>JAVJGG010000001.1:49550879-49600185 GCA_035590195.1 Aviceda cuculoides
TTATAAATCCTTATGAAAAAGTTGTTAATGCATATGCAGAGTATGCATTTTCAAACTCAGTATTTAAATTGTTTTATTATTTTATCCAGGCAAAGGTACTAATGACCTTCATAATTTCTTGCTGTAAATTAAATTTGGGTTTTTTTCAGCTATAGAAAAGCAAAAAAAAAAAAAAAAAACCTTCAAATTTTCTTTTCACCTTCTTTCCTGACATAGTCAGACTGTCATAAATACTTCACATCTATACTTCTAGCCATCCTCAGTCAACATCTCTGAAGATCTTAATCTATACTGAATAAAGTAAATTACTGCAATTTTTTTTTTTCCAGTGGAGAAAAACATCTGTGTATCACATTTATGGTTAACTCAAAACCACACACAGCCAACACCACCTCGGTGGGGAAGCATACATCTATCCCCCTTTGGAGCGCAGCACTCAAAAGACATTTTTTTCAGGGACATTTCACTGGCCGATCCGATTCCCAGTACATTGAACAGCAATTAAAATACAGAACTGGGTTTGTATGTCTCTAACTGACCTACTAAGTGGTATATGTGGGACTACATACTACTCAGAGTAAAGCATCAGGGATACTAAATAGTCTGTAAACTATTTTTGTGAGTTCAGATTAACAAAGGCAAAGTTAAGTATTTTTAATATTTAATTAGGAGAAAGTTTTCTTGATTTCTAAGCCAAAGGAGAAGGGGAAAAGGCAAAGAAGAGGTGTGATGGACAACCAGGGCCAAGCTCTGCCAACAAAACAACTACAGCCACGACTACCCATCGCCAGCAGACTGGATTACTCTTCCACAGAGCTTGTTCCTCTGCCTCCTCCCTTTAATGGTCCCAGTAGATCCATGGAAGTCGACATGAGTATGCTGCACAGCAGTCGATATTAAACAATCAACTATCTTCACAAAAAGTTCTAACATTATTTTGGCTAGCTCTTCAGCCAGTGACAGGATTTTTGGGGGAAAAAAAAAGTTAGTACAGATCTAACACGAGAGTATAACCTGAAAATGCAAGGTTAGCAATTGTATTTGATAGAAAACTAGTTATCCTGATTTAACAGTTAATTATAAGCTGCCGTTTGCCATGTAAGTCAAAAGCTTGGAATAATGATAACTTACTTTAACAGAGACTGATAATGTTCTTTAATGGTATGTTGGTTTTATCCAACATATTTGGACTGTGTTTACAGTGCTTGAAGGCTCAAGACAGTTTACAAGACTTATCTTTCCCAGTACTGTACTTATTACTATAAATTTGTTAAGATTGATGAACTTGAAGGCTTACATTAGGTTTAAACAGATGAACAATACTTGCCTTAGAATATTTCCGAGTGGACAGGGAACTAATAGGTGTGGTAATGGGAGATGTAGCGCTATTTTTAAACTTGACAGGAGACATATTAGTTGCTAGTTCCCTATTATAGAAAAAGCACCAGTCTGGTAATAATGGGCTGGCATTTTGAAATTCCTCCAATTTATTAGGAATATGATGAGAAATGTGTTCCACACATTCTGGGCTTCAGAGCAGTTTCTGTACAGAAAGGTAAGCATTACAACCTGCATTTGTAGCCAGTTTAAGAACATATATATACACTTGAAAAAATGACTTGCAAATATTTTAACTGCGTTTATTTGAAAGACTTACTCTATAGTTCATATTAGCTAATTGATTAAAAGACAAAACACTTGTTAGAAGCCATCATTAGTTGCTCTGAGATAAGAGAATCACCCTGCATCAAAAAGTTGTTTACTGCAACAAATCTGAAGTAGTAAAACCCTAAATGATGAAAAGCGAAATCATTCTTGTATCATGAAAATTTGGGATTTAGCACTTAAAACACTCCTCTTGTACAAAAGCTGGAATTGCAAGAGTTAATTTAAACATTAGGCTTGGTAGCCTGAGATGTTTGGCAGTAACTTCTGAGTGGGCACAAGCCAGCCTTATTTAACAGTCAGAAACTATCCATTTGAATATGTGATGAAAGGATCTGCATCTTCAGTCACACCTTGAGTCAACAAAAAGGATGGGATGAGATCTACTGTCAAAACAAGTTCAACTATGAAAACCAGGAGTCGTCCCACACAGAGGAGTATTACCGAGGGACAGTTTGTGAACTTCACAACACATGCCAGTTAAGGTTACTTCAAAATGAAATTCAGTCATGATGGAAAATGGACTTCGAAAGGGATGCCAAATTTATCTGCCATGTTATTCACCTAAAGACCCACAACACAAACAATTTAAAATTATAATCATTAGGATTTTGCCAAGCTATGAAACCTTTCACCAAGTGAAGAGAATAAATCACAATTTTCATTTGTTTATAAGAAGCAACATTTAAGTATTAGATCCCTACAGCAGTCTGGATAAGATGATTCATAAAGTAACTTCAAGGTTGCAAAGTTACCTGCACAAAAAAGTCCTTAATTTTAACTAATAAGTACTAGAAGTCAACAGCTAAAATAATTTTTGTCTTTCACTTGCCCAACTCTTGTCTTCTCAGGAGAGAGCTGAAACAGTGCTTCACACTATGAATCTATGAGAACAGAAATACACGTCATTAACTTCTGTCCAGTCAGCATCATTTTATCTTTCAGGAACTGCTCAAAAGCTCTCAGATTCAACAACGAACATCACACAACATTGAATGAGGACTTCGCATGGCGCTAAACGTATTTTTCCATTTTAAGAATATTTACATCCTATTTCCAATTTGACACACAGAAGATATGTTATCCACAACAATTTATGAATCTAGCACGATCAGAGTTGCCAACTTTTTTTAGCAGTGCAGCATCATGATTCCTGTAAATAATTTCCCTATAAAGTTTTGACTAAGCCCTCTGAAAGGGCTACAGAAATATTAAAGGCTCCGGAGTATGGCCAAAGTGCTTTCTGACAGCTCACTGCAAGTTTTCCCCAACATCTCTACTGACCCAAGAATAGCAAATCTAAGGAGTTAAGTCACTTGTTTCCCTTCCACTGTCTGCAGAGCCTGCAAAATACTTGCAAGGATTTGCTTAAAGCAATGAAGACAAGCATATTCATACATTTTATTTTCCTTTGCAAGTATGAGAAAGTTAAGGGGTCTACCTCCTCCACTGGGAAGTATCTATGGATACACCATCGCAGAAAGCTGAAAAATACTGACATGAGTTAAATAAAGATGTCACGTTATCATCTGTCAATTGAAATGGTGAGCATTTCAGGAAATTTTTTTTTTCATGAATCAAAGCAATATACAAGCATCTCAAAACAATCTGTTTTGGAAGGTTATCTTGGTTATTTTGTAAACAAGTTTAGGTTCCAAGTTGATGTTTTAAAAACAGATACTGCAAAAAGAATAAATATTAATGTCTGGGGGAGACTCTAACAGACACCAGACAAGCATGGCCCTTTTTAGCACTGCCACAGATAACAGCAATGCAAGGACATGCACAGAGGACATCAAGATGTAAATTTTTTCCTTGAAGATTATCAGATGGCTGATACTAGAAAGGCGCCATTAAAATCACCATCATCAGAAAGCTTGTGCCTTAAAAACTTAGCTTTTGTTGCACGTAACAAAATCTGGCTATAGCACATGATCTGCATTGTAGTCTCCAACGAAAACGAACAGGCAGGTTTTTTATTTTCATTATATATTGTGAAGATATTATAAAAACTCACTCAGGATTTCAGCTTCAGTGTCACTTAAGAATCACTTCACCTATCAAAAAAAAAAAAAAAAAAAAAAGAGTCTCAAAAGCATTTACCCTGCCTGAGTCAACTGGCCATGCTCATAAAACTTTCCCCCTAAAATCTGAAAACTCTTATCAAAATCAAACATCCTGTTCAACAAAACCAAAACGATGCTGTCATTCATCAGCTATTTCAACTTGAAGCACCAGAGAACCTGCAGAACCTTGCACGCTCCTCCTGCAAACTGGTACAACATTAAGTATGGTTTATAATAGCCGTGACTTCTGGGGTGCAGGAAAAAACATCGTCACTGCAGAGCTCAAAGCTGAAGAAACTATTTTAAGGTCATTACTGGAAGATCCTAACTATTTAAAGTTTAGCTGGCTATTAGTAGCTGCTCTTCCTGACATTGCTGATACAATGAAATGCCAGAAATACCATTACGAGCCAACACGAGAAACTGTTTACACCTCACACACACAAGGTCTGTGCTTAACATTCCCACTTCTTCATTTCAAAGTCACAAAAATCACAAGTTTCACCAGCAAGTTAAAGATCTGTCCTGACTCATACTAAAGACTTAAGGATTGTGCAGTTATTCTAGCCAACGAGAAATTTTTGGCGATACCATCAGTTAAGCATCCACAGCAGCCATAAGCAGCTCTTAAGAGGCCTGAAGAAAACAGCACATGGGCAGCTTGGAAATAACCAACCACTACTTTTATTTTAGAGGTATCTCAGAGAGTCTTCCACATGCAGACTCAAAGCAATGCTACAACTAAAACCTCTGATATTACTTCTCATTATGTTTTTTCATATACAAAGAACAGTCAATTGTGGTGCTGAAAACATTGAGAAAACACACCGGGTACTCATCAGGTCTCAAAACAATCTTAACTGCTCAGCAGAAATAACGTGGACTTGCCAGTACTGCAAAATCTGCAGTGTTCGCTGTTGCTCTAAATGAAAGCTGTGAACCCTTTTGCTGTGAAGGCTTTCAACCTAAACACACCAAACGGTAGGGCTAGGAAATCTTCTTGCCTATTAACCAAGCCACACAACAGAAACTGTTAAGGTGAAGTAGAATTATTTATATAAATTAAAATTTTAAAGTGGAAAAGATAAAAATGTAATTTTTATAGTTTGTCTTTGCTAGAATTCCAATGAATTCAGGTAGTTTTAAAGAAGTTGCTCAGTGGTGCCTTCCAGGCGACAAAAGAAAAAGGGAAATTGTGAACCATTTTCACCTTCGTAAACTTCTACCCTTAACAGCTGCACCTTCTTCCAGTCAATGTAACAAATACACTCTGCTGAGCAATGAAGTCTTAGAAGTCTGCAAAAATTCAAGCCAAGAAAATTTTAGCCCCAGAAGTTTGCTTTATCTAAGTGGATTTTATTGGTGGTATATTGGAAGCTACTCTATGATCCAGGGAAGTTAGTGCATCCTTACACAGTCACAGTGGAAAATAGAGATGCTGCATTTTTGCTGTGGCTCTGGACACCACTGTACTTGGCTATTTTTAGAAAAAACAGGCAAACAAGTGCTTTGCTTATGGAGATTATGTTAAACCTATCTTCAGTTATCAATTTTTCTGAGATTTTTGAAAATCACTTTCATAAAATAGATCTGAATCTAAGAGAGGTGTTACATGGGTCTTATCTTATTACAGAGTAAACGATTCAGATCTTTCTGAATCATTTCAGATCCAATCTCCCCATCCCTGTTTAAGCAGAGGCTGGTCCCACAAAGATCTGTTAGCTGTAGATGCTTGAAGGTGCTATATGAAATAGGTCTAGCTCCACATTTAAAGCAGATATAGCTCTGCAAGACACTTCAGACTCCAAATTTGAATACTGGAGATATAATGAAAATATAATTCAGAGAGAGGAAAAGGGGCAGGGAGGGAAAGAGTAAGTTGCCTCCAGCAAATATAGAGAGAGAAAAACCAGCACAGACAGGGTACCCAAATTAAGCAGTACCAAACAAATGCTTTGAGAAGAGAAAAGGAGTTATTTCCACCTATCTGCATCAATCATGCATTAGTTTGCTTCCACTGAAGAGAACCTAATCCAAACTCTGCTCAAAGTGGTTAAGTATCAATTTGCGAGGTGCATTCAAAATGCACTACGACGAAAATCTGTTTTGCATGCCAATATCCTTAGAGAGGGCAATATTTATGCAAGATGATTCAAGCTACTCTTCAGAGCTGCAGCACTCTGCCTTCCCACTGAAGCTCTGAATAAGTATGGACAAGAGATCCATAAATGATTTTTCCTAGAGTCTATAGACAGTTGGTTTGCTAACACTTATGGAAGCATTTTCTTTGGCATTAACAGAATGAGTTCAAAAAAAAGTCTGCTTTCTTCTTTAAAGCAGTTTTTCTTTTCAAGCTGTGTAACACCACTTGATATTTAGTGTACATTCAACTCACAGGAGCTACTCAACCAAGCACCAAGCTTCAGCATACCAAAGGTGCGTTAACAGTTGACTAAACGTAGACCATTTCACATGTTTGTGCTTATTTACAAATACCACTTACATACTGCTGACATTTATAATGACACCTGTGATGTTGCTGACACGCCACTATGTTTGTAAAAGTCTGCATCTACAGGGACAGTTGATTCCAAGAAACTTGCTGGCAAATACACGCAGCATTTCCTTTGACTGTAACTAGAAAGATTATTTTGACTATTTCCTATTTGAATAGGAAAAAAGCTTCAGAAACAAGGTTTAGTGAGGCTAATCCCTCCACTGATTTTCTTATCGTTCAACACTAGTTCACTTGATTACTTTTGTCAACAATTTTCTCAAAAATTTTCTCCTGACCATATTACTGGGTTGCTTAAATTATACTGTAGACACACATTCATACATACACGAAATTTCATGTATCAGTTACTATTATTGTTGCCTACTGACTTGGTATTCCAAGTCTATGACCTCTAAATACAGCACTTCAGGCCTTCCAGAAACCTCAACACACTGTTTGATGACAGAGAAATACATGGTTTGGGTTTGTATATGTAGGTCAACTATAAAGAATTCATCTTACAATGGAGGCAAAAAGGGAATGTAGATGATTTATTCAACTTTTCAAAGTCAAAGGAGTCCTAAACTATCTTAAGATGAAACAAAACACTAGATCTATGTACACGTTCAAATTACAAGTGTAAGAAAGCTTGGCTTCGATAAATAAATCTAGTAATTACATAACTTCTAACCAAACATCTTCAATTGTTTTGTTTAAACATGCTTTAAACAACAAATGTAACTGTTCTACCTCCTCCCTCCAACCCCAAAATTGTACTACATCTTCTGCCTGGTGTTTTCCCATTATTAAAAAACAAGAGTATTCATTTATCTGCTTTCATCCAAAAATGTTGAAGAGCTTAACAAACATTAATTAAACTTCACAACACTCCTGTGAGGTAGGTAGGTATTGTTATCTCTACTTTACAGATGAGAAAACTTGAATTAAAAATTGTGATCTGCACAATTTTCCAACGGTAGTTTTATGGTAAAGCCAAAAGCAGAAGAAAGGAGCAGTTATTCCTATGTCCTTACTTCCAGCCACCACAATACACGTTCTCTTTTAAACCCGCAGGAATTTACTTGCCATTTTGCCACATGTGAAAAAATGTTCTGAACAACAGGGTTAATTTTTGATTAGCATAAGCCCTTGTAAGAAAATACAGACAAATACATATTTCACCCAGACTGTAATTTTATTTCATTAATTTTTTTAAAACTGAAAATGAGACAAAATTTTGTGTCCTCTATTAATATCATTCTTCATCTGGTTAGCTGATGAATTCCATCTTCAAAAGGAAAATCCACACTTCTTGAAACCATATGGATTTTCTCATATGACTGAATCCCTGATTTCCTCTTTGCATTTACATTTCTTAACATCTTCTATTTTGTTTCCTATTCTTTTACTTTCTTTTCTAATTATTTCATCACTTTCTTTTCTAATTACTTCCTGTTGTACTTACCCTAGTCCTACAACATCTTTTTTACTTCAGGCTTTTTCAATGATGCAATAAAATCTACAAACAATAGACTTACAGCATATCAACTACTACCTTGATGAGAAGCATATCAAATTTTCTTTCTCAAACTACCCTCAATTCCACCTTTTTCCTATGTATGAACACATCTACCATGTTTCCTATCTGCTACATCTACAACTTCAAATGTTCTTCTCTCCCCATCATGCCTCATTCCTCATTAGGAAATCTCCAGTTTCAATACAATCTTGTCTTTGCTGTTCCAGAAGCAAAGCTTCATGGCTCCCTTGCCTTACTTTCCTTGCCTCACCTCCAGTCTCACTTCCCTGCCTGTCAATTCTTCCCTACTCAAATTGTCTCAAACACCTTTACAAACAATCTCTTTCTTCCTCCTCCATCTTACCACATCAAATCCAAAGTTTTCCTCTTCACCTCTGAATTCCCCCCCTCACCCCCCAGTTAGACTCAAGGTTCATTTCATCCCATTCTTCTCATTTTCATTAGACTTGCTTGGTAGATCTCAACTTCCCATCAGAAAAAAGGAACGGCTTTTAACACGTTGCCGGAGTCATCCATTTTTTGATCAATTCTACTCCATATGCTCTTTCCAATCTCTCCAATCTTCTGTTCTTTTTCTCTCCTTTCCAGCCACTGCTCGTGAATACTTTAAGTCTACTAACACTCTTCTACGCCTATTCTCTACATGCTCCTCTAAGCCTGTTCCAACCTCTGGTCTTCTACACACCTTCTCCTACCTTCTGTCCATGAACTCTTCTGCGAGCACTACCAGTTGAGACCCTGAACACATCTTGCACATATCTACGAATGCCTCTGTACCACTAAACCAGACTGTCCCATACAGGTAAAATTACTTCAACAATGCTTTCAATTAGTCCAAGAAGCACAAGAGCCCAGCCTCATTTTTAAGAATGATAATTTTTTTCTTTGACTTGCTGAAAAAGCTGCAATCCTCAAAATCAGCCAAAAAATTTTGCATGCTTTCACAAATCTAACAAATCTGTAGTCTATAAAAGTGGCAGTCTCCAACTCTGCTGTTTTACAAGCTAAGCTGGCATCATTAATAACTGTTTCTGAATGGACATGCACACCACTCAGTTAAAGAAGCAGCTATTAAAATACAAATAGATTAAATAAAGGGGTTTTTTGACAAAAGGATTGTTACATTTTTGTTGAAGTTACATGATTTTCTATGACTTTTTTTTTCTCCAATTTTGGAATCAGCATGAAAAGTTAAATTAGCTCTTTTTTTAAAAAAAAACCATACAAGTTAGCACATCTTGTTTGTACCGCTTGCTCTAACGAAGTGAGCCTATATTTACCAGTGCACAGTAAAAACAGGTAGCTTTGTTATTCATATAATCTCTGCAAGTGGCAACTTGCAGACTTTGAGAACTGCCCTCATCACGCAGAAGATGCAACAAACGTTCAGTCACTCTTTTCTCTTTCAGTTCTCAAAATTATAGCTGGATTCTTCAAGCATTACATGTGGTTTCTTGCATTTCAAAGCTTCTGAATTACTTGGATTGCAAGAAGCAAAAGTTCTGCCCACAGATACTTTCTCGCTCCCACTGATTTCATGCCACAGCCAAAAAAGTACAGATTGGCAGTAAGATGTTGCTTGTTTCTCAGTCTACACAGGTCAGTGTATACAACATCCCCCCAACCATACTTCAGCCGAGCAGGATCCATATCTGCTTCTGCAGCACACAAACCCAGTCTATCCCTTTTTCATCATTCCACAAAGGTAAAGTTTCAGAAGAACCTTCTAAGCAAAACATTGTAGCACATATGCTTAGGAATACAAAAAGGCAGCATCAGGAAAATTATGGTCCTCCAACAGCTTTTTGCTGTTTACTTACCATTGTACTGTTTAAATTAATGATTTTTACATTATTTCACAATGCGCATACTGGCTAATGGGAAGAAATAGATGTGCTATTGGTTACAATTTGTTACCATTCTGAGAAGACTTGCTGAAGCTCTCTCCATTTCTGCATGTGTAACAAAGGCCAAGAGTTATTTTATTTAATCTCTGCAGGCAAAAAAAGTTGCATTTTTTCCTTTCTAATATCTCCTAAGGTTACCTATTCCTTTGCATTCAGCTAGTGATAAAAGAAATATTTGAAATCCTTTGAAAATCCTTCAGATATGCAGTACAGGTCAATAATTTTCATTATGAGAGGCCTGTCACAGCACATTAGTCTCACTCTCCACTACTGTGATTTAGTTCTTGCTTGATTCCCAATGTTTTGGTTTTCACTTTTTTTTTTTTTTTTTTAGTTTTTGCAAATTTTTATCTCCAAAGCCATGAATGATGTGAGCCTTGCCTACCACAGAAACTGCCACTAACGAGCATACTCTCTCCAATGCTTAAAAACAGGTTGGGACCCACAGAAAATCAGTTTCAGTAAGACTCCTACTCTTTTTTGTTTTCTTCTTTAAATATATCAACCCTATTTTCATTGAAAACAGTCACTTTTCCCAGAGAGCTTCTTATGATAAGACAACACAAAATAAAATTGCTTCTGAAACTCTCTAATAATTAATTTTTAATTCTTGTATTACGTAAAAAAAAGTTTGCCTCCGTAATAAATGCTTTGCTTTGTGAGGACTATAATAAATTACCCTCTGTGGCATATGAAAATCCAGAGTGAGGCTTGGTTTTCTCTTCTAAAGCCCCGCACCGGGCAACATCAGACCAAAGCGTGAGCACCATCTTCTCGGGCATCAGAGAAACACCGGGAACATCAGACGCTGAAACGTGTGTAGGTGTATTAGCAGTCCTACCATCCATCTGTCAGAAATCTTCGATGTTCCTGCACATCACCCACTGGCAGAGCTGTCTGCCAAGCAAAAATATTATGAAATGTTCATTATATGCTCAAATCTCCCCCCCCTTTCCCAAGGAGGAAATGGAAAAATCTGTCCCTACATACACACATACTCACATTCGTTACCAAGAAACGGTGAAAGACTTTCAAATTCACCCAGAAAGAAAATCTACCAAGAGACCAGGACTGTGAATTTAGATATATTTTAGCAAACTTTACTTACCAGAGGATATACTGACTTTTAGTTCACATAGATCTCATTTTTAAGGTACGTTAAAGACCGAGTTTACAATTAACTGAACAGACAGCGTACAAAAGGCTTTTAGAACTACACCATATGGTCGAGGGAAAGGAACAATCTGGACTATCCACATTTCAATCTGCAGGCTTGTCCACCTCTATAACACATTGTATTGCTGTAATAAAATATTAAGATAGAAATGTAAAAGTGAAAATAATCTATCTCTTGCACTACCAGGGAACAAGGCATCCTAGTCTAGTGCGTTTAATAAATTTTTTAAGTTTTATGACTTTGGCATGCTGAATCAGATATAGTCAATAAAATTCCCAATTCATTTAAAACATTATTTCCAGAAGGATATGGGTGGGTATTCATCTTATGCTTCAGGGAAATAAAAAATACCAGTTTACATGGGGTATACTGGCAGCAGTTTATGTAACAGATGACACATTCTTGGAAATCAAATAAAAGCAGAAAGAAAATACCCATTGTTGCTTAGTGAAGGACTAATCACATGGTCACAGCTGGAACCAGTGTAAATCATTCATTAATAAAATTCTGTTGTACTAGTCACTTTTTTCTGCTTTTCAAATGCCAATAGAAAAAGAAAAAAAAAAAAAAACTGTTTCAATTCTTTTCAGAAGGGATACACTTGTAAGTATTCCATAGTAACTATTAAACTTACTAAATCTTTGCAGAAAAAAAATGCCTACAGTGAAGGCACTGTTGGCGCCAAGGAAAAATACAAATACTTAGGTATTTTATATTATAATCCCAGAACATAGTCCAAGATGATAATGCTACACTTGGGAGTACTGGCCCGACTTCTGATTGCACAGAATCCAAATCTTGAGAAAAAATCAGCTGAAGTCTTTTGTAGAGCACATTTTATAATATAAAGGAATATAAATGACAGCCTTGTGAGTCATATCCCTCAATGTAAACTAGAAACTTGCACTAGATTAAATGCAGACACTACAGAGAAAGATCATGTAATACTCAAGTATTCCATAATTACATACTCCGCTGGATATAGGTTTCAAAGACCCATGGCCAACTCTGCTTTGAGCAGGAGATAGGAATAGATGGCCCCCAAAGATTCCTTCCAACCTGAATTATCCTACAATCCCATGTTCTTTCATACTAGAGAGTTGTCCCTTCTTGAGTTGCGACCCTTATTTTCTCTTTCACTCAAAAGATCTAACAATTGTTTCAAGTTTTGTGTTTCACTGCCTCCAACAGCAGGAAAAAAACCCCCTCATGCAAATCTATATGACTTTGCAGATAGTGAGTTATGAAATCACAAAAATCAAATCATCCTCTGTAATTATTTTGAAAGCCTGTTTTTTGTTCTACTCACAATACTACAGGATAAGAGGCCTGTTTTTCTTACCATTTTGGAGAAACTACTGAGAAATACAAACTATACCATTTGATGCTTTAAACCGCAACAAAATAAAGTAAATGGGATAGGTTTTTTCTCCAGTCCAAAAGAAAAATCAAAATCACACCATTCCTCATCATTCACTGCAAACACCACAAGAACAGAGCATTTAAAATTGTCAAGAATTCCTTTAATTGAAAGGTTTCTTTGAATTTAAAAGCTAAAAATATATTATCTCCTTCATTCTGTGCCTACTAAGCAGTCTGAGCAAACACTTAAAGCACCCTGGCTTGATAGGATATCTGGGTTTTATTGTCGAGCCTGCTAAGGACTTCCCAAATCTCCATCAAGCCACGAACCCTTGAAATACGGCTACCTAAGCCCTGTACAGCCAGTGGGAATGCTCAAGTGTAAAGTTCAACACATGCTTACATTTTCACATGATCAAAGGTTCAATTGCTCTGTTCTTCAGTTTACTGTAGTTATTCCTACCTCAGTGACATCCTCAGTAAAGAGATATACTTTATATGAAACTGGTTAATACAAAAAAGAAAACCCCGGTTTTCTAGTAATTAACTTCAAGTGGTATGAAATGACAGTTCAAAGCACCGTTGCTGTTAACAGCATTACTTACATACAGGAGGAAATCACTAGCTAAGAGACCTAGAATAATAAATGAAGTATAACAATTTTGTCAAGTTCAGAAACAAAGACGACCCCCAGATTTCCTGCTAACTTCTATTTTAGCAGTTATCTGTGTAGTCTTTGTCAAAACAGATAAAATCTGAAGGCAGGCATGTGAACTGAGTATGTAAATGCTAACGAAAAATCAGTAGCTAGAAAAGCAACAGCAAAAAGCATCCATTCTCACACATGTACGGTCCATGATGCAGACAGGCAGCTTTTGTATAAGATACCATTTTCTGCTCTTCCTTTCTTACAAATAATAAAAGTACTGCTTTTTTTGGTTACAGAAGAATGCAGTAAAGCAGATCCTGATTGGCCAAGATATACGGATAGGTTTAATTCATGCTGTTTGGTGATGTGTTTCCACAACAATAAGATGATTATTTTTATGTATTTATTTTTAAAATAAAAGCAGTGGAGGAGCGTATCTGACCAGCTTATGACTTTAAAAGAACTTAAGAACTTTTGTAGACGAATTAGATAATATAATTCTCCATCTGATCAAAGGAGGCTGCCATTACGCCCAGGAAGAGCAGCCAGGCACCTCACTCTTTCCCATCCCAGAGCCTGCCAGATCTCCTGCTTTTCAGAAGTCTGTCCAGAGGGCTTTGAAACACAATGAAAACAGGCCTAGGAGACTCCTCCATACACTTCCCACAAAATATTTGATTTTCTTCTTCATCTGTCTGCTTCTAGATGAAATGTGAAGAAAAAAATAATTACAAATTCGTGGGAAAAAAGGCATATCAAGTCAAATTCAGGCATATCCCCCCGTCATGCTTCACATGCCCACACACTATACTCCCCTTGAAGCTACACCACGTACACCTGATGGGCATTACGCTGTTTTTTTTTTTTTTTAAATCTGCTGCTAACACTTATAAAGTGCACTGTTTTATTCTGACACTGGCATCATCAAAAGAACCATGACTAAATGATTTTAATGGTTTCCATGCCTAATTGCTGTTACCAGGCAGCCGTGTGAGGCCACAGTTCAGGCTACCTGAAAAGCAATGGTTTGGTTGACAGCCATACCTCCACGCAGCAACACCACCAGCACCAGAAACGGGTCCCCACACGCACCTCTGCATGGTTTGGATGGGTGTGCAGCCACAATCAGGAAAGACAAACAGCATAAAAATCAAGCTTTTGAAAATACACATCTATTAATGATTTTTCCTCACTGGAAACCCCATACCAAGTTCTAGGCAGACTAGTTCTCTCAAACGAAGTGTGACAGTGTTAAAAAAAAAAAAAAAGGCAGTATTTAGCTAGGAGACAAATATGATACAAGCTAATGTTAATGCTACGAAAGCTAAGATTTATCTTTACTAATACGCCTCAATGAAAACAAATGGACAGAATTAAAAATGACAAATTTAAGATGAGGGAGCACACTTTGGGGAGGTACGAAAAAGGAGAGCTGCAATTTATTTCAATCAGCTCTATTTAAAACAGTACCACAACTTTCTCGTGTAGACAAGCATCGGGATTACTAATTTCAGTGGATATTACCTGAGCGTGCAGAAAAAACACAAGTTCAGGCATTTAAACTTCTGGGCTAATTTACACTTTAAAGTCAGAAGTAGTAGTCATCTGAAGTGTCTCTACTGAAAGGTAGCAAGCAAGTTAGTTTATTTAGTTTAGATCTTTAAGGCATAAAAGTCCTCACCACAGTTACATGAACGAAGATAAAGTTATTCTTAGAAAAGGAGTATGTGTTTTCAAAACATGTTGCTCCTCTGCAACAGAAAAGAAACCACCGCAGAAAGAATGATGCTGCTGGATGAGAGAAAGAAAGGGTAATAAAACTACACCAAGAGTGAATTTCTTACGGAAGTGAGGCATTGATTAATATTTTTGACAGTAACATAATAAAAAGGGGCTGGGCTTAACCTAATAGCTATTTTACAACCTGTATTTTAGTGAACTGGTATTATATTTTGCAACTGTGTATTAAAAGATGTCCCACATGAGGCAGCAAATAGCTTTTAAGTAAACTTTTTTCTTTAGCGAGACAAATCTTCAACACCAATTGCAAGTACCAAAGTGTTTTCTCACTCAAATGCTTTCAGATTTTTTTCTCCTCCTGTTTCACCCAAAATATGCAAACCTGGATGCCTACGACTAGCACATAAACCTGAATTATGGCATTTAAATCCATTCTTTAAAAGCTAAGCACTCTAATGGTCTGAAGACAGAAGTTTAAGCAAAAGCAACTACTCCCTTGACCAGGAGAAATGAGCATTGACTCCACGGGTGGAACCCCCACAGGTTGGGGCTGAGGGTGTCTGAAATTCAAGTCCTAATTCTTGCGTTTTTAAGGTGACACGTTGCTGCTCTCCTCTTCCCCATCCCGGCCTGCAGCTCTGTGATTTTCCGTGAGGTTGGCAAGGTTTCTTTGAAAAACCAAAACCAAGTGGCAAGCTCACGTGCCGGGTACAGGAGGGTGCTCTCAAAATGCTCACACCATCACTTTTCATCTTCTAAGACATAAATTCATGTGATCTTTTAACAACTATTTATTTCACACCAAACCAGATATCTCCCTAAAGCCTACCAATACAGCCTGCAGGCATATTTCTTAAATAAAAGTACTGAATCCTTGTATACTTAAAATTTGCATAGCAAAGGGATGAATCAACTATCACAGAAGTAGTAACACTGTGAAGCAACTGCTCACCTCCTGCAGAAAAAAAAAAACAACCTGTTTGTCGGGTGGGACTCTACACCAAGTGCATTCTTCATGTTTCACAATTGTGAAATACCATTTTCTTGCAGAACTATGACAAGCACGACTGCTGTTCAAGCTATTCGATGCATTAGCTATGTTCATGCAATTCGTATTTTGCACATGTAAACCATACCACCTCTTTACTCGTAGGCTTCATTTGTTTCTGCTTAAAGGTTAATAAGATTGTACACCACCAATTGAACTAAATTAGCAAGACAATTATTTTGTTGGAGTATTTCAAATAATTTCCTGTATCATCTTTCCTGTAAACAGAAGTATTTCTGCCTACAGAGATGCTTCAGTTTTAACAAATCTAGCAAATGATAGGATTTCCAGCAGCACCTACATTAAATGATATATCAGTAAATCTTTTTTTTTTCTTTTTTTTCTTTTTTTTTTTTTAAGAAATAAGGTGTTACATTGGACTGCATTTGACAGAATTAAATCAGTCCATTGCCCTGGCTGTGTTCAAGTGTTCAGAAAACAAGTAGTTATATTTGAAAAGAGGGAATGAAGCTCCCCCAAAATTAAGATGTGAATTCTGCACATTTGCTTAGAGCACAAGAGTAACTTTATTTTACCTAAAGAACCAGACACTAGAAACAGGTAAGGAGCAGAGGAAAGTCCAGCAGGAAAGCTCCTGCTCACATGCTCATTTGAGAAATAGTTAAGGTGAAATTAACTCTCTTTGCACTAATGGATCACAATTAAAGCTTTTCAAAAACTAGTACAGGAGATCTACTGAAAAACTGTGATGGAGGCTATCAAGGCATGATACAGTATCTCCTGTGATCTAAAAATTTCTTATCTGCTACACAGCAGAACATAAGCTAAATGCCAGTTGGCTTAAAATATTGTAAGAAAAGGCAGTTTTCTGGAAAGGCACATGGCTGAACTGGGGCTGCTTGTAATCAAAGTACTCAAGTCTTTGATTACAGGAGCTATATTTTAAAAATTACACCGGGCCTGCTTCTGCCAGCCTCCCTCAAGCAAAGACCTGCACCTACTCACATGTGAGCTCTCAGGACTGGGCACACACGGAATACTGCAAATTCTTAGATAACACACGATGAATTTACATGTTCAAAACATGACGCTGCTTTACTTTTACTCCCCAGACAAAGCTGCCAGCACTGTCCCATGCAAGCAATGGTGCAATGTCATCTCCTAAACGCTGCCATGACAACTAACATAATTATACTGAAATAGTATTAGCTATATTTATATTGGGGACAGTCTTACCACAGTTCTTAAAGACCTGTTCTGCTGCTGAGGAATTAACTGTATCTCCTTGGTCTTGTAGCAGTGTAATTAGTTATTTTGACATTTTGCCTCCCACAGTGACTAACAAACTCCTCCCGCTCTTATAATTCAGTGGAGATGGCTTGGATTTAAATTGGTTTAAATACGGTTCAGGTAATGTATACTCACATGATCTCATTTTTTCCTAATACCTTATTTTAATTCACTGAAATGAATGAAAAGAATTGTGTTATGTGTTTCCTCCCATCCCCAAATGGAAATCTGTTTTTTGCTAAGCACCAAACCTGGTAACTCAAGGAGCTTCCATAGCAAGATTTCTTTTAACAGCTTCCAGTTAAACAAGAAAATAGTTTTACTCCCTTCCCTCCAAATTCAACTAATACAAGGTCACCCTCCAGCTCACCACATCCCCAGTGGTCAGAGAGCCTTTGCCAAGGAGGGGTTCTGCACAGACCTGTTTTTTACCCTATTTACAGGCATATGCAACAAAACACCAAATTCATTGCACATTCTGCAGTAACAAAACGGCTAAACTGTCAGGAGTCTATACGAATGCAACACCTGTGCTCTAAAACACAGTACAAATTAATAAAAAATACATCTATCATGTAAACTTGCAATTATTATGTAAATTTATTCAAATTATTAAATGAAAATTATTATTTAAATAACATTGCTCTTG
This sequence comes from Aviceda cuculoides, assembly GCA_035590195.1. Classification (NCBI taxonomy): domain Eukaryota; kingdom Metazoa; phylum Chordata; class Aves; order Accipitriformes; family Accipitridae; genus Aviceda; species Aviceda cuculoides. The sequence goes on from JAVJGG010000001.1 coordinate 49,568,431, forward strand.
CAACTGCTGCTTTAGGAACCACAGCACTGGCGCCCGCTGTACCAGAATGCTGAAGAAAGTCGATTCTAGTCAAATATTTCCTTTTGACTGAAGCGCAAAACGCATGATCTGAATGTGTATGAACTAATTAGCGAAGCAGGCATCCACAAGCTGTGGGTAACTTCTCACTCCGCAGGCTACCTAACAGCAGATACTTCACCACTTTTAATGACCATCATCCCAGAAACGTGACAGAAGCAACCGAATTGCATTAGGCCAACAAAACATGAAGATATTTTCAGAGATGTTCTTACTGTTTATTATTAATACTGAAGTGGAAGTTAGCACTTAAAGTATTTTGAAGAGCTACCCTTACTTTTGTGTTGAAATCACTGGAGGTATGATTATGGCATGCAAATCCTTTCGGACTAAATGCCCTCATCAAAACATCTTATAGGTACATTAAAAATTGAATAGGCATAAACAATTCCAGCAGCTTGGAGCTTGAGTTGGTACCACCGCAATCTTTGCAATTCAAACATCAACACTTGGGCTAGTTTGCATGGGAATACAAGCAACTAATTATTATCTTTTGCTTAAGGGCACGTACGGTGTGTTCTACAGGTATCACCACTGATTTTGCCTAATGTATTGCCTCTTGAAGTCTTTCAATATAACAACTTGCTGATATACTCCAAAGCATTTCTCGCATTATCAAACTGCTTTATATTCACTGCAACTTCTGAAAGATGTTGCTAAGATAGTAGTAGTTACAAAACTGTATGTGACTTGCAAATAGTAATTTCATGTTGTTTGCTGACACATTAAGTTGTTACTTAGCATGGAGAGTATTTTGACAAAAATATTGACGATTTATAAAACAAAAAATGCGCAAGTCAGTATCTTTTTATGGAAACTACTAGATTTTGCAATATTATTGGAGCTTCTACCTTAGTGACCAATTTAAAAACAAAACTAACTTAAAATTTATCAGCTATGTCTTTTTGCATTAATGGCATTAAAAAAAGCAGGTGTTTTGGGGCAGGGTGGGGAAATCTTGGAGGACACAGAGCTGCCTGGTATTTTCCCTTAAAAAAAACTCATAGTGCTAAAGTGCATAGAATAGACTGTAGTTAAAACTATAATAGTATTTCTATTGGTTGTTTGATGATAGTTTTTCTCTGATCTATGACTAAAAACATGAAATGAAGTACTGAATCCAGATTACTTCTGCCAACAGTCAAACCTACATGGAAGAGGGAGAAAGTACTACATGATAATTTAAGGGAGCCAATGGGTTTTCTAAATTCTGCTCCCCAACAACCGATCCAGTGGCTGAAATATAACACACCTCGATTGCGTCTCCTTGTGCCACCTTGTTCTCACTGCTGCTTTTGTGTTATTCTTCTACAGCTGAAAAATCCCTCGATGCCAGAAGTCAATTTAAAGTGAACTTTATATTGATGGAACAGCCTAAAGATGACCTAAACTGGGCTGAGAGTTTGAGACAACAACTTAAGGCTCCTTCACCCCTAAAGATTGAACACCAAGAGGTTCCAAAACCTTTTGAAAGAGGACAACTAAAACCTGCAAAAACATGCTGTCATGACACAACCAGCACAGCAGCTCCTAGAGTAGCTCTGCATACTTGCCACCAAATTCTTTTATCTAGATTTTTGACTAGCTGACATCAAGTTTTGAGATACCTTAGCCATAAACTTTGAGGAATCTCAGTCCTGACTTTGGCTCACAAAATGCTTATGCTGCATCTTTTCATTAAATTTAGCCATTCCAAAAAGATATTAAGAATCCTGCTAAAATGATCAAGACTGGGTTTAGTGATACTCTGGGCAATACTTCGGGTTCTTACCATTTTACTTCAAAGCAGAATTTGGCCCACTAAGCCTAACTCAGTGTTTTCCACCCAGAATTGTAAACACTACTTTCATTTCTTCATGTAAGCGAGTGGTATGATTGGTAAGGAGTAGTTTCAATATTACAAATAATGAGGCAGCACAAATTCTAGCAAATGAAAACTTCCTGAGCAAAACTAACAGCCTCTTCAAACAGTATTCGTAATGTTTTGTTATTAACTATTTCCTCACTAAATGACTTTTTTTAATTTAGATTCACAGATATGCCAGGCTGCTAAATAAAACAGCAATTCAAAGACTGAAGACATTTTACACATGGTTTACAGCGAATTGAAAGTTGAAAGAAAACATTGCAAAGAAGTTAGTTAAAAACAGTAGTGAGATTCTGTAAATAGATTCAACTCTTCAAAAGAAAATCAGTCACTGCATGCAGCTTTAAAGCTGGTCTTTCAAGTTAGGACTGAACTAAACCTTTACTTAGCAAAATGACACTAAATAAAAAACAGTACTAAAAGATGCAAGTGTAAAAACAACAGCAATCATCCCCAGAATACCCTTTTTTTTGGTACAAGAAGCTCTACTGGTTCCAACAGCACTGCTTTCATGAATGGTTTAGGGGGCCCTACTCATTTAAGTTGCGTTTCCGTCACTTGACTAGACGTGCTTATAGGATGATAAACACGACAGCCCCACCTTTGTGATGGGGAAATCTTTGTGAATGACAGCAATATTAGGCAGATGAGTGGCTGCCATTTAACTTGTTGTCAGTCACATCTATGAAGTTACGCACAAGACTACACCAAAACACTGTTCCTCAGTATGTGGCGCAATAAGGCTTTCGCATACTGTTATCTTCGATACCTTAATGAAATTTTTGTATTTATTCCTTGACATAACATGATGTCTAGAAACAAAATATGCTCTTAATTCACAGACTGATAATCATTGGCACACTACTTACATGGCTGATTACAATCATTGTAGAAACCCAATCATGAGGATTTTACCCCATTCCCAAAATGTCTCGGGGTTCAGATTTCTTCCAAGGTTTCAAAGACCTAATAATGTAGGCTCTTGCAAAGAACCCAAAATGGATGTCTCCATTTAAAGTGAAGCAGAATTGAACATAAATCAGCAAGAGTAACATGTATCATTAAAACTTACTGGCAGCTAACACATAGGGTCCTTTCAACCACCACGAGAAAGCTGTAAGTGTAGTGAGCAGCAGTATCTGAGCTAGCTTAATCTAGCTAGCAGAGATAAAACACCAAAGTCAGAAGAAAGCTTTAGCAACCAAGATAAACATTTTCCAAGAATGCACGGTATGTAATTATGTTGTTGCCATATGCGAATCCTGTGTCACTGCATCTGCACTGCTGCTGGTACCCGCAATACCTAGAATGACTCAGTATAGTATGTTTAGCATATCTTTAAAACAACACACCTTCCATTTCACGTCTGAAGACCTATCCTTTGATTTGCCGAAATGTGAATATTAAAAAAAAGCAGAAAAACTTACAAAGAAATTATAATAGCTAGCTGCTTTGATACCTATGGCAACATGACTAAAAATAAGCAATTCAAAGAAACAACTAATTCAGTAAAGTTATGAAGTTAGGATTTTTTTTAATTTTTTTTGCGGTCTTTAACATATCTGCAAGGCTCTTTCATCCAATTTTGTAAAGTAGTGTAAGTAGCCATTCTGAATTGATTATTACAACTTTAGGATGAGTGACACTTGACTGAAAAAGTAAAAGGATGTCAGCCTCCTTTGTTTTCATTTTCAAAGAAGGAACACAAAAATACTCTTCTCCCTCCATGTTCCTCTTCTATTCAAAAAAGAAAATTAAAGACTGTGGTTTGGGCCCATGGTTCTGGACTCCACTCTCCCTCCACAATGACTAAATATATAGAACTACTTAATCTGGTAGTTCAGGTAAAGTCTTCAGCTGCCTGGACAATGCAAGCTGAACATAAAGTCCTATTTTACTAAAATTAGGTCATATTCCTGCACACAGAATGTCTGCAGGATTTGGTCCAAGTCACCTGTAGTCTATATTCTTCCAATGCATTAGAAGTTACCAATACCATATGGCTCTTCTTTCCTGCAGCAATTCAAGAAATTCAAGGATGCAGGCATTCACTCAATTTTTTCCTTCTTCTTTCTAAAATTAATGTTTGGATCCCAGCAATTCATCTTGTGCCATAAAATGTTTATGGTTTCAACTTGTATGGAGAATCCAGCAGCCTTCAGAGATCAAAGGGCCATTCTTACTGTCAAAACTGTAAGCTTCACAACAATAACTTCATTTTCATTAGTTTCACAAAAGATACAGAAATACATAACCCTTTTAGCTGCCAACAGCCTTACAGAATAAAAACATGCAACACCAAACAGTAAGTTTTTGCTGACCACAGAACACACAATTAGCTTTTGTCAAATGCTTTTAGAATTGTACAGTCACTTATGCATTTTTAAGACTATCATTAAGTTGCCAAAAAAATTATAACAAGACACAAAATGCAGCTTTTCTGCATAAGAAGTTTTAAAAAAAGTTATCTTCCTTGAGTGCAGAAGATAAAAGCATATTTTAAGTCATTATTTCCTCTTTAGGCGTCCCTCCTAGGTGCAAGGAGGGGGTTTAGTTTCCATTCTAAGCTGAGATGAACCAATTGGCCTAGCAAGCTTGTTCAATGCTTCAAAGCTATCGCACTGCAAATCCAGGTTTTATTTCAAAACTTTTACACCCCAGGTTTGCCAGGGTCAACAGTTCTGCACAGGCTGTATAAGTCCACCCTCAAGAATGACATTACTTCACTTTTTCACTCTCATCACTTAAATAAACTATATTGAAATATTATTCAGTGATTTGGGTAAGTACATGGTGCCTGGAAACCTACCTAGTGAATCCTTTGACCTCATTAAAATCTGCGTATTTGCTGTAAGCAAGCAAGCCACTATCATAAGTTGTAGGCTTTCCTTTTCAGCTGCTGTTTCATGAACGAAAGAGCAAAACAAGCCTCCCCCTGATCTCAGCAAGAATATTGCTTCCTACAGATCTGCATCCCTATCTGTTACAGGATCTCTAAGCCAGTAAAATTTAAATATCCTTTAAGCGAAGGGATGTGTGTGTGTATATATATCTCTCTACATATCTATGTTCATATTTGGAATACTTTGAGTCCATCCGAAGTGAGACTTTTAAATTGTGTGTAACTGTGCCCCATACACATTTAAAACATGCTTAAAATTGCCCCGCTATACGAATATCATATTCACAAAAAATTAAAAAACAAAACCAACAACGAAACCCACAAACAACAACAAAAAAAGTACAAAAGAAGTCAGAAAATCGGTATTTTAAGATTTACTTCTGCAAAAGCTATTCTGGCTACACCAGGGTCCTACCAAGCATGTTGGCTTCAATGAACTGGCAGGACACTTGCAGGATCTAGCCAGTACCTACGCAGCTGTTGCTTCCTAGTAAGCATCTGACTAACTACCCCTTGTTTGTGTCATTAAAAAGAAATGAGAAGATATTGTTACAAAGTATGCTGAAACAGTGAGTTAATGAGATTACGTACTGGAAATCGCCTAAAAATAATTATTAGCTGTTTACCAGAATCCTGTGAAATTTCCAGTAGATAATATTCAAATTCAAGTTGTTGGGGAAAAAAAAAAAAAACAGAAAAGAACGTATCAGCCTATGTATAAGCATTTATTAGTACATACAAAGCACCAATTCATGTTCTGCAATTGCCTTTTCTTCTGCATGGGAAAAGCCCATGCTACACCTCTCTGAAAAAATACAGCAAACTTCCCCCACACCTCAGCCACTTCCAGACCAAAGTGCAGCATGACATTTGATACACACGCTTTCGATCCGCGCTTTGCAAGCGTGTGGTAAAGTCCTTTTTAAAGATGATGTGAATTACAGGTATGCAGATGGAAGTGCTAGAAAGGGTTCTAGTTTCAGTCTCTGAAGCACCTTCACGACAGTAACCACATGATTCAAAACCGTCTGTACTCATTGCTGCTATCATTTGAACACAGGATATCGTTTTGCTTTGCACTAAGACATATTTCTCTGATTTTAAAGCACTACATTTTCATAATTCAGCAAAAAAACTCCAAGCTTTTAGCAATAACACCCTAAAAGAGGAAAGGAAGACTGTGGAATTTTTCCTGGTTTTAAATTAAGCTCCATCATTTTTAAGCCTCCAATAATTTCAAAAAATTCTTACTTCACCAGCTAGGCTTCCACAAGGCTTTTACTTGTGAAAAGCGGCCTTGTTAAAAATGAAATGCATTCTATTTAAAACATAGTTGCGTGTCCTTCTTGAAAAGGGCAATTGACCACACAAGAATAATGTACGAGGTTAGAAGGAATTGCCTTCAAACAATAAAAATGCATCACATACAGTGCACAGCTGCACCCCACAACCCAGCCAGTCATCAGCACTCCAGCTTCATCCCACCGCTTTTCCAGAGGGGATGGGAACAAGCTGAGCGCTCAGAAGGTACAGTGGGAAGGGCTTGCGTAGGAAAGAGGTAGTTGGGAGAAGTCCACAGGGGAGGACAGTCCTTGGAGGCACTTGTCCTTCTAGACCTGAGTAGCCAAGAACACAACTGTCACCTTTATAATTCTGCAACCTGAATGCTGTCTTGCATTTCTACTAGCACCGCAGCAAAGGAGCCAACAGCTGAGACGCACCCTAAATTTTCTTTTACATTTAACACCATCACTTGCATATCAAAGCCTACATGTGGAAATCACTAACATTTATGGAGCCACTTAACTGCACACTGAAGCTTGAAACAAGTCACAGATGGACAGGTTGTGCTTACCTACCCAGTATATGCCTGATGCAAATAAATGAGAAACTGGAAGTTGGTCACCTCAGAGTGGCACTGGTGGTCTCCATCTAATCTCCACACACCCCAATAAACACCCATCTGCCCTTGGACTCACTATTGTTTTGCATGTGCTAGTAGTATTTTAGTGCATATCCTTCCCCTATGCTCCACACCATATGAAATTGAGCACAATGAAAGTATTTTAGAAAAAAAATACCTAAGTAACCTGAACCACATTTTCAAATGGAGAAGCTGAAAATCTCATGGAGTTACAATGAGACTTGGGTATCTAAATGTTTAAATCATTTCTGAAAATGGCAGTTCTCAACAGGGACTGGGCTACCTGTCCTCTCCCACCTGCTGACACATACCAGAAGATGACACTACTTTAAGTTTATGTGACTTTCACCTCTGCCCAACTCACGAGGCTACTGCGGGCCCTGCTCGTCTGTGCAAGAAGCAGCCTCAGAGGCATTACAGGCCTTTAGTATCTGGCAAAAACCCCCACTGAGAAAGCATCATAATGGTTGTAAGCGATTTGTGGAAGAAGGGAAGGGCCTGGAGTTTGTTGTTTACTCCTGTATCTCAAATTTAATTAGATTTGAAACATGGCAGAGTTTACAGCACAGACAAATAATTAAAACATTAATCATAAATGAATTCATGACTTAAACATATATAGTCCTCAACATTTGATTTCATGCGAATCACCGAAAGTCTGTTATTTCCTGCAGTAAGTTACGATTTGTATCTTCAACCCCTTTCCTCAATCTCATGTATATCATCTGCCTGGAAGAGCTGCACCTACATGGCCAAGCTACAGGCATGATACCTTCCCCAACCATTGTGGACAGTAATACCACCTACAAATTGCAGATACTGTAGTACACAAAAGCTCTTCTTCAACATTTCCACTCCTTGGCAATACCTAAAGGAAAACGCATTACTCGAACTAAGCTTTCCAAAACTCTACTTTTTCAACAACTTTTTCTTATGGCTTTGCCATCTCACTGGCTGCCACTGAAAACAATCAGATTAGGCAAGTCTTTCCTACATTACACTGAGAATGACATACTATTAATTGATTGCACCCCATAAAACTTTAAAATATGAAAAAGTTGGGTTTATACAATTTACTTACTTCCTAAAGACTGCAGACTACTCAACTGATAGTTTTATAATGTTCCTATTATTATTATATTATTATTACAGAGATTGAGTGAAGAATGATAGGGAAAAGCCTGCATCTTTACAATAAAAAGCAGCTGAAAAACAGCTTCTTAACAAGATACCTTCTAGAATTTATAAAGAAAAACGTGCTGAAAAACCTAGATGCTAGGAACAAAATAACTACTGTAAGGAAATGGCAAGATGAGGGAGGAAAAGAGTATCACAAGCATCAAACAAGCCAATAAAAACTTCATTAGAATAAACAAACTCTAAATGTTCAAACAATCTCCATGCTACGGAGACCTCTGATAATGTTACGACAGACAATTACAGTGCTAGCACAGGTCTGATGCCTCAGAGTTGAATATACAGATCAGTTAGGACATCAGAAGAAATGTGTGTCAATATAAGCAACACAATCTAGGAAATACTGGAATTCTCTGCTACCTCAATAAGAGCTTACACTGCAGCCCTTCCCTCATTGCAGTCTGTAATATTGTCTTTTTGTTACTTGACCACATATTTAAATGTAACACATCAGAGCTTAAAAAAACTTCCAAGCTTGTACTAAATTTGACAGAAAAGTAACAAGTTGCCTGATGAGTTCGGAAGTTATTGGAATAGAAAGGGGAAAGGAGAAGGAACGGCAATGACACACACTATGTCACACCAGCTTGTTTCCTTAAACAGACCAGGCTTAGAGCAGTCTTACATGCATAGAAGCTGTGATGGTGAAATATGAGGCCTTCCCTTAAAAGAAGCAATCCCAGCTGGTTTAAGGGTTAGAGACATTGGGGAAGGGGGAATCCCTCCCTTAAAATACTGACTGATATGTCCACTACCTGCAAAATTCACAAAAAAGTAATCAGATTTTCATTATGGTTTTAATGCACAAATAAGTCTTTTACACTTGAAAATACAACCAAATTTATTAATTCTCAGTGTGAGGAAAACTAATTTTCCCTACCAAAAGTATAAAATATAGTCTCAATTCACTGTTGACTACCACTAGTCTGTACTGTGGAATTCCACATATTTTGATTTTGGGGGAGGACAAGATGGGATGGTAAATAGAGAATATGTATCTGAATGGCCAAATATTTTTGGTCATCTCTTTATTTTGCTATAGGGCCCACCCATCTCTTAGGTCTGTCTCTCACGTACAGCCATATGAAGCTGGTCTACTTGAATTACAAGTGCAGCACAATTGTTAAGACATACCTCATTCGTGATCTTAACATTTCCCACCTCTGTTGCGACCATGTGAATCCAGTTTTTGATTACAAAGGAGAAAAAGAGAAGTCAGCAAGCATGTTGCTAATCTTGCCTTGAAGGAAAAATTCCTTTGATTCACAAAATCTGTAACCTTACCAGACTTACCAAACACTGGAAGCACAATGTGAACTGTATCATCATTTCAAGGCAAGCACAGTAAAAATCATTAGCAGACACCTACTAACACCAAGAAGGCTGTACCCACTGAGCTGGGTACAAAAGGCAATCAAGTCTCCTTTTCTTTACGGAGCCAGTTAGTGCCACCACACAACCAAGGCAGATGAAGAAAGGTAGTGCCCAGATTGCACACACTGAAGTCCTTACCGTAGAGTCCCTGCTGTCTGCTCAAACAGGCATCACACAGAGAAATAAGAAAAGTTCTTTACCTTGATCCATTAATGATCTTCTGAAAGGTAGCACCTTCACAAACAATTAAGAGTATCCTCCCACAAAGTGTAGGATGAAGCCAAACTAATGCATCTGCTCTGGAATTGATGATACTCTGCATGGACACAGTGACCCACAAAGACAGCATACTGCAAGAACAGGGAGCCCAGGACCCTGACTCTACACTGAATTATTGGCCATGAGCCACTTAACTCCTGCGTCTTGTGTTTTTTGCCTGTCAAACAGGGAACTACACACTTTCTCTTTTTCATCTAAGAAACACATCATATTTATCAGAAGTACTGTTACCTTCATTCAAAACTGGGAGCAGTAAAATACCAGGCTGTGCTGCTTTAGATGTCTTCAACAAAGCAGTTTGGGAATCTTGTCTATGGATCTCAGTGACGAGCAGCACTTTTTCCCATCCATTCTATCTGCTTCAGTCCAGCGGACAGATGATAAAATGCAATTTTCCCAATTGTAAGTGTTCTTAAATCTAAATAGAGTTAGGGGGAGAAAAGAAAAAAGTATATGAGCTCATCTGGTCTAACTTGCCAACTGTTTTGGGCTAAGACCCTTCATCAAAATACCACCCAATACTACATCACCCAAATATTTATCCACAATACTTTCCTTAGTCTAGCACTGCCTGCAAAAAAAGACTACACTTGAGCTGAAGGCAAAAGACAGGAGAGTCCACAATCACCTGTGCCCACTGATCATCAAGAGTAGCTAGCTTTGTTTACTTCACACTTGATCAAATCCTATGGCAGAAGAGCCAGGTGAGCCTTGCCTCCTCTCCTCCAAGAGCCCATCAACCTGACCTCCCATTAAAGGTCCTCTCTACAGGAGATGGCCACCATTACCATTCTAAGCATGTCAGGGAAACACTCCACCCCCCAGAATTCAAGACAATATATTAATGGCAGTCTTGCAGTGCTATGTAAGTTAATGTTAAATTTTACGTGTCTACTTCATGGTCTCTCTGGTACACAGAAGGACTGCACTAGCCCTTTTGCCACGGCATTACAGTCACCACAGACAATCCCCGAGCCCTCCCCCGAGTCACAGAATCAGGGGATGGATGAGGTTGGAGCAGACCTCCAGAGTCCACACTCACCCAAACCCTCTGCTCAAACCAGGGTCAACCCACAGCAGGTTCCCCAGGACTACCTCGAGTTCCGAGTATCTCCATAGACAGAGACTCCAAAGCCCCTCTGGGCAACTTGTGCCAACATCTGACCACTCAGTGAAAAACTTCTTTCTGTGTTTAAACGGAATTTCCTGTATTTCAGTTGGTGTCCCTGAGCCTGCTCATCTCGAGGGTAAACTGTCCCAGCTCTCCCTGCCTCCCCTTGTATCAAGCCCGTATTCTCAAAATGGGGTTTCCCAACCTAAGTTTTCTGTACCAACTACAGTTTTACTGTATTTTGATGACTGAACTACATAACTAACTGTGGATATATTTCTCCTGTATTCTTTGCACCATCTGAAAAATAAAGCATCAAAAATTAAATCACCAACAAAACCGCTGATTAAGTACAACTAGGCTACAAACACATGGGAGACCAACTAGATGTGGGTCTTTCATCCCAAAAGTTACACCCTAAGCAACAGGGCATTTTTAATCCTTTCTGTGTCTCAGCTACATATAATTCAAGTTTTTACACCAAAATATTGTGTTGCAATGACTTAATGCTTTAAAGTAAATTAGTTTAATATAGCAATATAGGCCAGACACAAAATCCTATTAAAAAAAAACATCAGCTTTGTCTCACAAAGCCTTCTATCACGAAACCATAGTGATCAGCTTTTTTTTTTTTTTTTTTAAAGCTTTTAAGCCTTCACTGACAGAAGTCCAAGTTAGCCTTTACTTTATTTTGTCCTGGGCTAAATCCACTGTGACATCCTTTTTACCCTTTTAAATGTAGGAACTTTTTGGAAGTCTTCCAGTACTTTGAAATAAACACATTTACAAGATATGCAACAATTAACATGAGTGGTTCTAGAGGCTCCTGAGACAGTTCTCAAGTCCCTCTGATGTGATGTCCAGATCTGTTTATATAATTTTTTTATTTAATAGTTAATTTCAGAAATCACTCCTTTACCATCTTTAGCAAAGTGGGTGTGAACTTCCTACTCCAAACAAAAAATGATATGGGAAAAGAGAAAACGCTATAATAAAGTGTGTAAAAAGCAAAATTACATTAAAAAGGCAAAAATACATTAAAACACTTTAAAAAGTTTATGCTTAATGATGTCTAATAGAAAGAGCCGACTTTTTATGAGACACACTGAAAGTGGCCATTTCCCCCTGCGGATGGTTGCCTCGGAGCCAGAGGACTAGCTGCATTACATACAAAGATCAGAAGATTGTGATGTTTACAGGCCTAAAAGTTGGTATCTGTCCACTTCTCAATTGCAAGTTAGATTACACGTTTCTACTTATTTCTCAAAATGACAAGGTTTAATACTTTTTTTTTACTTCAGTCTGCACAGAAGAACTTAAGATTCTCAACAGCACTGAACTTGTGAGAGAGTTTCCAACCCAAGTTTTCAATGAGATAGGGTAGAAATAGCATGATTTTCAAAACATAAATTGAAACTCGCAAAGTCTGAGGTCTTTTACCATTGAATACTAAGGGAACTAGTTGAAATAGCTCCTGAATCACCTGCAATTATCTTCAAAAGCTCATGGAAGTCAGAAAAGCTCCCAAAGACATGAAGTGCTAACACAAACAAAACTTACTCCAAAAGAGAAGAAAATGGAGAAACAAGAGTTACAGACAAGTAATCCTTACTTCCATACCAACAGGTTAACAAAACAAGTGATTAAACAATCTATTTGTACACACCTAGAGGACTGGCCAGTCAAGATTTGTCAGGGGGGGAAAAAAAAGTCACATCAAACTAATCTTAATTTTCGCCTTTGATGAGAAATGCATCTTAACCTCAGTGAGGTTTTTTCACACAACACTCTAGAAAATATGAAAAAATATGATCTAGGTTATATTGCTAAGATGTGGAAACATCACAGGATGCAAAACTGCCCTGTGGGAGTAAGAACCAGTAGTTTGCTATGAGAATGGCAGAACACTGGAAACAGGCAGGAATCTGTCCTTCAGTCTAGTATGTTTCAGTATTTTCATTGATGGCTTGCAGAGTACACACTTGAAAAATCTTAGCAAGTAACGCTGAGCTCTGGGAGGTGTTGCAAGCAAATACTAGAATTTTAATGTATCTTAACTGAACTGACACTTTTGATGGAGAGCTTGAACCCTAAGAAAGAAGTTTAGCAATTAAATTACAAATTATGTCCTTCTACTGAATTTTTTTTCATATATATTTAAGTAAATCAGCAATGATTCAAACAAGTTTCATCCTACCTGAAGACAAGAGATGAACAATTCTCAGGATCCCTTCCAGATCAAATTTCTACAAGTGTAGTATGGATCTACACTGAAACAATGGAAATGGGATGGAGAAAAACGGATGAAAAGATGTTTCCACATCAGTGAAGCAGCACAGAGGCCCCAGCACTACAGAGGCACAGATGACCCATCCTCACAGAGCTCCTGCTAATCTTCACCAGTTATGTCCTCCAGACTCTAGTTTTTCCGTGCTGAACCTCAATGCAGAATAAAAGAATTCAGAGGTGATTCTGAGTAAAATCAATATAACCGTCCTAATTCCCTGCACAGCCTGTTCTGCAAAGAGATATTGCTCAGCCCAGCATTTTTAACAACATAAGCATTTTTAAAAGTTATCAGGGAAGCAGTCAAATAGTACTTTTCTCTAATAGCTATGTATACGCTGTGGCTCTTCAGTTAGCCAATCGGCAGAAACATTAAACCACCAAACTTCTATTATTTTTATAACATGTAAAACTTATTTTTATATATATATATATATATATAAAATGATTTTAAGAAGTACAACTAAACGGAGCACTACTGTAATCTTCTAGTTATATTTTTGCTAGTTTTTAATGTCAAAACATTTAAATTATGAACTCTTTATTTTAAGATGACTAATTATAATGTGTTCCATTTGGGGAACAAGCGTTCCCCAAACGATATCCTAGTATCAATTAAAGAAAATGCACGATCCTAGTTTAAGATTAAAAACTAAAATGCAGCCAAAAGAAGTTTCCTCCTTGTATCTGTCAGATCACAAAAGCATCCAATACAACAGGGTAAGGTTGCCAGAAAACCCTAAGACTTTCAAAAAGATATTATTTCATATATGTGGCTTAGCTCTGAAGCTGAACTAGAAATGACATCCGAGCTTAGGATAGTAAGCCTTTTTGCCAATGAATTTCTTGTAAAGTCAACAATTATAATTTATTCTGATCCTTTGTGTCACCATATTAGTAGTTATTTTTCAGCAATCCCAGAGCAGCAACAAATAATGCCATAGAAGACGACTGATATAATTACAGGCTGAAAAAGATAGGCCAGCACCCTTACACTCAAAACTACCCTCTGTGGCTCCTTCATACCCCATATGTTGCTAATAAAACTGTTTGAATCATACCTATGAGACAGTTTTACTGATATTGTATCAGGTCCCTAGGTTCTTTGTATGAGATACGATGTCACTAGCACTATAACTATGCAAATTTTTTGATACAGGATCCCACCGGACACAATATTACATACGTAATTCGCAGTATGAAACTGTGCATTAACAATAATTCTAGTGTTATATAAATGAAACCACTATGTTTATTGAAAAGCTCACCACACTACAATGAAATCAAATTTAAAAAGCAATAAAGAGCAACTGATGTGCTCATAGTAGAGATGGCAACATTGGTATTTTTCCCCCAAACAATGTAAATTTTACTTTGTGTTCAGGTGACAATGCTTTACAGAAACTTTTAGCACTGACGCTAAACAAATGCAACTCCCTCCCCCCACAGTATTAATTAATGACTTAAAATAGGAACCTTCTGAGCCCATTTTTAGAAACCACCATGTGATTTTCAGCAAGAATCTGTACTGTATTCACACGCAAGTGCGAGTGTCAGTTTCTACTACTAATAAAAGAATGATAATGATAAAGACTAAGAACTGCAGCAGTAAAAAAAACAATAGCATGGGGATATCAACATCCATTGCACTGAAGCACCTCAGAAGTATCATCTTCTGGTCAGAAAACACCTGCACTGTAATTCTGCATCTGACTTCAAATATCTGTATGACCTCAGGCAAACGATGCTTTTCCCAGCTCATACCACGTGCATCAAGGTCTCTCACCATTTCCTGCATAAGAATGTGGTCAGTGCTTTATATACATACCTGCAAAACGGCATGGCTGAAAGATCTTAAAAATCAGTGTTGCAAGCAGAGACAGCAGAGGTGCAATCACCAATCTGACAGTACAAGCAGCTTGAAACACATTTCTCTTTTCTGTGTTCCCAAGGACTTCATCTCTCCGCTATTAACTTATGGTTTGCTGCAGGTGGGGAATACTGGGGCTTGTAAAAAGAAGTCTCTTTTAAAAAGAAAGCTGAGAAAAAGGTAACAGGCTAGCATGATAATGTGACTCTGGTAAAGAGCCAGACTTAGGAGATAAAAGTACACTACTTCACAAAGGTGCTCCAAGAATTAATAAACCAGATAATTTTGTAAAGTAAATTGTACAGTAAATTTGTATAGTAAATTGTCTAATATGTACAGGAAAAAGAACACAGCCCAGTATTCACTGGAAATACTTTTAATGTCTTCGACTAGAGATAGAAAATATAAATGACACACACCACAACTGACTAAGAAGTCTCATGCTGAGAAGCACTAACTTCAACTAACTGATGCAAGGTGTTACTCGATGGAAGAAAAACAGAGTTGTAACCAGGCACTCAGTAAGCAAGATGATGAACTGCCTGCTTCCTATAACTTGTGTGTTTCCACTACAGGGGTAGCTTAAGCAGTAACTTTTTCCTGATGTTTTCCTTGACACCACCCTCTGCACAACATGAAAACCATAACAGTTTTATTCTATTTAAGAATAAATAAATAGCAGCATAGGTAACATCTTATGAGGCAGAAAGTTCCCACTCCATCCTGTGAACATTCTGCCCTCTGGTATTGCTGCTACGTTTTATCATCATACAATTCAGAGAGAATTATATGCCTATTTTCAAAATTTTAGAAAAGCAAACCCCTCCTCCTTGAATATAGCCCAAAGCTGTTATGAAGCAACTCATTTTTAGAAAAAGCACTTAGGCAGATACTTAATTTTAATTAATAGTCTCACTGACTTCAACATTTGCACAGCGAGAAACTCCACGCTTCAATTAAAGCATGCACATAAATGCTTTGCTGATTCATGGCCAAAAGCATGACAGGAACATCATTATATAAAATGCTCATAATATTTAAGGAAAAAAAAAAAAACAAAACCAAAAAAAAACCCCACAAAGCCAACAACCTCACCCTCAAACAGAGGGTGCAAACTCACAGCTTGAGCAGAACTTACAGGTTGCTGAACAGATGAATGCTAGGGCTAAGATACATTCACAATGAAATTATTTCAGAGTGAGCAAAAGAACTTTGGGGAAAGAGCTTAACCAAGTGGAGACTACATGAGCCCCAGCTCTCAATCCTTGGCATCTACTGTCTGCCAAGATTGGGTTTTCAGGAGTTGAGGATTCTTTACCAGAAGAGTGGAGGCAGCTCTACCTTTACTTCTGATGACTTGCTCTGTTCTTCCATTGTTCACATAGCAAATAAGCAGATTTTTTTTCAATAAACAATTAATTACATTCAGTTCAGTTCCACCACAGATCACACTGAACATCTTCAGCAGACTTACACTTCCAGGGAACAGTCACTCTGAGTTACAATGCTGCCTATCATAACACGCCTATAATAAATTTAATTTTGAAATAATATGACACACAAGAAACACTAGTTAATTATTCTTCACTATCTATGTAATAACATAAACTGTAAGCTTTAATTTTTAGGCAGAATCTTTAAAGGTAGTTGGTAAAAATTTTTTGTTTAAATACTCTCTGGTCCTATTTACAAGCAAAATTGTGGCACTTGATGGCCTGTGGCTCACTACCAACTCATAATTTTAAGAAAACCTTCATTCCAGGACAGCCAAGCAATACTTAAAAAGTAATCCCATGCACACTTTTATTAAGGCATCGCGAAAGTTGCAGCTGATAGCAAAAGCGAGCCGAACGTAAAAATTTTAAAGTAGTAGCCACTAAGAGTTAAACTGCTTAAAGAAAAGCTAAGGAGGAGAAGTGGCTTCCCAAAATAACCAGCTTCCTTCCTCCTTCACCTGGACTAACAACTGGGTGCTGTGCAACGGATCTGGCTGCTGGACGACAGGGTGGGCAGAAGCCACCGGAGTTTGCCGCTAGCTGGGGTGTTCACCTCCTCGCGATGCTCCTTTGGGTGCGGGTAGCAGCGCGAGCCCCCCACCAGCCCCGGAACCACTACCTTCTCACAATACATCCTCCAAGAAACCATCAAGCTAAACTCTTCCACAAAACCTGCAACGGTGACATTCATCAAACAAGGCTTAGCATCGCAAAGCTGCGCTACAACACAAGCAGCGAAAGGAGAGCAAGTCCCCTCTCCATCACCTCGAAGAGCAGGAAGAGGATAGCCCCGACGATAGACAGCTCAAGTAACAAAACGGATACAAATGTACAGGTAGAAAATGAACATCTGAGCAGTTTTCTACAGGACCAACTTAGACCCAGGACAGCTGATTAGCTCCAGCTCAGCATTAGCCTTGCCAGACTGCCCTGCGTTCACAAGATAACATATGCAAGATAAAATAAAGCCAGGCCAAACCTGACTTGGCTCTGCACAGCACCAGCTTGTGCATTTCTCCAACCTTTTCACACCTAATTTACAGAGTACATTATCCATCCACGTATCGCTGAGATCTAACCTGAGAAGTGACTAGAATCAAAATCAGTTAATTGATTAATGCTTAAGTGAAACGCAGAAAGCAAACATCACACACCGGAAGACTTTCTGAAAATGCATTCTTTTTATTCTGACTCCATTAAGCAGTCCAGTACTTTTGAAGGATTAATGAAAAAGCTATCAAGTAATAATACAGAAGAGGAATACTGATTCTCGGTGAACACGCCAACACACGATGAAGTGCAAAGACCTTTTCTGTAGTAAAGATTTAAGCCAGGACGTTCAAAGAACTACAGGGACATGTGAACTTGCCCAACTTTATCCAGAAGCTGAGTTTATTTGATTTTTATGAGACAGCATTTTAATAACTCCTCCCTGATCACAGACTCTCTAATACTCCTCAATTAACAATACAACATAGTCATTATTCTCTCAAAATTGACAACACATTTTTTCACACCAAGGTTTAGTAAAGAATAGAAAAGTCTGCCTAAACATCCAGAACAGAAAACATGTACCTTAAAATTAATACCAATTCACTTAAAAGAGAATCAGTCAATGAGTATATGTAAACATGTAAGGATTATTTCCACAAACTTTACTTGTTAAACAGGACACAATGTTTCATTTACAACTGTTTTTTTTTAATCAGGAACTGAAGACAAGTCCAGAAAGAGCAGGAGTAAGTTAACTTTCTAAGCAAACAATTCTTATAGATGCTTTTTAACAGGACCAGACAAAACATTCCTTAAAGTTGCATTTACAAGCCAAAGCTAACCTCGGGCATCATATTCAGTATGTATGAGAACCTACGTGGATACTGACCTTAATAATAATACAGGGAAGACGTGCTCTTGAACAAATGTTTTCCAATGTATTAGGCGTACCAAAGCTTTTTTCTGCATCGAGAACCGCATGTCACATTCCTTAAACTGTTTCTTTTCTTGACCAAATATGCTGTGGACAACCTACAGAGGATGCCTCTTGGTGTTCCTCTTTGAGGTTCTCATCTACAGTTTCCACTAACAATGAAAAAAGTGGATTTTTTCCCCTCAAAAATCAGTCGCATTTAAGATCAGCTTTCCTAAGCTCATCTGCCAAAAAAATACCCTAAGTGATTAGAGACTTTCAACGCTAACAGAAGCTCTGATAGAGATTTTTACTGACTTTAAATCAAGCGCAGATCCAAAGCCCACAGTAATGCAAAAGCAGGGAGAGCACAGGACAGCAACGAGCAGGAATGGCTGTATAGGATATATGAGAATCCAATAACAAAAGTGGTGACCGGTCTAATTTAAAACACAAATGGAAAGTAAAAACAGTAATTCCACACTTACCAGGCCTTCCTAGAACTACTTATGCATAAAAGACTAATAAAATGAGATGAGATATATTTAACTATATTCCAACATCAGCCTTTCAGGTGAGGTACTCCACTTGTGACCCTGACGGACCTGCAGCCCTCCCCACAGGAGCAGGTAACATCATAAACCTGGGCAGTTATCACTATCCCGCCAGGCATCAACCTCACATACGAATGTACACTCGTATCATACCACAGTCCGTAAGTTCTGTCCACATACGTGTACTCTCGGATCTTTTCAGCCATTCAGGAGCTACAACAGGCAAAGGGAGGAGGGCTGGCCCACAAAAATACACAATGTTTTCAATCTCTTCCCAATAATTCACATTTTCTGCAGCAACTCTACTAAATCTTTGACCATACCTCAAATCGCCAGCTTTCTCTAGATCTTTCAGTTCTGAAGAATGACCCCCACCCATCTGACCAGATGTATCCCTTCAATGGATCATAAAATTATTTTACATGCTTAAAGACAACACCTCAGTCTCTTATTTAGATGCTATACAATGTTCTTGAGTCTTTCTTTAGGAAAGTCTTGTTAGCAGAGGCAACAGGCTCTAACAGAATTCAGCCTTTAAAACAACTATCAACAGCCCAAAGTGCCAGCTCCACATCCCAAGACCCAGACTGTAAACCAGCTCCCTGAGCACAATAAAATTAACCAAATGTTCAAGACTGGACACACTTAATTCTTTGTACTTACAGATTACAGAACAATTAAGAGGCTGGAAACAGCAAATTGGCCTAAGCTGAAGTTACACAATTGGGTGGGCAGAATGCTTTTGTCTGCAAGAAAGCATTTAGATATCTAACAGAAGATATTTTAAATTGGTTTATATTGACATAAAAATAGAATTTTAAATAGATTCTTATTGCAGTAAAAAGCATACATTCTACCTGAGTAACTAGATCACCAGATGTAAAAAACCACACACACCGCATGGGTTCCCAATGCAGAATGTGCATGCTCTTGATCATTTATCTTTCTGCCTCAAACTCTTCAAGTTGTAGAGCTTTAGACCACCACAATAAATTAAATAAAATTCAGAATATAATGTTCTAATACTGTCTTTACAGTTAAATACAATACTGGCAAATGCTTACCAGGTTATACATGCTAAGCAGTTCAAGTGATAATCATAATGATGAATGTGTAATCTAATGCCCATTCACTTTGATTTACATGAACCATCATACAAAAGTCTCACGTATCCATTTTAAGTCAATGGGAAGGATCCCGCTTTTCCTGACCTGAATCAGTGTTTAGTCTAAACTTAGACATTTCATATTTTTTTTGCATTAAACAGAATCAGTCTTCGCACATAGTTAAAGATGCCTGGGGCTGCACAGTCCTTTGCAATCTCAGCAACTGGCCCTATCATTCCCTGTGATAGTCTTGCTGAAAAAAAGAAGATCAACCAAATTTCCCCCTGCCCTTCCAGCTGTGGGAGAAACAGATCAGCCTATTCTTTACTTCAGAAGAAAAGGCCCTGCAAAGGTCAACCTTTCAAACGAAATAAAGATCATTAACACTGAATACAGAACTGCTTAGATTCTCGCTTTTTCTTTGTATAACTGGGATTCCATTGTACCTATTTCAGGGTGCTCCGTATTTTTTATATAAATGTGTAGATATACACACATCCCTCAATATCTTGTTTCTGAAACTAATATATAATAGAAAGTTTGCTTAATGAATCAGAAAGAAGCCACCTAATGATAAAGCATTGCTTTTATTCTCAAAGTATCATACTCATGAGACAAACTGCAATTCATCAAACAAGCTTTACTGTAGCCTGCCCTGAATGCAAAAACACTAAACCACAGAGCATGGATAGGAAAACATAGGTGCAGAGTGCCAGCTGCCTAACGTGTTATTTATTTTTACCACAAGCCACAGTTATGCTAACTGTCCCATGGAGAGAGACAGTCTTCTCCTCAAGACTATTGAGTCTCTTCTAGAATATAAAATCTAGACCCAAAACTCACATGGCAGCGTCTAAGCCTATGCAGCTTCCGTGTAATGCTCTAAACCAGCGTTTACTCTAGGCTTCAGTCTATACCGACCTAGGCAACAGCCTAGTACATCACCCTTACTTCAAACATACCTTACATACAGAAAAAGATTGATTAGTTATATCAGTCCGCATTACAAAATAGCAATACTGACAAATTAAAAAAATACATTATTTGTGGGAAGGAGCAGAGGTGTGGGTTGCAACCGTCTTGAGTCAGACCAGTCAAGTCTCATTATACTACCTGATGCTACACAGCCAGGCACTGTAAAAGCAAGCCCAGCCCAGGCTTGTAAATCCCATAGTCTACAGAAGCCCCTACTTCTGTAGACCAAAAGAACCAACAGGCTTTAAAAGTTTACATAGAGCTTTCCAAAGTTACCAAAGCATAGTATTTTTACTTAAATTCCTGAATGATCTGAAGATAATCACATTTTCCCCCCTCAATCAAACTCCATTTAAGTAAAATTCGTGGCAAACAGCTCAGTGTTTTCTTTCTACATTTTGATACATTTCAATACAACATAATACCTACCAACTCTCAAAATAAAGGAGAATATGAGGAGTTTCGAGAGAGAGAGATTCAGGGAGTAGGGAACACAAGCATCACAGTATTATTAAAGAGTACAGACCACCCCAAAATTGCCAAGCAAATATAGGAAAATTCCAGAGTTTGGAAAGCACATTAACATGGAAATAAGTGTCCCCGTATTTTGTTAGTACAAAGATATCACTGAATCAAAGCTTGACTTCCCTGGCTGAAGATAGTTAACTAATGAAAGCAGAGGTTATGAAAAACTGTAATCAAGTTTCATGAAAGCATATGTGGAAAAGTGGTTATTAGGGTATTAAAAGCTTGGGGGAGGGAGGTTGGGACTGAAGGCTCAGACTAGCAAACTGAAAATATAAAAATTTTGACCCCTTGACCTTATATGCAATGCAGAGCTTGAAACAGAGACACAGCTACAGCCAGGAGGGCAAGAACAAAACTATGTTATCAATAGGCAGCCGTAGAGCATGACTGCTACTACTCTGAATTTCACCTTACAATCTTGTGACAGTAAGTTACGAAGGGTGTTTTCTTTCCACCTCTCAAGTGACTGGGATTTAAGGACCCAGTCACGCTTCTCATCTCGGTACCAGTTAAAGCCTGAAACACGATAAAACATTTATGTCAGACGGGCTTTCATTCCATACTACAGGATGTACAACAGAAGGACCTCATCAGAAGTAGGTACTCCTCCTTGACAACGCAGTATACTACTGTGTATCAAAACAACGTCATTAACATTTGAGATTCAACTTCTCCCACATCCATTACTCCCCATAACCTGCTCACCAGAATGACCTGCTTCGAAGAGCACGTTTCACTAAATCTTCCAGTGAGTCAGGGCCAGAGAGATACACACACACACTCCAAATGGAGACTTAAAAAATATAGCAATTAAAGATCCTGTAAGACTTTCATGTACTACTCCTTGGCTGGAAATAAAGCTCAGTAATGTAAAGAATTTATGATTTTTATTGACAACACAAAATAGCTTTGTGTACTAGAGACAGACTGAGTGGAACCATATCCATCTGCTTTCATGCAAACTCTCACATAGTATGAGTTACATGCAAACACAACATGTAACAGAAAGACTGTGTGTACAGGAAGATACCCGACTTCTCATTCACAAATGTGTACAGATCCTAATTAGAATTAAATCACTTAGTTCCTGAGTCTCTGAAAAGACACAGCTATGTTAAAAGATGAGAACCTCAAAGCCAAACTACCACCGTGAGAAATGCTTTAGCCTTACCAGTTTGCACTCACCTTCTCCATTTCTGCAGAGACTAACTGCAGAAATAGCATCCAAGTAATTATAATTTGTGACCTTTTAACATAAATGGTAATTTCTTAGACTAGTTCTTTTATATTCCATCCCATGTTCTTCCAAATAAGAGCTGCCCAAAAATACTTTGCATGAAAAACGAAATGTTCCCAGTGACAACTCTGATCACGTCATCCTTTGCAAGTGAACATTAAAAGATGCAGCAACAGCAAAAAGACACTAGTTATTCTTAAAACTCCAAGACTAAATCCTAAATATAGTATGTTTTCAAATTGTCCTTCCTAAAATTCGAATATATTTACTGCTTTAACCAAAAGCTAGCAAAGTACAACTTGTATTGTGCTGCAGGCCGTAAAGTGAATGTTCTTTATTTGAATCATGGATGGATGAAGATCAAAAGTAGTTTTTGAAAATTCACAACAGTTCTGACACTGCTGCGTGTACCTCGCTACAAGTTATCCCTATCTATTTATTAGGCTTACTCCAGACCTTTTACGACCTCCACAAAGATAATTTTCATCAATTCTTTGTATCTTTATACTCCACCACAGGAAACTGCATAGAACATGGGCAGAAGCCCACCTGAAAAAAAGGGAGTAGGGGTAAGAGAGAAGGACCACAGCAGATGTTTCAGTCGGGCTGGAGAAGCTGTAGTTTAAAAGTAACATTCGGTAATGAGCTTTGTCTTTAGCACAGCACTCACATGATATTTTGTTATTATTTGTCTGCCCTAAGGAACCATTCTGCTACATAAAAAAAGTGCCCAAGAAATCTGAAATTATTATAAGCCCTCCCTCCTCTATCTTCAACTGTAGCACCTCCACCAGCATTGCTTACAGTACTTCAGAGCAAAGAGCTGTATGTTGCTTGTGAATCCTATGGAATTGTTCATTTCTCTACCCTAAACAAATCCTTCCCCAAAATTAAACTGTTCTTATACCCAAGACTGGATACAGCCAATATGTGTTAAATGGCTTTGAACAAGTTAGAAACAGGAATTTTAGACTAATTTATGGAGACTATTTGGGAGGTTTGGTTTCTTATTAAACAGGTTGCGCATACTTGCCTGTGGCAGTCCTTGTAAGTTCTGTAAATTCAGACACTGGTTTTACAGTTGGAAAAATAAAGTCTCAATTATGAAGACATTTTAGTATTTAAAAATCTTTTGAGTTTGACTTTCTGAAAAATGTATTACGAACTTTAAAGCCAGTCTTTACACACACAGCATTACAGAACAAAATATAGTATGCTGAGATGCAAATACAGTTCTACAACACGACCATAGGTACATTATTTCATTGCAGTGTAAACACTAGCCTTCAGCAAATGTCCATGACATCTGACCGCAGCTACCTTGAGAACCCATCACGACTGCAAACTCTGCCTGCTCTTACGAGCAATTAATTTTCCATACAGCACCTGAAAGAGCAAGCAGAGCAGCATACGACTGATTCTGGAGATTCCCAGATGATCCCAGGATGCTAAGGCAGAGGTGAAAATGTAGATAATCTGTCACCACATGCAACAAAGTCTTGCAGGAGCGGGAGCAGACAGAGCCATGACCTTTCTGCAAGCTGCTGTAGTTCAAACTTACAGGTAAGGCAGTACCAGACATGAGTTACTGCTGTTTGCAAAGACTTCATACTTTAAAGGCTAGAGCCCCCGTTGCTAGCAAAGCCCTTTGCCAAGATTTTCTTTCTCTCCTTCTTTCTTCAGATACTGTTTGCTGTGGGATAACAGAAAAAGCTTCCACCTTAGGCGATTCTTCAAAGGACTCTAGGAAACGCATGGAGATCTTGCAAGATGCTGGACACTAATACCAGGGTATGAAAGTCCTACACTGCAACAAAGATGATGTTAAACAAGATGTCCAAGCTTGGACATGCAATTAGGTATCCCAGAACTAGAAACACCATCTAGAAATCCAGAACCATTTAGTTTGAAATAACACAGGAATTACTAGAGAGTTTACTGGCGAGACGCCATCCTTACAGAAAAGCATCCAGTTAAATGACAAAGCAAGTATGGTCTTTGCTGGCAACTCTCAGGACTCCCAAAATACTCCCTCGTGCACTAACACCACATACAGTCTAAAACACCATCAATAAAACCTTCATGTAACAGCATCCCACTAATTCTCCCAATTCATTTTTTTGCATAGATCTGTATCTACAAAAACTTTATATGCATATGTGAAAACTTAGTAAAATAAAGCTAAGATGACACAAGCTGCAACACAGGATTTTTTTTTTAATTACAAGGAAGAATCAAACCAGTATTTCTGTAATTTATTTTCACAATATTTAAAATGGTTTCTGTACACCTTCTTTGTAAAATAAGCTGAGTAATAGTTAACTCGTCACAACATTTTTCAAATACTTATCACTACACACTGCTGATAATGAAGCTTTCATCCTATAACCACTAAAACTTCCCCTCTCAAAGCAAGATATAAGCAGAGACTTAGTCACTGTTAATATAACAGAATTACAGAACTTTTCAAAGCAGTTTATTTTGCTTTTTTTTAATTTTTGGTAATGTATTGCATTTGGAAGATGTTTGCTCTCAGTACTGAGTAACACTTGTTATATACCTGAAGGGGTTTCTTAAGCAAGCCAAATCCACCCAGCAACTCTGGGCTGTAACTACGCTGATCAAATTGGCTTTGCACATGTTAAAAAAAATGGAAAGCAAGAAATAAAGGTAGAGTCTTAATGTATCAACAGCTTCTTCTGATTTCATAGAGAGCACATTAAAAGAATAAACACTGAAAATCCTGGCCATACATTAAGGCAATTCTTACACCCAAACAACTTGATAATATAACACTGTATATCAAGCCAGTTTTTTCATAAATTATGATCTAAACAGAATACTAGTCAATTCACCAAAAGATATCAAAGATATCCCTTTATTACAAATGATCCAAGTATCCCCCTTGAGGCTATGGCTATCAGAAAGCATTTAGTTAGCTCCCAAGCCAATATTTTTCGTATGTTTTATTATGAAACTGTAACACATTTTCAATAACTTTTAGCTTTGCTATACAGAGCAACAAATAATTTCCCAGAACTCTTTGGAAAATCTGACATGCGAAATGATTCTCTAGTCAACTTGTGTATTATTATGCTGAAAAAAAGTGTATCAGATCACACCATCATTGGAGGGAATGGAAAAGTATTGGGAGCTTCAGGACAGATGGACGAACTTCAGGTCATATAAAATACTACCAAGGCTGTATTCGAAGAAAAATGTGAAAGTTCGTGAAAGCGCCCAGGGTGAAAATACTTTGTGTTGCTAAGAAACATCATCCCTGATGACGGATGAATTAAATTGTCTCAGTTAGTAGAGCCAACTCCAGGCATCCCTAACTTATTAGTAGAATGTTTTCTTGTATTGGTAATTCACTTCAACAGCTACATACAAATAAA
Source organism: Aviceda cuculoides (assembly GCA_035590195.1). Taxonomy (NCBI): domain Eukaryota; kingdom Metazoa; phylum Chordata; class Aves; order Accipitriformes; family Accipitridae; genus Aviceda; species Aviceda cuculoides. The sequence goes on from JAVJGG010000001.1 coordinate 49,594,519, forward strand.
AAGCCCTACCTTCAAATGAAAATGAGAATTTCAAACTTGCATAATTAATGCTAGAAAACAGAATAGAGTTCACATTTTGAACAGAATTTAATAACTACACTATCAAAGTTTACATTTTTAAATGTAATATTAATACATCCAAATGATTAAGAACTTGTTTTAGGATAGTCTGCAATGAAATACACTGTTCAACTTCCAAAATTACTCCATATGCAATCCAGTGAAGAATAAAACTCTTCAAATATTTCCAAGTACTGAACGACATAAATATTCAGGTAATCAAATTTTAAACAACACTGAGAGAAAAGTGTATTCATTTGTCATGTATTGTTATGATGACACCAACATAAAAACTAAGCATGGAGGAAATAATGCAAACCACCTGTTTTTCTCATTTGGAAGTTGTCTTCATGTTTCATCCAGTTCCTCTCTCAACATATTACTTACAGGCTGTTTCTTCTGCAGAATGTATTCGTGAACTTATAACAGTATATCTTTCCCATTTCCAAAGTATGTGTTTTCTGTTGAACTCCCACAGAGCATACCTGTTTTGCCTGCCGTGCACTGTTAAGTGAAGTCCTTTCAAAAAGGTTATAGCTGGAGCAGAGGAAGGCCACTGGCTTGCCTCTTCCCACAGGCTGCACAATGGGCCAGAGGAGCTCTCCTGAAAGGGGAAAGAAAAGCAAGTACATCTCACCTGGACAGCCTTCGAGAGCAGGACACAACAGCAGAGGCGAAGCACAGCAAGTAGGGAGCCCCAACGTAAGCAGGAGAGTCCTGAGATCAGAAAGTAGACATATGACTGCTGCTCAGAGATCATGGAAAAGTGTAGAATTTTCTTAACTCAGAGAGGAACACGGAGAGTTTTATGCCACACAGAAACCAATGCAGTTGCTGTACTGAAAATAAACCAAGGGCAAAGACCGATTTTGCAAAAATACAGTGGGAAAAGGGGAGAATCATTAAAGAAAATAAATTTTAATTTGTTTGATGGCAAGGCTTTGGGGTTTTTCTTCCTATTATTCTAGATTGTGTTCTAATGAAGACTCCAAGTTAGAAGTCCCAAGTTTTAGCACTGGAGAGTTCAACTTAAGGGAGAAGATGAAAAATCCTCTATAAACTGTACTTTGGATTCCATCACAGCTTCCAAGTCAGAAATTACCACGCGCAGCTATGTGGTGAGGCCACGTACTCAGCTAGTCAATACACAGAGGCAACCATAGAGGCTCTTCTTCCCAAATAATGCCACCACAGAGAAGAGTTACCACTGGAAAGTGTGAGAAGTAGTATTTAATAATTATACCAATTTGGCTGCACTATAGGAGATGTGCTTCCTGTGGGTCTAATAAGGAAGAGCTTTACAATCTAAGCAGAAGCATTTCAAAACCTCAAAGGACATGTCTTATCTGCACCACTTCTGCTTCTGGAATCCCAGAAATCCTGAAGATAGAAGGCAGATCAGACTGCAGTTTTCCTAGGCACAGATGTTGCAATCACATCTGCCTTAACTGTAAGCCACAGTCCTTGCTAATTTCCGACCCTCTAGTAGCACCTCTTAGTTGCTTCATTTTCAGAAATGCCACTACAGAGGATAAAATAAAGTGTTTCTGATCACATCAGGTATACTAAAATGCTAACATAAAAGACAAACACCTGCAGATTATGTTCCAAGCAAATAGCGTAAAAAAAAAAAAAGATTCTGAAGTAGAGATACCCTTTCTTACCCTCGTGTCTACATGATTCACAAAATAACACTTACTTCAAATATTGAGATCTGTTTGATCAAAGATTTTTTTTTCTTTGAAGTGTTGATCTAGCAGCCATGAAGAATGACCATTTGTGTATGGATGCATCTCAAGTTACTCAGAGAAATGTGCACATGTATATTTATCTAATTAATTACAGGTGATTTTCACACACCACTCCAAGGAACTGAACCATCGCTGACCGAGGTGTGCAGATCCATGTAAACTTTCTCCAAGTTTTTTTTCTGTTATCTCACTAAGGATTCCCTCCTTAAACACCTATAGCTACAGGATGTGTGACTTAATTTGTCCAGTTCCACACTCCCCAGTACAAGACAGACAAGGACATAACCAACCAAGACCAGCAAATGCCCCCAAAGACGATGAAGGGGTTGGAGCACAAGCCAGCCATTCTGCAACTCCATCTCCGAAGGTCAGATCTGCAACAAGGTACAGGTTGCAGGACTCCAACTATAGTGAGTTTCTTCCTCTTGGCCCTCACATCATAATGCAGACAGCATTTTCAGTGCAAGATTATTTAATTTTTTCATTTATTACTTGGATGATGAACAATATAGTTGCAAAATTTTGTAGTTACTTGGGAAGGGCTGCAAGCATTCTGGGAAGCAGAGTTAGAATTGAAAAAAGTAGGACTAAGTGATTAACAGCAAAACTGAAACTGGGGTTTAATACTGAATTGTATGAAAAAAGTGAAAAATTAATTAACATTATTAATGTTAACATTAACAGGAGCATCATGTGGAAAAGATGGTAAAATTTATTCTATTCATCACTGATACAGACTAAGTCTCACAGTTTAACCCCAGCCAGCAACTAAGCATCACGCAGCTGCTCACTCACTTCCCTCCCACCCAGTGGGATGGGGTAGGGAATTGGAAGGAAAAAGGTAAAACTCATGGCTTGAGATAAGAACAGTTTAATAGAACAGAAAGAAGAAACTAATAATGATAATAATCACAATAATAAAATTACAGTAATAAAGGGATTGGAATATACAAAACAACTGATGCACAGTGCAACTGCTCACCACTCACTGACCGATGCCCAGTTAGTTCCTGAGCAGAGATCCCCCTCCCAGGCCAACTCCCTGCAGTTAACATACTGGGCATAACATCAAATGGTCTGGAATACCCCTTTGGCCAGTTTGGGTCAGCTGTCCTGGCTGTGTCCCCTCCCAACTTCTTGTGCCCCTCCAGCCTTCTTGCTGGCTGAGCATGAGAAGCTGAAAAATCCTTGACTTAATATAAACACTACTCAGCAACAACTGAAAACATCAGCGTGTTACCAACATTCTTCTCATACTAACTCCAGAACATAACACTGTACCAGCTACTAGAAAGAAAATTATCATTGCCAAAACCAGGACAGCAACAACTAGTTCCATTTGAAGACACAACCCGTAATGATTTTGCTCAACAGCTCCTTCTCCATTGCTGCAAGCATTTCCTCGTTGATTTCATAAATGTTCACACTCTCTAACATCAGAACTCCTTTTCTTCATTTGGAGATCAACCACCCACTAACACACACACTCTTCAAATGTAAGGCATCATGTTTGCTGACAAGTTCTTGCACAGTTCTAGCCTGGCTCTTTCCAGCTACCATCACATGATGGGAGGCCTGGCTGCTTCCAGCTTTTTCCTTTGCTCATGTCAGATACGCATGAATATTAACAAAGGATGACCCTCCTGGGCTGTAAGTGAATGCACATCTGGGCTAGGGACGAATCCTGAGTGATCTCAGAACAGCGATTCTCAATGCAGCCACTCTGTGCACAACTGCTTGACACACTGCGGCTTTATGCTCATAACCAAGTTACTGCAAAGATCAGCAAAGATCAGATCAGCTGAGCTGTAGTTACGGTTAATCTGTAACAAAAGGAGGTCACGCAAGCCTGTTTTCCACAGGTTAAGAACATGCACACAGTTACTGTGGCTCAGTTGGCAGTGAGAAAGTTTATCATGACTCTGAGCCCTTATTTTTATGGCTCAAGTTTATTTTGATGAAATTTCAGTTTCTATTCTAGCATGACAAAAAAAAATATTTCAAGAAACACAAATTCAGTCTATTCCACTGCCTTGCCTTTGTTCAAGCATAAATAATAAGCAACTGAAAGTCATCTGATGGATTTATCCAGCCTTGCTGTTATCCTACATTTCAATATGAATACAGAATGGATAAGTAGGCTTTCACATCAAACCAAGAAGCTGGTTTGCATTTGGCTGCTGTCCTTCCTTAGAGTTGCCCTGTCAGCACAGGAGGTGGAAGGTCTCAGTGCATTCATTATGTGAGAAGTTCCTCAATAAAGACTGGACAGAAACAAGGGAGAGAAATGAGATTCAAAGTGACAGGATAAGTGTTTTCAGCCTCTGTAAGACTGACAGTAGAAGTGGTTGTGAAGTACAGTGTGGAACATCTGTACCAAAGACTCAGAAGAGAGAGTCCAGATAAGGACAGCTTCAGCTTTATTCTAGTGCAGCCTTATTTTTATTAGAAGTCTTATGAGAAGCCTTTTCTCATTTCCCAGTTCTATGCCCAAGAATTAGAAAAACAACATCAAGGCAACCTGGAGGACAAGTCCAAGAGAAGCAGGAAACAAAAGCCTAAAAAAACGCCAAACCTAGATTCAGCATCAGGGCTTATCTTGAATTAGCTACCTCTAAAAATCAAGATCTCTACATACCCAAGTACACAGCTGAAGCAGCTATTCTGAAAATAAAGAGCTGGAAATATCTGCCCATTTCTATGCTGAAGAAGAAACTCTGCCCAGCCCTCTTCCCCGAAAATTAGTGATACCGGGACACTTCTAACACATGTAGGTGGTACTGAGCTACCAGTCTTGTCTTACCGAGTTGCTGGAGCCTGGATGCTCCTTCCATTTAGTCTCTCAATCTTGTACTCAACTCCTTCAATGATGACACTGGACTGCACGCTCATCTCAGGCACCTGTTTTACCATCTCATCCTCTTCTGCCTCTTCCTCCAACAGAAGGGTACGTTTCTGCTGCAGTTTTCGAGCTGCCAAAATAAGACAGGCTCATCTTACACCACAAAGCACTTGCTAACCCCCACAAGGATGCAGCCTCTGGGCAGGTCCTTACGCTTATCATCCCTGCAGATTTGTCCTGTTTTAAGTCCATACCCTCTCCGTGGATGCCTTTGTTTCTCCTCCACGCTGCTAATGCTTCAGATGTAACAAACTCTACACCATTCCCCCAGCCCCTCCTTCCTCATTCACTAAACTTCCATCCTGGACACTCTGTAGAACAGACGTCCAACAGTTCATCATGCTGAGCGTACTCATCCTCCAACTGGAAGCTGTGGGCAGACTCACATTTCTGCCCCATTCCTCAGAGTGGGCAGCCCTAGGAATCTGCATACACGTTTGGAGTCTGATCTTCCCACTCGCCTCCTGGAGGGACCAAAGCCTGAAGTGCTGGTGACAGGCTTCCACACATGGCAGTGTAGTGGGGGAACCATTAGGCAGGCAGACATACAGGTCACGAGGGGATCAGGGACAAAAGGGGCCAGAAAGCAGGCTGCTCTCTGCAGGCAGGTATTCTGCAGGTGACCAGTCACCAGTGGTGTTCCTCAGGGTTCAATTCTAGGGCCATTTCTGTTCAATACTTTTATCAGCAATCTGGGTGCAGGAGTTGAATGCACCATTAGCAAGTTTGCTGATGATACTAAGCTGGAGCTGCTGTTGACTCTCTCAAGGGACATGAGGCCTTGCAGAGGGATTGGGCAATCATCAATGGCATGACATTTAACTACCACAAATGCCGGATTCTGCACCTGGGACAGAGTAATGCCACAAGTGTAATTTGGGAGAGGAGTGGCTGGAGAGCAGCCCTGCAGAAAGGGATCTGGGGGTGCTGGTCGGCAGCAGGCTCAACAGGAGC
>JAVJGG010000001.1:49612228-49634728 GCA_035590195.1 Aviceda cuculoides
GTCCCCCTAGCAACCCGTATGGGGAAAAATTCCTTTAACAGAAAAAAAACAGAAGAGTTTCTGAAACTCCAACAGCCTGGCAGTGTTACAGAGTTGCTGTGGACTCTGACACCAGAGAAATGTAGCCTAAAGAGCTGTAGCAAAAGACTTCGTACTGTTGCTGCCCACTGCTCAAAAAGGCAAAGGTAGAAGTACACCCCAAAAAAAAAAATTCAAGCTCTGTGAGTAGATTAACAAAGCTGCTTGCTATTATGGACAAAAGCTGCAGGGAAAAAAATGAAGAGGAAATGGGCTGTATTACTGTGAGTTGGCACAGAAACGAAATACCAGGCTGCAATTTATGTATAGTAATTGTTCACGAAGCATTCTTTGGGTTTTGATAGTGACTCATTGTGTTCTTTGTGACCTTTGATGTACAGGATGGGCTGCTAGAAGACAGAGGAAGCCACAGTAAGAATATAAAACTTTATTAACTTAAGATTTTGTTGGTTTGTTTGTTTTTTGGAGGTTTTTTTATTGCTCAATGATAGGTAGTATCTCTGGAAAAGACTACCAGAGACATTTACCTTGAGTCCTCATGGTTTTTGCTGTCTCTTCTGTGCTTTTGCAGTTGAAAAAACAGTTCTGGTTTAGCTGAAAAATAGCTTTGGTTTTAAAAAGGAAATTTGTTAAACAGTTGGTTGCTGACATTGATTACTGAGTTCTGAAAAATGAGATAACTGATTGAAATCCTACTGCATTAGTAGCCCAGGCAGTGAGCAGTGATAGGCCCTGCACTATACAGGACAGATGGAAAAGTTACTGAGAAGATATTCTTCTGAGTGAATATTTTATATCTTAAAGAAAAATATGGAAAAAGCCTTCCATAGAGTCATCAGAGTTGACACAACAGACTCTTCATCGCCATTAAGTTCCATTATGTAAATGCATGGTGATGTAAGCCAGACACTGTCAAGTTTGATACGCCCCAAATTTGACCTAATTAGCCATTTGGTTGTTACTTTTTTCAAAGCTTGTGCAACTCAGCTCGGTTCAGGATATAGATGCTAATTGAATGCGTAACCTACAGGTGCTAAAGAATTCTTACAAAAGAAGGTCTATCCTATTAGGAATGCAAGTCAAGGCTCAGGGTCATCAGTTTGGATAGTGGAGATGGGAATAGAAATCCCATCTACAGCTCTCTTCACATCATCGTTTTATTTCCAGGAGCGAAATTCAAATCCAGAATAAATCAATGCAATCTAATAGATATTTGCCAACTGAAGCCACTCTGGCTTCAGTCAGTTGAACAGGGAAAGAATGTTTCCTTAAGCTTTTAAAAAGCTGAGACTATATAATGCAAAGCCTCTACCCCGCAGTAACAAATGTACCCCTGTGCAAATCGCAGCTGAAATTTTCTTGTGTTCAGGAAGAAAGGTTTGCCTTTCACATTTCCCATTGCTGTCCATGCGTCCCCAGCCTAAGATCATCTCCTTTACGCTCAAGTCCTCTTCCCACCCATTGGACAAGCAGGACTACAATAACCTTTTGTCGTGACTGCACCTTGGACCAGATGCCTTAATGTAAACACTCTATCTCTTCTACTGTTTCCCTGCAATCCCCTAACCAAAATGAAATGAGATAAAAAGAGCTGCACAGCCTCTGAGTTTCCTGGCTTTTATCTTTTTATACCAAAGCCTTTGTGTTAATTTTGCATAGCTATTTTTACATGAGGAATAATATCCTGAATTACTGCTATCACGTGCACTTAAGAATCCCACCTCACCGTCCTCAAGTCATCTGGCAACCTGATAGTGTTTCCTGCTCCTTCCCTCACATCAGCGCTGCAGAGCGCCTTGCTAAAAGTTTCACATCTGAAAAAGCAGACGATTTGGCAACACCTTCCTATAGATATTTCTTTTTTTTTTTTTTCATTTTAAAGAAATGTGCCTGTCTTTGAGTAAACTTTTCTTTCCAACTGTTCTTTTTTGTCAGCTTGCCAGCTCGACTTCTAGTATTGTTCTGCAGAGATTGCTGTAAGGAAAAATGAAAGAGAAGAGAAAGGTAGAGAACTGGGGGAAAGGGAAAAAGGGTTCAGAGGGCATTTAAAGCCTGGGGAGCCTAGCATGGAAAGGGAGATAGGCTTAGGAAACAGGGAATAAAATGGTGGAATGAGAGATAAAACAAGAACATAAAGGATAAGGGATTAGAGAGATACGGAGTTCAAGAGATGAAGTGTGAATAAAGGAAAACAAGAAAAATAAGGATGAAAGGAAAGAAGTGACAGGAGTAAGACATGTAAACAATTAACTAAGAAAATATTCTGTTTATTTTAGTGAAAGAAAATTATAGTAGCTTTATTATTCTCTGGTTTACTAGTTCAGAGGAATTTTTCAAACTAAGAGCTGACATTTGGGTAGTATTAGTGAACAATGATAAATATAAGCCTTCCAGTTGTTGAATTAACCAATTCTGAATTTGGTTAATTAATATGTCATTCAGGCAACTAAAATTTGGATAGGAAAACAAAGCAATAAAAAAAATATTAACAGCTGCAATACAAAGTGCAGATCTGGAAGAACTCTTCACAGTATTTGCAGTTACATCCATCAGCTCAGCGCTAATCACTCCAGCACAGAGGGACCAGCTCGCTGACGCTCTGCTGCAGATTAATACCAGAGCTGAGAGGTGCAAAACTACTTGAAATCAGTGCTGGGCTCAAGTTTCAGCACTGCTCACTGACCAGCAGAAAATTTGCTCAAGATCACAATTTGTCTGTTAAAGTATTTCACAGGGAGGGGGTGGTTACCCACCTGGGTATTTATAAGTGTTATTAGGTCTTGGTTTCTGTCCGATTTGCCTGAGCTGTTCACATAGGTCATATAACGTAGTGGAGCCTGGGTAATACTGCTTGTTTTCCGTGATTGTCTAAACATATATCATCAGGAAGCTGAAATTTAGTCAAACCCACACTCTTTTTTTTTTTTTTTTTTTTTTTCCAAAAAGGCTGCATATACCTACAAGTCTAACAGGCAGCATCAAAAACCCAAACATTTTTTCATTAGTTTCTGTGTTTGACTCTGATAGGAAGTCACCAAACATCTTATTAACTAGTTTAGACATCATCCCTCCCTTTCCAATACCCTTAAACTTCCATGAAATAGTTCAGGTCTATAGGGAAAATATTCCTTGAGGTCAGCCACTTGGCATATAAAACCTAAAGTCTGCATATTCAGGAAAGGAAATTTTAAAGTCCTATAATTTGCTAGTTAACAGAAATCCCTTTTTCTTTTTTTATACATATTTTGGCAAGCAGTCATTATGCCACTGTTTTTCATGTTTTTCTTTCCTTGTCCAAGGCCTTTCCTGACTTGACTGACTTGTGTGCTTCCCCATATCCCTCCCCAGCATGCCACAGAAATGTGGGGCTACAGAGGGTAACCCTGGAAGAGCCATATAGCATTCTAGAGGTAGAATACACCTTTTACACAAATAGTATGAGCAAACATATATTGACATCTTAGGAAGTTGGGAGGTTTAACCTTCTACATGGGGACCCCTCTTTGTGCTTGTTTTATGACCTCCCTTTCCTTCCTCTTATGCAGAAAGACATTTTGGAAGCTCATGCACCTTCTGAAGGTGCCCTGAGAAATGGAGCTGGAACAAACAGGGTCTTCTTCTGCTCCACAAAGGGCCAGGCATCAGCAGTCAGTGGTGAAATAATCTTTTTTTTTCTGTCCACCCTTTTTCTTGATTTCTTTCTGAGGGGCTGAGATGCAGGTTGAGGTGCAGTGAGTTTCTGTTGGAGCACCGGGTGTCCTCTGCCTGCCGCAGACACATGCAGCTCCGCAGACTTCTGAGCAGGTCTTGGCTTGTCATGAAGGTTTTTGAAGATAGAATCAAGGTATGACATATGCCTTTCCTCATATTTGATGGGACAATCCCCCAACAGGATTTCTTCCTCCAGTGCATCCTCAGAGAAGAAAAAAATGAAGTCTTTAACGAGTGCTGGTCCCAATTCTGGTGCCATCCACTCCTGTTAATTCTGTCACAGGGAGAGAAATCTTAGGATTTAAATGTTTGGATTCAGTACAAAGCATGAGTTAGTCAATGGAAAACTGGATTTTCTTAAAAGCAGAAGAAAAACCACATTAAAACAACCCTAAAACAGCCCTTGCACCCAACCCCGTAAACCAAGACGGAGCAGCCTAAAGCACCTAAGAACTGTAGTAAGTAGTCGTGTGTTTACAGAAGGACCCAAGCCCTAGGTCCTCTGCTGAACTATTAGAGGTGTTACAATGAGAAACCACCAGTAACAAACAGCAATTTAAACATCCTAAATTACATTCTGTAAAGTCTCAGCTTGCCAAATGCCTGAATGAAAAAGGATGTGAAAGACGGGCTCTTCTTCATTCTAATTCAACCCAGATTCTGGGATTATCTGTTAAAAATAGGACATTTTCTATTCTCTAATAATAATAATTTTCCATAGACAGCTGTTGATGTGCCCATAGGTTCACAATAGCTCTTTTTGCAGTAGATTGTAATAACAATTTCTTCAACTATGTCTTTGAATTCAGAGTGGTATGAGCTATTCACAGCGAACACTTTAATCAGTGATTTTCAGCTTTTATTCTGCCTGTAAGTTGTTAACAAACGTTACACACAGACATTTGATATAAATAAACTTTGCCCTGCCGTTTTGTTCACAACATGTTTTTGCTGCGGTGTTTCAATATTCATTATTACCATTGCACAACTGTTCACCTTTGTTGACCAGTGTTGTTTGTTCTGGGACAGAAGCAGTAACCAAGAGGAAATCCATGTCATGGAGCCGTGATGGGCCGATGGATAAGGTGTGCGCAGTTAAGTTAGGAGGAGTGAGATCACAAGACTAAAGAGGTTTTTAGGACTATTTTAATATTTCCTTTCCAGTTGCCTTGACTCAGACCTTGCTTGTAACATCACTATGAGAACAAAGAGGCCACTTGAACATTATAGGCTGAGGTCAAATTGAAAATTAATGATCTCTTATCACATTCAAGACAAAGCTCCAGCTGCAAAGGGTGGGGTTGGGTGCTTTTCTGGTTTATTTAATTGCCACTGAATCAGGGCTCTGAACAGGGCTTGCCTAGTCAAAGCTGCAAAAGATGAGCTCACATGCCAATTTCTGAGTCCCTTAGTTGTGCCCACGCCACAGCCTGGCCTGGCAATCCTTTACATGGCTGGTATCTTCGTTGAGAGCAAACGGAGTGCAAGTTTAATATCTTAATGAAACAAATGTCAGGCATTTGTTTTATATGAATAAAACATCTTTGGCATAAACCTCGGTGAAAAACAAATTCTAAAAAGGTTGTAAATCAGAATTCAGCTTTCAGCGCGCTAAAATGTGTGTGTGAAAAATTATGCTGAAGAGCCAGCTCTATCTAAACTAAATCCTTTGGCAATGTCCTGTCAGCGCAGGAGAAAAATGGATGTAATGTGCACATACGCACAAGGAGTGACTCAGAATGATGTACAAGTGTTACTGTATCTAGTCCAGAAGAAGTACCTGGAAGTCAGGAAATAAGGCTCTGCAGATCAGCAGATTTGTCTGAGGCTAGATGTTCTGGTGTTGAAACTCTGGTTTTTCCCCAGAGTGCCATAAAGATTTCTCATGCAAACGAATACAGTCTGATTCAGCCGGTACCTCTGGGACTATTGCACGAACTATAGTTTTATTTGGTATTTATGGGAGAAGAGTTTCAGGAAAGAAACATGACTGCTAGCAGCTTAGGGACTAGGTAGTAGATTGATATCTGTAACTTCTGGAGCAAGACCTGTAGCCTAAACACATGCTCATTAATCTATATGTAAGTCCAGGCATTTCCTTAAGTAGTCACAACAGTTTAATTGCCTATGAATATTCATATAAATGAGTTTTGTTTGTGAGGAGGGCAGCAATCTTGAACACTTGTTCCAATCTCTATTGAAGTGGAGAAATCATCTGAAGTCTCCAGTTTCCTGTTTATAAGAGTTTGGGCTGCCCAGACAAAACACAGTAGCAGGAACTATAGCACAGGGCTTGGATGACTCTTACGGCACCTCCGAGACTGGGTTGTCTTAGCTAAAGGTAACATCGCTCCAACTTACTCTCATAGTGGTGGAGCTGGCAACTTCGAAATGATCTGGTATGTATTTGTAAAGTCGGTGCTCATTTGCATAATGAAATGGCACCATAGGATCATAGAATAGTTTGGGTTGGAAAGAACCTTTAAAAGTCATCTACTTTAACCCCCCCTGCAATGAGCAGGGACATCTTCCACTAGATCAGGTTGCTCAGGGCCCCGTCCGACCTGACTTTGGATATTTCCAGGGATGGGGCATTGACCACCTCTCCAGGCAACCTGTGCCAGTGTTTCACCAGCCTCATCGTAAAAAATGTCTTCCTTCTATCTAGTCTGACTCTACCCTCCTTTAGTTTAAAACCATTACCTCTGGTCCGGTCGCTACGGGCCCTACTATAAAGTCTGTCCCCGTCTTTCTTACAAGCCCCTTTTAAGTACTGAAAGGCCACAGGTTTGTCCATCCCATTAACGTACTCTATTTTACTGTTAACATACACAAATTAAAACACAACCTTGGGTCCACTACTGTTAGGCTCTCTGTCCTTGAGGGGGTTTGCTGGGGGTAGCCTGCCGTTTGGAAACCTTCCAGAAGGAAAGAACATATTTTCCCAAAGATGGCGTTGGGTCCTTGTGTTCATTTGCTGGAAAGAAGTCCGGCTCTGTCAGGTACAGTGATTGAGTTTTCTTGGAAAACTCTGATGAGGAGGCTTGCGATGAGAAGACAGAAAAACGATGGAGGCCCTTGCCAGAATAGCAGATCAGATATAGCTCTCTTGGTCACCATGGTGAAGTGGGAATCCAGCTCAAATAGAGCAACAGACTGTCTCCCGCTAACTAGACCCTGATGCTCCAGTTCATCCTACTGAAGGGCATCTGTGAGACAGTGCTGAGCACCACTCATGAACTATTACGTAGTAGGTCGCAGTGTTGACAAATGTTTTCAATTTTTTTCTAAAGTGCCACTCATATCTGACTTTCCTATGTTCTTCCCTGCTGCTACCCCAATGTAAACAGTGCGGAGTTGTACAGGAACCACTCTCCCTCTCTCTAAAATGGTATTGCTGGGGATCTGAGGATGACTAATCGCTCCTGTTTACAGTCTGCTAGCTGTTTGAATCCTAACATAATTTAGATGACAGGGTTCAGGAGACTAGAGAATTACATGTTGCCAAGCTACTAAGGAAAATTAAAAAAAAAAAAGACTTTCCATGAGGTATTCGGTAATTTCCCTCACTGCCTGTACCATTGCAGCCTGCAGTTCTGCTACTCTGCTCTTCCCTCTATGCTTACAAGAAACACCTAGCATATTCACTGTACCCATCTGAGACCTGAGAACAATTTCCAAGATGCCCACAAGATGATGAAGAAGATGGAAGCAGGGTTAGTAATTTAATCATGCTCTTGGCTGACTAGCCTTTAACAACTGTGTTGGTATGGAAAATTTCCTACAGAAATTCCCACTTGGGCATCTAGTCCCTTCTCCATACCTGTAGCATAAATATATAACCGTCATGTATGTGTATGTATATATATATATATATATATAAAACACCCAGCTGTATGTTCACTAACTGCCTTCGTAACTGCCCAGTGAGCACTCAAAATATCTTTTGAAAAATCCTTTTGCAGTTACATACCACTTATTTCGGTCTGCATTTGAGCCCATTAAATAAATCAGAGAAGTTACACAATTCTCGAAGTCCTTTTAATCACAAGATGGAGGCATGAAATAGTCATCTGTCTATAAACTGAAGCTGCAAAAGTTATATCAGAAATGAGGTGTACATTTTTAACATTGCACATAATTTAGCTGTTAGAACAATTTGACATTTGGATACTATACATGGCATGTGGGATAATTTTTGTTACTTGAAGTCTTTGAAATCAGAAAACTTAGAAGATATGTTCTAGCTTAACCACAAGTGACTGAGCTGCAGACTCAATAACTCAAAATTGAGGTAGGCTGTGTAAATGTATGTGATCTGCCTCACACGGGATGGTAGGCTGGAGAACCATGATGGCCTCAAAATCTATGAAAACACTTGGTCTTTTCTGCTTGGTATTTCAAAAAGAGCTGTCACAGCACAATCAATAAAGATAAGATGAAGAAGGTGCAGCAAACAAAACTGCAGCCAGTTAAAGATTGAAGGTGGAAGATGTACAGACCATACAGAAGATGAGGTGAATTGTAGCAATTAAACAGAATTGTCTTGATAAATTAAATAACGTATCACATTCCAAATTTGATAAAAAATCATATTTTAGATACAACATGTAAAGAAGAAGAATAATTCAAATAGCTGCAGAAGAACATGAATACCCATTTTGAAAATATATTCAGCCAAACAGCTGTAATAGTAACCTTTACAAATAAAAGTCTTTAAGAGGATCTTTGCTGGAGAATATGACATTAAGTGGTATATTTCTTCAGAAATCTGGCACTATAACTCATCTTAAACTGGAAAGATTTGACAAAAATGGGAAAATTCAGCTGTGCCAGCCTAGCAGGTGTGAGGGAAAGAAAGGTTTCAAAGCAAAGCCCACAGTGCTTTTCAATGTTGTGCCCTTTTGGTGCTCCTTGCTATGAGTTTTACCTAATGGCAGCTATTTTGTACCAGCCAGTGGATTAGCAGGTGATCTTTTGAGTCATTTCTGGAAAATATTACATGCAGCTGTTTGTGGAGTTGTTAGTGGAACAAGATCTTTTCTAGATTATGCTCGTGTTTTGATTTTATTTTTTTTCCCACGATAAACTAGAGAGTGTTTTGTAAATGATTACATTATTAGCATAGAATATATTACCGAGCAATGTGGAAGCATGGTCACATCAATTTGCAGAATATGTAGAGGGAATACAGTCAATTTAAGTTGAAAAGCAACTTTAGCTACACTGTCAATGTTTAAAAGCTAAACCGGGCCTCTTCTCATCTCCATCTGTGCATGGGAATGAAAAGGCCGAAAAATTTGCCTCTCTAGCTAACTAGTCCAACTGCTGTCTAGTAGTATTGTTATTAGTAAATGGAAAACTTGTTGCAGTAGAAATCAGCAAGACACTGACTGCGATGGTTTGGGCTAATTACACATAACTGTTTGGACAGGTACGGTTGGAAGCAGAGGTGGGTGGATTCTGATCACAAGAGATGCTTCTGAAATTAATAAACACCATTGAATCTAGATACTCAAAGCTGAGAAAAGACAACCATTTTCCGTTAGCACCCTTCTGTGGTGATAAGGAAATGTTTTTCAAAACGTGAGTTTACATCTAAAATGAGGAAAACTATTAAGGGGAAAGGAAAATAATGTTTATGGTGAAAAATACCACAGTAAGACATTTCCACAAATAGGAAAAAAATACCTAGATTCACAGTATTGAGTTTCAGTTACATCCAACAGAGGAGTATCCTCTCTGCATGCTGGTCCCGTTCTCCTCGTTCCGTTTTTTGACCCGTGCACTGCCTTATTGCTTGTTGTTAAAATTACTGAAGTTTCAGGAATATATTCATGCAGATTCATCTTCTGTTGCTAAGAGAAAACTCTGAGAAGTTTGGTAAGATGACTGGCAATTACTTCCATACTGGTTTTTGCCCTATCTCTGGTCTTAATACTGATATTGCATCTTTATTTTTCACTGTTAATATGAAATCCAGGCCTCTAGCTGATTACAAGGCTAGAGCTTCTCTAGTACCTGGCCTCTCATCCTGTACTACTCGGTCTTGTTCTCACCAGAGTTCATTTTGCCTTATTTTATGCTGTGGTGTAGAGATTTTATGTGCCATAGAAAACGCCCAAGCAACGGCTTTTACTTTGGCATAAGGTACAGTTCCTTTTTCTCTTCTTTATACTCTGCCAGAAGAGGCAAATGTTGATGATTGCAACATCTCCCAGTGAATTTCTACTACAGTTTTATTACACTTTGGTCAGTTGATAAAAATAACTGCATTTCACTGCTTCTGTAACCTGAACTGCAGAAAATCTTAATGTTAACCATCGTCACACCAGGATAATGGGCAATTAGTTTTTAAGTATGGTCTGACTCATTCTTGCTCTTACGATCTCCATTAAACTATGGCAGGGAAATGCTTCCCAGATCTTCAGTGCTGTTACTGGCTTATTTAAGTCTTTTCTTCCTTGTGCATAAATTCCTGTATATTCAAGTATGTGTGAGTTAAGGTTTGTCATTTTAAAAGGATTTCTTGCTTTAAACTTACTTTTCTTGAAACCTAGCCTCACATTTAGTTCATCACTGGCTGTAAAAAAAAGCAGCCAGGTTGGAAGGAAATTAATATAGAAGTTAGAAGTAATTAAAACTCAGAGTTGGCTGGACACTTCTGAAAAGTGCAGATGACTACCTGTGTCCACATATGCAGTGCATTTGTCTAAGTTACTGGTGTGTGAAAAGCAAGGAACTGAACAAAAGCTACTCTTGCTGCCATAACTACAGCAGATGTTGCTTGATGCCTGCTGTAATACAGAAATATGCTCTCACGCTTTTACAGCAGCCTTGTCAGCCCTTTTTGTCCTACCTTTTGTGCCCTTGATTTCAGACCTCTGACCTTGCTTTTCCTCTGGCATTGTATAACAAATAAATAAATAGACGAGTAGGCGAGACTCCAGGTTATTTACCAGAGCAGAAGATACTGGAGAAGACGCTGCTCAGAGATGCTCCATAGTTGGTAGTTTAAAATTCTCTGTTTCTCTCCGATTTTAATTAATAGGCTTGTATTTAAGATGAAATGTATTCAATTTGTGCACAGCGTAGAGCACATCACACTACAAGATCGGTTATATACATAGCAATACAATTATCATTCTCTGCTGACAAATGTACCGTGATATTGATAAAAAAGCAATAATTTCAATGTACATGTCAAAATCAGCCCCTATAGCTTATTACAGATTGTTAAATGAACATAAATATCTAATGTTCAGCCTGTAATGTTCATTCGTACCATGGCAGATGAAGATATAGGTTGAAGAATTAATTTAAAACACAATACCAAGTCTCTAACAGTCTCTGCGTTTAAGCTATATCTCTTTGCAAGCATTTTTGAAAGTATGGGGAACTAGTTCCCCAGCCCTGGACCAGACTGCAGAGAACTGATGACGTTCAGCTAGTTAAACCTCTTTAAGTGTCCCTGAGATCTTCTGGTTCTGGCCACAATCCGCCAGCTTATCCATAATCACCTTTCCATGTTTCCAAGAAGAGAGCGTGGCTCTGCAGGCTGCCCGGGTTGCTGCCATCCCTCTCCCAGCTCCCTCCCGCATCCAGCCAAAGTGAGAGCAGAGCGATGGTGCAGGCTTTCCCAGCGGCGAGATGGGTTGTGGTCTGGTCAGTCCCAGTCTTTTATGGAAAAGTCTCTACTGCATCAACACATTTGCTGATTTTTATGTATTATTTTTTAAAGAAAAGGGAACTGGGGGGCGTAGCCTCAGATAGATCCCATTTCCTCCTTCATTCACCAGCTTCCTTACCCACATTTAGAAACGTAAGGAAGCAAGTTACGAACAATCCATTTTGGCGATGTCTTAGCTTAAAATAAACCCATTTCTACAGTTGTGGAGCTGGTGAGGATGTTGAAAAGCACAGGGCTGAAGTACTGACAGAAGCGATGATGAGCCCAAGAACCTGCCCAACCTTCCCCGTGTGCTGCACCAAGGCCTTGGGCATCCCATTGGGCACCGCAGCATCCAGCAAGCTGTGAGGAGGCCAGGTGGGGTCAGCCGCTTCTCCTCCTCCTCTTCTTCCTCACGAGGACACAATCGCAACGGCCCCTGTGTGGGGACTTGTGCGGCAGGAGGGGCGTTTCCCACTCACGTCAGAAGAAGAGAGACTAACGCTTTTGGTTTACTTCCAAGTGGCTTGTACCTCTGCTTTGTGGAGAGGAAATGAAAGGTACATTCAGTGATGGCAGCCGCTTGATTTACTTTGGTGCTAGGGTTTGGGGTTTTGGGGTTTTTTTAAGGTCATCAGCTGCATGATCTCTTCACATAGTGATTTCAGTTGATTACTACTTTTTAGTGTTTTCCTGCTGGTCCTTTTTTCTTCCTTTACATTTTCTGCCCTTTCTGCTACATTTTTGCAAAGAAAAATATCCGCTACAAAGAGTTTGCTCACTTGCTGTTTGTAGAGGCCCAATAAGATCAGTACCAGCATCCGCTTCCTTAGAAGGACATGGATGAACCCTGTCCAGGTTCCTTGGGGAGGGGCAGAAATCCCCACTTTTTTGTTCAGCTGTGGCAGAGGGACACCTAAGAGATAAGTACTTCATCTTCAATTAGCTTTTATGGATTTCAGCTGACTTGATAATCAAGTCCCTATACAGATGAAATTTGTTTCAGCAATTAATATCTTCCTATGTTATAGTAGAAGTTTAAGTTCTCAAAAAAATGGATTTTGTTGGGAAAAGGAAAATAAAGTTAGCTTGCACCAACGTAATCATCCTCCTTTGCGATCTCACAAAGCAGGAAGGTCAGATTACATCTGTTCAACAGTTAAAGTCCACCAAAAATGTGTCATCTATGATCTGATGTGCAGGCAATGGAAACTGTTGTGCCACATTTAAAGCTGAGATATAAACCCAAGGATTTGGCTATATGTAAATGGAAAAATACTGTGGCATTTTTAATGAGCAGTTGTGTGCAATATTGTCACCTACTTCACATTTAAAAACAGCAACTACACCCTGGTTACTTTTTTTTTTTTCTCCTCATTCAGTTGTACCTTGCTTCATTTCTTTTATTGAATTATAATACCATATAGTATTAAATGTTGATATTTGTCCTACTGCAGTTAAAAACAAAGCTGTCACCAAGTGCCACGGAGCCCTTTAATTGTTTCCATGTTTCACTTCAGAGGCATCAGCTTTTACATAAAAATGGCTCCTTTTAAGTGTGTTGGCTGGACACATGCTTTGGGCTGGAATCCCATACATCTCCTGTTATGACTCAACTGCCCTATATTTGCAACCTTTATTTTGTCAGATAAAAGAAAAAAAAAATCATCATAGTGCAGACCAAATCACTGCTAATTGTAGCCTCTGAAGAAAATTAAGATGCTATAATACACGATTATAGTCTCTACAATTTGTGTTAGGCATCCGGATATGTTTCCCTAATTAATAGTTCCTTTAGTGTCCAGATTAAAAATAGCTATTAAGAGCTCTGGGTAGATGATACAGCAGTATGAAATAGCATCACACCTGTCTCCGTGTTGCAGCTTCCCAAGTGTAAGCAGGAGTCAAAATTTCCCTCCTCATTAAATAAAAACACTGATAGATAGTACATCACTTGGCATCTCCAAAGTGATATACCTAAGACATACCATCTGCTACGAAGTTGCAAAAACATAGCCTGAGAAAAGTGGGACATCAAGGTGGAGCTTAATTTTCTTTAGTCAGTTTTCTGTCTATCCTGGACTTGAGCGTGGATGGTGCAGGCACGGCTTATGCTGCCTGTAACTGTAATGGCACAGAAAAACAGTGAGGGAACATGACTGTGAATGCAGTCAAGTAGGAACAGGGAAATTTCAGTTCACTGCTCCCAAGACAGACACGTTTTCAGTAACTGGGAAGATATGACTTTTGAAGGCAGCAGGAATCACGGCTTAAGGTTCCCCTGTCCTGGTGAGTGCTCTCAGCACTGAATTAAAAAGCCATATTTGTCTTTTGTTTTTTTCTTCCCCTGGTCACAGGAATTTTCTGCAGTATTGCGAAGTGCACAGAGTCTGACTTGGAGCTCAGCCTCTGCTCTGAGGACCCTTGCTGAAGGTGGGGGATTGAAGCTTGAGGCCAAGGTGACCATAAATCCCAGATGTCCTACTTGCTGGAGAAGTAGGACAGAGAGAGTGCCACAGGAACGAGCAGACACCCAACACCCTTCCTTTCTGTGCATCACTAGATTCAGACCTGGGTTTCAGGCTAAGAAACAGCCTGATAAATCAAAGTGAATTAAAAAAAGGTGACTTTCTGGCTGCATTTGCTATGGCATTTTTTTGGGCGCCCTCCTTCAGCATTCTGAGCACCGTGAGTCTCAGTCAGGTCCCTGAGAGCTGGAGACGGAAATACAGGAACGTTCCCATCTGCTCACAGCCAGCCTTTCTGGCTTTCTTTCAGACATCCAGCTGTCCAGCTCTGCTCAAGTTGCCAAACAGACAATTGGGTAAGATCTGGGGGCAGAAAAAGTGGCTCCAAATGGAGCAACAAGGTCATCTTAGTTCAGCAACATGATTTCCAGCTCATAAGCCAGGGATACAGCAGTGGCTCTGGCAACAACCAGGCAGCATCGCACAGCTCCAGGCAGTGCTACCTGCATCCCTCCTGAAGGCCACCCATCTCCCCTCTTGCAGTTATTCAAATAAAAGACCTCTGGCATAACATTCATAGCTCTCCACTTTAGCACACACATCTACTCAGAAAAAGCATCTCACTGATGAGATGGTGGCTACAGCACAGCTAAATTACACAACAGATAGTCACCTGGACTCTTCAGAAATTAAAGAGAATCACAGTCCTTTCCATCTCAAAGTCCTGTGAGCAAAAAAGTCTCTGCAGCTTACAGCATCCTAGTCCTCAAAGCCAGCACCGGCAACTGCATTGCCTGTAAAACACAAGCCATTACCCAAAGAGAGACTCTGAATGCGATCTTCACAGAAGAAACATCTCCGCTCTGTCCCCAACCCCAGCCTTTTTTAACTCCCCCATCAGCACCCAGGGTGTCCCCCCCCATGCTCTGACTGGTGTAGCACCACGGGGAGAAGGATGCTTTCCTGGAAGGCTGCCTGTGCTGAGACCTTCCCCTCCTGCTGCAGGAGCTGATATGAAGCAAGCAATCGCTACACCTTGTTTCTGCGTGTCTCAGCTGGGTTTTCTGAACTCTCCCCGTGCACGAGCGTAGCAAATTCACTGCTTTCCCCTCCCTGCTTTTCTCCAGGCCTGAGGCAAAGGCTGCTGTGGAGACCACCTGGGTTAAATTAGCACAATTAAACAGTGTTAAGCAGTTCTAGGAAATGCAACGCTGTTTTCTGCGTTACTGAAGTCATGCTACATGGCTGTCAAATTACTGCGAGGGTGCAGGAGGATGACCTGTGGGAGGACCGTGGAGTCAAAATCCTCACCCATGTTCTGCCACTGTGTGTGAAGCCCCGTCTCCTCAGCTAAAGCAAATACCCGTTAACGTTCTGCCCCTTTTCACCTGACACATTTTTTAATTAAAAAACAGGTACCTAGGGGAGCTTTTCACCTGGCTGCCTCCGGGACTTGGCATTGATCTCCAGCATCTGAAAACAGAGAAATTTTGCTGTTTGCTGTGCCAGGTTGGGTAGTATCAGGGTCATCAGATGGTGGATAAAGGCTTGCTGGTGCCCATCACTGTTTCCTAATTCTATGAGAAGTGGCTTTTTAATGTTGTCATCCTTTCTCTGTAAATAGAAGCATTTGATGGGGTTGGATGTAAGTGCACGTAACACTGGAGGGAAACCAGGCAGCAGGGCTGAATTCCTCCTTCCCCATCCTCAGGTCTCAGGGCCACGTGGGCCATATGAGATGGGAAGCTATTGAACTGGTCCTCCTGGGCCTTCCCCTCTTATCTATGAGGGTGAATAAATGAATCATGAAGCACAGCATTTAAGCACAGCAGTAACCAATATTCCAGGCTTTCAACACAGGGAGAAAATGGGAACTCTTAGTAGAGCTCCATTTCTAGTGTCTGCAAAGTCAGAGGAGAAACAGAATTGCAAGGCAACATGCACGCATCGTTAGTAGAGAAAAACAAGTGTGCTTTTTCCATTTTACTAACCCAGAATCCACAGGTGATGATTTTTTTTCAAGCCTGACTATCCCTTTAAGAAAGGCTAGAAACACCCTTCAGAGACATGTAATGAAATAACATTATTTATCAGTATTAAATATAGATAAACAAAAATGAGAAACAGACTTAATTGAAACCCTCTGTGAAATCTGGCTAATCAGTTTTCATTTCCAGGAGGCTTTAACTTATGTTATTTAATTTATTATTTATCTGTTCTATTTCGATTCTGCTTTTCAGCCCCAGTGCAGGGCTTTGGGCGCTTTAGAAACACTTGGTGAGAGGTTGGAAGTAGCGCCCTGACTTCAACTACGCCAGTACTTCACCCAAATTCAAATCTAACTAAGGCTTTGATAAGCTTAATGATCATATAAGGCTTCTCCTAACTTCACTAGTGACACCAGTCTTGAATCCAGGCACATTACATTTCCTGACCGCCAAAGTGCTTTTCCCTTTGGACCCTGTTTTACCTCCATCTCATGCAAACACGTTGCCATTTCACTTTATTTCTTTAATTTATAGGCATCATCAAAGTTGCTGAATCAGGAAACTGAGGTTATAGCTGTTGAAGAAACAAGTCCCACATTGTGACAAACTGCTTTTTCGGCAGATTTTCTTGTGTTCCTCATTCTGAGTCATTGTCACACATTTTAAAGGCCAGACTTACATATGAAGCTCTTGATGGTGAGAGCTGTGCCCTTTCTTGTGGTTTCTGCAAGCAGACAATTGCCGTCCTGTGTCTCTACTGGTTGCCTCTAGCTAATGCTGCTTAATTCGCATCGCAGTACTTCCTGTGTCACTGGAGCGTGTGACATTGCCTACCAGAACTGGAAGTGGTTACGTTTGACTGTGTTAATTGGATTCTAATTAGCCTGACAATGCTACTCATCTCTGCTGAAGTGCAGCTCGCTGGGATTCCACCTCTTTATGGGGAGGAATGGGAGAATTGGGGGGAAGAAGTAAAATTCAAGAATCAAGCAAAAAAAGCCAGATTAAATCTGGGTAGAACAGATTAAACTCTTTGTGTTTAGATATGGTAGCAATTGGCCGGGTACTTCCTCAAAAGTCAAAACTTCAAAATGTCTGTGACGTTCAGGGTGGTGGCCCGGGGAAGCAGCGCATCGTTACCTCTTTAGAAGCAAGATGCACCACTGGATCTATCCATTTAGGAATTTTCTAGCCCCTGAAAACATGATCTGCAGTTGTATGCACAAATTTATCCTCACGATATACCTTTGAGATAAGGAAGTCAGTTGATCCCCCTTTTGCAGGCTGAGGGGACTGAAGCCCAGGGTGATTAAATGATTTGCCCAAAGCGAGAATGGAAAATCCTAGCACAAGCAGAGAGGAGCCACGGGTCCACAGTGCTCCTCTCCAGCTTGGCACAGGAACCTTACAATACTTAAGGAATTATTAAAATGTTAAATGAGTTGAAATGAAAGTTGAAATGTCCAGAGCTGGAGTCATCATTTGGATTATTGACTCAGTCCTTTGAAAAATACACAAATGCGGCAGTATTATGAATGCCAATACAGCCAATGGAGAATTCCTAAATGAAGGGCAAATCAAAAGGAAACCATCTATGTTTTATATTTCTGTGGTCTCTTCCATCTCAACAGTGATAGAGAGCATGGCTGCGCATACATATCTGAAACATATGTGGATTTTTGTGCTTGTCAGCTAGTCAGGCTCTGGGGGAATTCTCCCACGGTGGTTACACTGAGCTAAAGCAAGAAAGAGAGCAAACAGCTTGGGGGCTTTAAGATCTTCTTCTGTTCCTCCTCAAGATGTGAGCGGGAGTGCCTGTCCTTGTCCTCTTCCACCCACCCTTGTCCTCCTTTCACACACGGAGTTTCCATCCTTTTCCTCACCAAGAGCACTCAGGAGCAAATTGTTCGGGACGGAGGGAGATGGGCACAGATGTGACCACCTGCTGCACATGCTTTTCTTCTCATGGGCTTTTAAAAAGGCACTTCATATTTTAAAAAGGAGGAGGAAGAGACGGTGGCCTTTGGTGTTGTGCAGCACTGACACAGCTGGAGCTGGCCAGGGGTGGCGGGGTGTTATTTTTTACAGGTTGGCAACCAGACGCTTGTTGCAACGATATACTTTTTTTTCCAGAGATCGCCTGAGTGTAGATGTGCCAACATGGGTTCCGGTTTTACCACAGCTAATTCTCTTATTTCAAAGAGAGGAAATATCCTCGGACAAATCTGCTTTGTCAAGGTTGAAAACGTTCCACACCACAGATGGTGACCATAAGGTGCAAGTGAGTTTTCAGCTGAACCGGTGACACCCTACCCATTTGCTTCGCTGCTGAAGATTTTAAAACTAGTTTTTGTTATGAGAAGCTGAGCAAGATACTTCTCTCCAAATGTCTCTTCCTCCTGTTAGCTCCTCACTTCCATATTCATGGCACTCCTGCTGCTACTAGCACTACCATGCGTAGCACCTACTGCAAATTGTCCAGTTCCTGTTGTTAGGATGGCAGTTCCCTTTGGTTTTTGAAAAATTCATTAAGCGAGGGGGTAGAAGGGACAGCAGAGTCCTGTTATGGTCCAGCATCCTATTGTAGGAGATTTTTTTCCCAGGTGTGCTCCTGCATGATGCCTTTCTGGGGTTGTAACCGGATGAGCACCTCTACTTTTATGCAAAAGCAACTGGTTGCATTTAGATGATCTGCTGTGTTGCAGCACAAAAAAAGTCTGTGTGCAGGGATATTGTTGTGGGGAGTTTCCCACCAATGGTTTGGTGATTTTCAGGCCCTTCTAACACAGCGTGAGATTTTTCTCCTGGACTGAACAGAGCCTCGACAGGAGTGGCGATGGCAGCTTACAATAATTGGTACCATGCTCCTCCGATTCCTCTTAACTGAGGGGTTTTATGTTAATGGGAGAGGACACACCTGTGGCTGGTGGCCTTGGTAGCTGTATCGAATTTTTCACTTTTGTAAATTCCCTGATTTCATTGTGATGCCTCGGCTACTATTTTGTGGTGCAGTCATTGGTCCTCACTTCTCTTTTCTCCCTGACTAATTTCTCCCACAAAGAAACACAAAGTTTAAGAGGAGGGTGTGAAGGTTGGTTCGCACCAGATATACAAAAACAAAAATGCAAGTCTAAAAGGAAACCTGATTCTCTCTCTGGGAAAGTAAAAGTAAAAGTAAAAGTGAGTGGCTAGGTCTTCCCTCCCTGAGAAGCTCACCTTCCCTTTCCTTGCATTTTTTTAACTGACTGACTTCAGGAGGGGTTTGTTAGCAGAAGGGCAGCAGGCTGGGGACATAAATTACTTGGACTTCGTAAGGCAGTGGTGTTAAGCATTAAATGTGCTTTGGAGCAGCTCCTGCAATTCTTCACCCTCCTCATTTGTGATACATCTTTTTAGAGTGAAAAGCTATATATACATCATGTCAGTGTAATTCACGCTCCCTCTCTTCCTTGTTTTGGGGCTAAATTCAATGTAAGCGAGGGCACAGCCCTGGATTAGAGCTGCTACACAGGTTCCACAAAGAGAAGCCTGGTACGTATGGGTCCTCCTCACTTCCCTTGCACGACTGCCAGCTATTTCTTCACCTCTGACATGTCTCCATACCACCATTTCCCCATTTCTCTGCTGTGCCTCCAGACCACGTACCCCTTTCCCTGCTTCGCTCCATCTCCCTTTGGCTTCTCATGTCGCAGGTGGAACTCCCAGCCCAGCACGTCTCTCCATCTGCTTCCTCTCCTACCACTTTCTTACACAGCTTCACCCCGCAGCTGCTCTCTCCCGGATCCCATAACCTCCCTTGTGTTGACCGCATCGAGCATCAGCTGCTTGACTTTCCTTCAAGACCTGCCATGACATTGCCCTTCTTTACATTTCGCTTTCATTTATCTGTTGCCTTTATGTTCAGTTTCCAAGCTCTCCCTTCAAACTTTCTCTGCTCTGCCCCTCAAATTTATCCTTCATTACAGTGCTTGCAAAAGACTTGACAAGAATTTGGTCACACCTAACACGCTGACCCGTTTGTCTCGTTATCTTCTTATGTCACTTGCTCTGGTTTTACCTAGTGTTCCTAGTGTTCAACTTTATCGCAGCATCTTAACATGTACCTGAGGGTTTTGGAAGCTGTATGAGTTATGCTATTATGGAAGGAGCCTGACATGAAAATAAAAATCACCAGATGTTCAGAAGAAGCTCACAATACTGAAAGCTGGGCCTGACTCTTTACAGATCTTTTTTCTGCTGGCTTCAGTGGGAGCAAGACTGAAGGCAATGCTATTTTTCTCCCTGGTGCTCCTGTAAATTACAGTAGCCCTACTTGAGTCCTCTGCTTGTCACATGCTCCATTTTTGCCAGATTAATGGCAAATTTTTAGCTTTTTTGGGGCCCACCTTCTTTAAGTCTGTTGACAGGATCTGGTTAGTGAAAAGAAGAGGGTCTCCGTGCATACCCAAAATAACCATATTAACATAAACTGTGAAAGTATTGGAAAGAGGTGCTTCCACTGCTTGAGGAGACATGCAAACTATTTGCCATTCCTTATACAGCATGTAATTTAAATATTTTAAAACTTGAAATAAATTACTGATAATAAAATTCAACTGTGTAATACTTCTTTGAATATTTTAAATCAGATATAAATTGTTCAATGAAGTTGATCTAGGCTTACCATACTTTTCAAGAGATTTAATAGTGCGTGATTTAAATGTATGATACCGTTCTGGTATATTGTATGGCATATTACATAGATTTAAATAGTCCTGGCTGGGATGAAGGTTTCATAGTTCAGTGTCTCTGTACTTTGACAGATACAGCTGCTGGTCCAGCAATAGTTTCTGTATGCGGTGTCTGATGATGCTAACATGAAGGAAGCTTAATTTCTATTCAGCCATTGTTAGCTGGCATAGTAGGGCATATTAAGCTTGTTCTTCCAACATATATTTGTGACCATTTTGAAGATACTTTTACATGGGGGAAGAATTAAATCTATATCCAATATATGTTACTAAAAACAATGTTAGTGCCATCTTTTGGGCAAGATTTTAAAGCACATAAGTCAAGAAATTTGATGGCCTAATTCTACAGTAACCAGTCTCGAGACCATTTGTACGGCTCATGTTTTCCAAGTGAATATGCTTAAGACAAATGAAAAAGCTTTACGACATTTATGCAGTGATGTTATTTTGGGTTGCAGAGCAATCAGACAGTATTGAAAAGTAGGACTTTTTAATAGTGTGTAGTGGTGTCACTACTTCCAACTTCTGACTCATCAGTAACTATTGCATATTTCTCAAGTGGAGGATTTTTTCCAGTAACTTGATGTTCTGAATGAGTTTATAGTGAAACGCTGAGCCAGTGTTAACTCTGAGTAAAGCAACAGCTTTGACAGCATCTACGTTCATTCAGTTTTTCTCTTTCCTTCACATATTCTTCAGCTCATCAGAAACTTATTCCTCTAGACTACTGGTTCTGTTGAATACTGAACGGACCACACATTCCAAATACAGATATTTTAGCTGTAAAATAGAGCTATCTCTTTGGATGATGAGAAGAAAATTTGGGGATACCCTATAATTTCTAGAGTTGGGCTTAGACAATGGGCCTTCCTAGGAAGAAACAGGATTGGTCCACTAAAACCAGAACTGATGGTTATCTATTACGTTAGTCTGTTATTGTCTAAATCTTGCACCATGCGCTTAATCCCAACACACAGAACTTGTTTATTCTGGGCGTAAGAACGACAAGTAAATTTCCAGCTAAGGTTCAATTAAGATCTTATAGCTGTTTTGGATTTCATTTTATTGGCTTCAATTAATGTACATATATTTTTATGTCTTTGTAGCTCAGGAGTCAAACAAACAGCTCAGTCTGTTTATTTAAGAGATTGCATCATCACACATCTGACAAATGCACTCGCTGCATTTACAGCACCGTCGCACTGAGTGCATTTATTTGAACTTTCTACCATGTACATGGGATCACACATTCAGATAAACACAGCTGTGTTTATTTCAGGCTGCACAACTCCAGATTGTGGATGTACGTCTGGAGCCAGTGGACTGCACATGCACTGTACAGGATTTTTAAACTCTTATAGCTTCATTATTTGTCAACCAAATGTCCAAAACACATCGAATGCTCTTATCTCATTTAGAGCTGGGTAAAGATGTAAAAGGAGACCTTTTCATTATGTGCTTCAAAGTAGTAAGATATTTGCTGCATATTTTATTGGGTAAAAATATTTAGCCATCCTTGTTAAGAATTAATATCCATACTCCCATTTGGCTGGATGCGTACACATGAATGTCTTCATTTGTGTCTTACTTGGACTTAGAAACCACTCCGCTGACTTCAGTGTTGTCACCCTAAGATTATGATGGGCTGTTCACTAAGGGTCTAGTTTTGCTTTTACTATTCAGGCAAGTAAAGTTGCTCATGTGGATTGAAGTCAGTTGTTTAATGACTTCACTGTTTGCAGATTTTGGCCTAAAGATGTTTCTTTATTTGCAGTATGAATGAGCAAACCTATTCTTAACAGGGAAAGAAAAGAACAGCATTGCGTGGCACGGCAGTGGTTGGTCCTGTGACATTTTAAAGTTGCCATTGTGGTAGTTAAGGCCTTGATGATTCA
>JAVJGG010000001.1:49640225-49665225 GCA_035590195.1 Aviceda cuculoides
CGCGCCCCCCCCCCGGGGGCCCCCGAGCACCCCCGGCCCCCCACCCTCACTGAAGAGATTAGCCTGTAGAGAAGACCTTTGTTTCTTAAAGTTTTCTTTGTGTACGTTGCTCGTGAATAGCAGGAAGCCAACATCCTATCTTTGTGCCCTCGCCAGTGGTGCCACGCAAGCGTGAGCCAACCGCTGGCCAACACTTCCCCGCCGACAGCACCCCAAGGCCGGCCCTTCGTGGCTTACCTTGGGATGCACCCGACATGCTACGGGTCTAGCGATGGCAAAAGAGGGCTGGGACTCGTTGAGTCCATAAGGGGATTGCTGTTGGCAGGAGGACCCAGGCTGGACCCACCCCAACCCACCGCAGGGGTCCTCTCCTCCAGCCCTCGCCTCGGGGAGGAAGCCCTCAAGGACCGAAAGACATTTTTCCCCCACCACGTGAGCAAATACAAATATATACATCTGCCACGGAAGCATAAGGCGTTTCTAAATAAAATGTTGTCAGCCACTCACTGAGTGCTAAAGTAGTGTTAAGCTGCAGAAAACAGTATTTCCTTTGGCATTTCAGGCAGTTTCGAACCAATGTTTGAAACTCAAAACCAGTGCCAAGCCTAAACACATCTGGTTGATCCCAGGCCACAAATAGCACAGGAATGCCTTCAACACCTTCCAGAACTGCCATACTGAAAGCTTAATTCCAAAATAGAGCTGACAAAAAATACTTGTCAGCATGATGCCACACGACAAAACTCAGCAAAGCATGATGCAACCGTGAGATATCCAGACATAACATATGGTGCAAAGATTGGAATTAGTGAAGACCAATCACCAAACTTAGATTGCAGAAGGCAAAAAATAAAATCAAACACTAGTACCTTCAGCCAGATTTTTTTTATTTTCAAAATGTCAGATTATAATCTTAGTGTCATTCAACTGAATGCTCCGGAGTGGTGCAACCATGCAGGCGGATACAGTGCCAACTAGTAATTATTTTATATTTTGTGCTATTTTTATGCATCTAAAAATGCTGGTATTTGGTGCCTGAAATGCAAAGCCCTGCTTTGCATGTCTTATTGCTAGAGCAGATCGTTAGGAACTTACTAGTGAACTGTCCTGATTCCTCAGGCGTATTTATCATGCTTAGCTAATGTGGCATGTGACCAGACCAGGAATAAACTTCACACCAGAGCCCTCCCATCCTGTCAGTTGTAACAGTGTGGTATTTCGTTAATTCTTAAAGAAGCAAGCGCAGGGAGAGGAAGAGTACGGTGGAGGGTAGGCGAGAAAACCCCAGCCGAGATCGAAAGGCCGGGAAGATGGGATACCATCACTGGCAGCACCGGCACAGAAGGAAATCCGGGAGGAAAAAAAAAAAAAATATGTTTTCAGACCACTGAAAGATCTCGACTTCGAGGAAAATTCAACTTCCTCCTTTATGAACCTGATCTGCTTTCTTTTCCCCTGCAGTCACTGCCAGGACTCGAGAACAGGGAATGTCAGGCATAAAAAAAATTCCACTTCCATAGCAAAGTCACTAAGAATGAATACCAGGGAATATGCTAATTTTTTTGCCCGATCTAGTCACAGCTACCTTCAAGTCCCACTGTGAAAGTTCACATTTAATAAGGTGTGATTAACGAATGCTTAAGGAAGCCAAAAATCGTATGTTATGAAATGAAGGGGAGATTTGGCAGGAAGGAAAATACAGGAGAAACCACAGACAGAATAACCCAAGTGACAGGGAAATTAGTGGATGCCTGGAAATTGGGACTCAAACTACATTTCTTTGTATGAGAGTTTCCTAAGCTTGCACACATGCAGGGTTTCTTTTTTTTCTTTATTTCCCTTTACAGTAAAATTGAAAATTCAACCTTGATATATTGAATTATAGCAGTATTGCTTTTATGATCTGTTTCCTAAATATGCATTTCTGCCAATTTAGCCTGTTGGTTAAAAGTCAAGCTTGAAGAAAACTCTGGGCTTTTTGCTGTACACATACTTTGGCTTTGAACCTCCAACCTTGACCTGGGGGCGCACCAAACCCAGAGCCGGGAGGCGTCTACCTGCGATTCAGAACACAAGTTTTGCCACGATGGGGAAATCCCACAGTCTTAGCTTGGGAGATTTTAGCACAATCAAGTCACTTAAATTAGCTTCAGATCTCAAAGTGCTCTTCACCTATGGACTCCTAAACCCTAGTGGTGCCAGTAGAAAACCCTCATGGGTGAGGCGGAAACTTTCCCAACGCTACCAACCAGCCAGCCAGATGCACCAGATACACCTGCCTGCATCCCTGCCTCATCCCAGCTGTCCTGCTGAGCCCACTCAGCGCAACACGCTACTGTCCCTTTGCTAGTATCTCCATAGTCTCTAATTTTGTTCTTTTTTTGTTCCCCGTAGACCTTCTGCTTTTCCTTGGCACTATTTTTTTGTGTCCTTCTCCTCACTGAACTGCCCACGCTGTCTCAGTCCCTCCCTCTGGCTTACTTTTTCCTACCATTAACAGGCCCAACCCTTGTCTTGTTCCACTTCTCCACAACGCTGCTCCCTCTCCGTTACTTCAAATTTCCCGATTTTTTGGATGCACGCTACATTTGACGCCCACTACACCCTTCTCACCCCACGGTTGTGCTCCATCCAGTTGCCCAGCACTTTTCCTCTCTTCAAACAGAACTCAACCACCTCCACTGCTTCTCATCTAGACTTGCCTCCACCCGCCCTTCCCCAGGGTTGGGTGATGTGCTCGTCCCTCAGTCCTTGCCTGCTTCGCTCATCCCTCAGTCCTTGCCTGCTTCGCTCATCCCTCAGTCCTTTCCTGCTTCGCTCAACCCTTGCACGTGGCGTTCATTCAATGCTGCACCTCCTGCTCATGCTACCTAGGGCCTTCCCCCAGCCAGCATAGAGGTAGCCTGGCAGGGAATCATCCATATTTTATAAATTAATTTAGAAATGAGAAGATTAAAATATTTCATATTTCCATATTAATTTATATTGTTACTAAAAAGGCTATACTAGAGCTATTTAGTCTACCACATCCATATCAAGGACTCAGTTTTGATCTGAGGGAACATGACAGCTTGAGCAAAGTTCTTTGTTCAGACACCACACAACATACCTTAGCAGTGCGCAGCATGCAGCTGTTACAACACTAATTGAAATATGTTTTCAAATGTATCGGGTTTCCGAACATTTGCGGAAGAATTATTTGTTTCCCCCGTGTGCAAAACCCCAGTATTTCAGCCATTTAAAAGGAGCACCTAATCCCTACAATGCATTAGTAGGCCATAAAATAAAGCTGAATTGAGGTATTTTACACTGGGGATGGGGATAAGTCTATGACTGTAGATGGATGGGGAGAACCTACAAGAGTAGGTGGATGGGGAGAACCCGCAATCGTAGACAGTCCTTGCTGCTTTGTCAGCTATTTAGCGAACATGCAGTGAGAGCATTGTCATGCAATGTCATAACATCAGGGGAGTAGAGATGGGTTGAAAAGAAGCTGATTTGAACATCCCACCCCACAGGTTTTACCCAGTCTCATCTGAGACGACCTGTGTCAACCGTGAGGGACAGAGCTAGGAGAGAGGTACCCAAGGCAGCGCACAGGAGGGCTCACGAAACCCTTGTGTGTCGTCAGGTGGACGCGGGATGTAGATGCCACATTTTGCAGTGAAACTAAATGATAAATCTCTCTCAAATATCTAAAGGAAACATAACGGCTTTTTTTTTTATTCCACCATCTTCAAAAAGAGGTTCCCACAAGGATGTGCGCTCAATTTACAGAGGGGAAATCATAACTAATCTGTTTGCAAAGCCTCTAAAATTGCATTTCTGTAAAAATAAAACAACAAAACCTCTAACAGTAAGTATCTCTCAGTCTTCCTGGGCTAAAAGTCTTTGACTGAAAAGCTATGTGTTTCCCATTTGCAGTGGTGTAAAAGTCATAAGACATCAGATCATAAGCTGTCACTGATCCCAGACTAAATATCACCCATCCTTTGCCTAAGGCAAGTGGGTCTTTTTTCTATAGGAGGGGGCCAAACAGAAATCCCACTCTTTCGAGGAAAGAAGGAAACATTTTTGTGGCAGTTTGTTTTTATTTTTTCAAGGCAGTTCTTTTGAAGCTGCTTGGGGGTTTAGATGTTAGATGTAGTCCCAATGGAGATGGATTAGTGGCCAGAGAACAGCGAAGCAGTCAAAGGTGCAAGATAAATGCAATTTATATATAATTGCCCAAGCTGCACCTGTTCCATTTTGAATAGGAGACCTTGTCTACATAACGAATTTCACAAGCATAGAATATATCCTTTTTTTTTTTTTTTTGAGTGTAAAATGGGGAATTCTGAACTTGTATCAGAGTAAAGCAAGAAGAAATAACCTTTAAATAGCATGTAAATTTTTAATGAATCAAGCTCTAAATAAAGAAAAGTCCTGAGCTGGGAATTCAAAATACTAGCCAGAGCAAGCTGATTTGGTACCAGGCTCAAGAACAATATTTAGTTTACAGAATCAATCTGGAAATAAAACTAGTGCTTGCATCAGCATGAAAGCTACAAAAATAAAAAAGAGGTCTTAATAAAATATACAGTGGAAAAGGAAAGGATGAAAGCACTAGCACAGCTATGAGGCCCTCGACAGCCCACACAAGTAATAAAATAGAATATGATGTAATATAGAACAACAATGAAAGGATTTAAAATTTCTAGGTAGGATTCTGAAAAACCATTTCCAGCTTTTGTTGCAGAGCAGGCACGCTGCGAGTTTCCTTGCGAAGCTACGATAAAGCTGGTGTGTACAAGACGTGGGCATTGACGATGGCAGAACAAACGCTAACCTTCACCTTACTCCCGAATCAGTCCAACACAGCATTGGTGACCAAGGGGGGCTGGATTGCTACCCAGGACCCAGGGTATTTTTCTGTTTCTAGTTGCTCTATTCTGTTTGCTCTCCTGCTCACTTACCCTCTACTGTTTTCCCTCCTTATCTGCAATGCAAAGATTTTTTTTGTGCGCCAAATGGCACCAAGGCTTTGCCATGAAGGCAACCGTCTTCTTCACCTTTAGTAAGGGAAGCGCCTTGAACCTTGTGCTAAGCAGCTTGGAGAAATCTGAGATTAGACGTGTGCAGTATCCGCTCAACTAATTTCAGCCTGACCGAAGTTAGAATGAGTTCATACGACTTCACAGGAAAATAATGCGAGCACTGAATTCCTGTGCTACTGCCATGCTCTGCACCCTAATTACAGTGCTGCATCCCCTGGTTTGAAAGAAATAGGAACTTGTGAAGCTCAAACTCTAAAAGGGACACATAACTTCTCTGAAAATTAAATGGCATCCCAAAATTAACTTGGCAGAATTTGGTCCTGCAACAAGCAGTGACCTCTATGCTAAATTTCAGATTGGCCAGAATCAATGCAATTCCCTCATTGCAGTAATGCAATAAATTTTCCTTCTCCATGTGAAGCTAGAAGCTATTGCAGAATGCCGCTAATATTGCATAAATTAAAGATTATGGATTGGGAAATTTGTGTCCCTTTTTCTACTGTGCTTAGGCTGTGGCAGGCATGGTGTACAGAGGTAATCACAGAGCTGCTTGATCTGCAGCCGCATGGTCCTACCAAAAGTTCTTGGGTTGACACAAAGAACTGGCCAAATCCCATTCTTCTTCTTGCCCTGGCAGGGAAACTCAGCTCCACTGCAATACCTATGACATTCCTGTTTTCTCCTTTACAACAGCTGGTGTAGCACATGATTAAGGCAGTTTATGTAGTTTTACCTGTCAATGTTATTTTTTGTTCCAAAGAATTTATCTGGGGTAGATCTTTAGGGGCTGCAAAGCAGGAATGTGGCCTCTGTCTGACGCTCTTAACCCTCATTCTAGTGTGAGAAGTGGTGACAAGAATCTTATTGTTCAAATATCAGAGAAAAGACCCAAAAAAGCACATAGACTTTTTTACATAGGAAAAAGAACATTGGTATAAACAACATCCCCTATTTGTGCTTCTCCAGGAAAGACAGGAAGAGTTCCAATTCCTCCTAAAATATGTTCTTGATGAAGTAACAACGGATCATGATCAGCTGGTCAGAAAACAACAAAACACGCAGAAAAGAAGCTTTTTCTCCTTTTAAGGTTTCAAAAAGTTGACTGAAAAATCTGTGCCTACTCTTACAATGACCCCATATGCAGAAGATGGCTTTACGTTCAATTCCCTTCCTTCCACTGCACATGGACTGCAATTTCTCCCCTACGTTATTAATGCAAGTACAAGCTTTTTCCAAAAACTCTCAAATTAATTTGGAATTCACTGAAGATGCCTCCTAAGCCATTAGCCAAAGTCCTGGTGCAGTGTGCCTCCTGAAGGCTGTGAAAGAGTTATGGAGGCTAGCCCAGCCAAGGTCTTCAGAGCTCCCAACCACCTCTATCTAACGTTAGCATGATGGTGTGGAGGCTCCGTAAAAGCAAACGCATCCTTAGTAATACTTTACCCTTTCTACAGCGAATTCCATCGCAGGATTTCAGCCTGCATGAATTAAGATTTACAACACTCCAGAGAGGTGGGCTGGTATAATTTCCCTCTATTTCAAAGATGGGAAAAGGTGAGAGAAAGATGAAGCAATTTGCTGAAATTTGCAGAGGAAGTCTGTGGCAAGGCAGAAAAGAGCACTGCACGCTCAGCCTCACTGCCTGTGCCTTTGCCACAAGACCATCCTTCCTGTCTCTAAATGCCATGCTTGGGCTTGATGATGTGCTGTGGTTCTAGCGTATTAAATATGACACTGTATACATGTTCTGGATCATAAGGCTGAGTCCCATAAAATTGACGGACGTAGTGTTGAGAAGCCAAAAGGGACAGAACAAAGAAGAAGGAGAAAGGTCCCTGTGTTGCAGCTGTGCGGTATTTTTCTAGGCAGTAGGTTCCCGTGCTACTTAAAGACCAGAACATATTTTTGCTTTTACAAATGCAGTTTATTTTGCAAATCAAGGTGATTGCACACATTTCAGCTTGTCAAATTTTCAGCCTTTCAACCATATGTCTGTCGACCTTATGGACTACCAACTTTATGGGATTCGACCATATGTCCAGATCCTGATATATATGAAGGCCAGTTCTAACATAAGAGCTTTACGGTAGTAGTGTAGTAAACCATAATGTTTGCAGATGGCTGTAATAAAATCATTCAGGAAAGGAAAGGTGCAGGGATGTAAAGCCTTCAAAGCTTCTTCTACTGAATAAACAATTTGATCTGAATAATGTAGTGGGAAGCACATTCCACCAATGAACTAGCTGATCTAGTCCAAAATGTTGCTTTTAATTTTCTTTCCTAATCCCACATGTATTTTAACTTCCTTTTTTATTTTCCTGTGGGATTAGCCTAAAATTTGGAAGAAAAGTGTAAGAAGGAAAAATAACAAAGTAAGGAATTTTTTTTTAAAGGCACAGTCCACTTCTGAATTGTAAATTTTTCATATGTGAAATGCCAAATGGTTATGTGCGGCCTGGAAGATGTATTAATAGAGAGGTATAAGTTTTTTACTGTCACATGGTGAGATTGAAGGATGATGTGACTTGCTTCATTTCCTGAAGCGGGACTCAGCTTTCAAAGTTAAGGAAAGTTTCCTCCTGAGTAAGCTTTTTCTAACTCTAGGAAGTTGGAGTTTGGTTTATGTCCTGCTGCACAATAATTCACATGATAATTCATATTCCCTTTGTCTAACATAACATGATATCTCTATTATTTGGGGAGCTCCGGTCCCGTTTTCCCCTAACTGAAACATGCTGAGACGATGCGTCCCCCTCGGAGAGCCCTCCACCTCCGGGCTCATGCCTGTCCTGGTTGACAGCAGGGAACGGAGCACTGCGTGCAAGGGGAACCACAGCCAGCATAGGTGTGATGGAGGGTCTTTTCCAAACCAAAATATTTTTTAAGCTGACAATCTGTGGTGAGCTTTGGCAAGCTTCCTTGAACTAGACGATAATCAGTTCCTACTTGGGAAAGAAGGAAACCTTCCCTGGGCATTAACTGAGAAGTGAAAAAGCAAAATGCAACCTGCCTGCACTGCTGGCGTGCGAAATCACGGCGAGAGCAACCCCCGTGAGCTGTTTACTTTCAGATAACTTGGCCAAACCCAGCTCTCACGCTGCTAATGTCAGTGGAAGTTTTTCTATTGGATTAAGCAGTGCGGGGTATGATAGTGTCTAAGAAACGAGAAATACACTGTCAGTCTTCCTTCCCATGCCAGACTTTGTGTCGACCAAATTGCAGTCCTTTCTGAGTGCTAAGGCCTGCCTTAGTTGAAGAGGGCTCATCACGCAAGACGCTGAGCACCACAATTGCCACCACCCTCAACATGGCAGGAGCTCACCTAGCACCTGCCAAGATTCACCCCATCACATCCAACAGTCCTTTCCCAAGCAATAACCATTAAAAAAAAAAAAAAAAGTTGAACTGAACAAAAGATAGTATTTCTTCCCTGTTGAGAGCCTCAGCACCTGCTGAACCGTTCGTTGCACAAGTGTACTCATGAAGCACTGCAAGGAGCATAGCATGGACCTCAACCCTCCCCTCAGTGCACGTGGCCGGCCACCGTACCTGTGTGCTCATATTTGTGTCGCAGCAGGGAACTGCTCTTCTGGAATGTCTTGTCACATAAGTCGCACGCATACATGCCACTTTCTGTCTTCTTGATCTTCTTTCGGGACAGACATGAGTCGGAGTCCGTCATGTCGTCGAGGCCGGACATGTAGTCTGGGGTTCCATCAAGCAATTCTCCCTGCGAGGGAACCACCCGTCAGCGACACCTGCTTCCACCATCGCTCCTTCCCACAGAGGAACCAGCCTCCCCAGAAAAGTTAAAATAACTTCTGCTTAGGATGGGGGTCCCTCTTAGCTTAGGAACCCATTGGTAATGAAACTACAGCTGATGGGAACTGTAGAAATAACGAGGAGCCTCCTACTTCTCTGCCTTCAATCGACTTTCTGGTTTTGAACGCTTTGCAATAATATGATTTACATAAGCAGACAGTGTTTATCATATCAGCGCTAAATATTTTCAAGGAGCAGAAAATGCAAAGGGGAGGCTCTTCGTGGATGGCAGAAGGTATTGTAATATGTTACAGGGGTGAGTGTAAGCAACAGCTAAGAGATCATTCCTTTCAAAACAGTGAAACTTGGATATAATCTGTATCTGTAGAAAGGTTTTAATTGAATTTTATATTTAGGTACAAATGTTATTATTATGCAATCCATTTAAATGTATGTCTCCCGACTAAAGGCCTCAAGCTATATTTTTATATTTAATTTTGTAATTTGAAATAGGGAATATTAATAACACTTTTTATCAATGTTCTATCTATGTTAAAACAGCCGTCAGCATTAAGCAATAATGAATGTGGATCAGTAAATTATTAAATTTCTTGATATTTATTTTGTCTTGATCCAAAGAGAGTGCAAACTTGCATGATAACATACATTTCCATTTGCTCTCACACAGTTCGGTTTTCTTAGACTAGGTTTGCACTAATTAATATTAGAGAAGATTAAATAGGCTTAAATACATTTACAAAGAGGGCAGATGTACTGTAAATTGGAATAGTGGAACAGCTGTTATGGAGGTGCAGTGCTATTTATGCTCCTATTGTGCAAAGAGGGATTATAGCCTGTAATGTAAAACCATACCTGATTTTCACATTTGAAACTATAAAACATTTACTAGTCAGTAAAATTACTAATAGACTGTAATAGGACATAGGGGAACATGCGCAAATGTAAAAAAAAAATTATTAATCTATAATCAGTTAATCTCATTTAACTAAACTCTGTACATTAGATTTGAATACACCCAGCAAAAAGCTATAAAAGTACGTGACTTCTGTAGAGCAGCTCTTTGCTGTAGGCACGCAAGCGGCGAAATCCTTTACTACTCACGTATTAACTCTGGGACGACCTGAGAAAAGGATTAAAGGTTGTACCCAGGCATGAAGAAGTGCTGACCCAGATTACGTGTCCAGCGAAAGACTTTGTCTGCAATTAAAGACCCTAGCTGCTACCCCTCCAAATAATTTCATTTAATCCGTGGGTCTTTTCAAAGCTGTTCCAGATGACTGGCAGGATTAGAGGACTGGTAGTCGGGGAAGGGCAGTAGGTGGGCTGAAGGAAGGGGCTATGGTAAAGCAACGCGTCAACATTTCTCATCCCCCAGACATTCGTGAGAAGAAAGAATGCCTTTCCCATGCATGGTGGATGAACAATCCCCCCAAAAACATGGAGAAGGAAGCTTTGAAGGGCTTTCAATGGGATAGAGCTGCTACGAGGCCATACAGACCTCCTCTTAGAGCGATGCAGCTTTGCGTCCAAGTGGGGGGTAATTCCCAAGAGGTCTCCTACTGCTCCTTTTCTCCGTGGTGAAATCTAGTTATGCCCTGCAGAGCTCAGTTTCTCTACAAAGTTTCCTTTTTTCTTTCTGCAGGATGGGATTTTTCATGGACATCATCATCATCATCATTATTATTATTATTATTATACAATTCTAGTAAGAAATGATTGAGCTCTTAACAGAATAAAACCATAAGCGTTATGCCCATTCAAAGGTATAGATACTGCTTCTGAATCCAAGTAGAGGTATTCTTAAGGTAATTGCAGTTTGTTTTCCTACTCCACTGCATTTCTGCACGTTCAGACTAAAGTAAACTCTGCTAATTTTGTTGGAAATGTTGAATGTAGCTTTGGGCTTTCTCTTCTGCAAGAGGACATATCACAAAATAGTCAATTCTAGCCTTTCAAAAGAAAACAGTTGCAACAATTTACCTGAAATCCTTGTTTCCGCTGGTACTTTCTCCTTTGCTGCATATCGGCAAAAGTAGCTGCTCCAGTTGGGTAAGTATAGGCCATATGTGGTAGGAAGCTCATCTGATCTAGTCCTGGGTATGGTCGCAGCCCAGGAATACTGGTCTGGACTGGTGGCATAAAAGTGGCTGGGGGAAATGCGCTCTGTGGTGGAAGTGTTGTGTATAAAGGTTTGGCACTAAATGGGTTCATACCAAATACTGGGTTAGTGCTTTTATCCAGATTATTTGAATTAGAAAACTCCTTCTTGATAAAAGTCAAGTTCAGTGGCTCATCTGAGTTTTCAGATGATGAAGAAACACTGTTGTGTTCTAAATTTACACTATTAGATTTTGTTTTGTTCTTTGTGGCTATAATACTTTTGGGTTCCTTCATTTGTTTTGGTAAAGACAAGTCCAAAGGCTCAGCCTGAAGCTCCTCAGAAGAGAAACTGTTTGGAGTGTAAGAACTACTGTGGGAGTTTTTAGAAGATGTGGAAGAAAGATTTAAAGGAGAAGGAGTATTGCTCCTAGAGTGGTCCAATTTATCAACTGGTTTAATATTGGTAAAATGAGGAGGTTTTGTTAGCCTGAGAGGAGTATCACAATTAGTAACACTGTTATGGAGTTCAGCTATAGACGGTGAAGTTATAGAGTCCACAGGCTTTATTGGAGATCTGGCTGACAAAGAGTCTTTAGTGGGAGTGTTGTTGGTGGCAGCCAGCGCCACCTTGGCACTGGCCCTTTCCAGTGATGGTGACCTGGAACTTGAATACTGGTAGACTTTTCTTTGTTCAAACCATTCCTTCACAAATTCCTGAGGAAGGCCAACAGCAATGGAAATTTTCAGTAGTTCATCAGAGTTGGGTTCCATATTCATAGCATAATATGCTTTAAGTACAGACATGTGGTCCTTGTATGGGTTGATAGGGCTAGTCATTCCTTTCTCAGAAAGTACTGATGACAGCAAGAGGGTTTGCTTATCAAACACTCCAGGTTTGTTGGGAACCATGTTCTCATGAGGCTGAAGGACTGCCTTGATTTCTTCATTCATTTTACACAGGTAACGCTCATGCTGATGCAACGGAATGGGACCAGGAAAGCTTTCTTTACAGAACTGGCATGAAAATGGAGTGGATACGTTATGGTTCTCTATCATCTTGTCTTCAGTTACCAGGTCTATGAGGGTTCGCAGCTTCTCTTTTTTAATGTTATTGAGCTGCCTCCTCGAGTCTGTGGTTAAGCTCTGGAGGCAAGCTTTGGCTTCATTGACTTTCTCTAATGTATAGTCAATAATACTTTTAGTGGCACCATTATGACTTACTACTGGAAGACCCACAGGGGGAATATTGGGGGACGTAACTCCTTGTTCCTCAGCTTGAGAGCATGAATCCTTCATGTGGTAAACCTTCAACTTGGAGATCTCTTCAGCCTTGCAGTCCATTTTCTGCCTGGAAACCGTGTTGTCCACAATCTGTAGGACCTTCTGCACCTCACTTAAATTACTGCCTACCGCAGGAAACCCAAGCAATGGTGCTTCCATCCCTACACCTAAGTGCTGCATCGGACTTTGAGCAGAAGCATGAACTCCTAAGGGGCTGGTTGCTCCAAGTCCACCATTCATAAAAGGACTAGTTGCACTAAACCCATGTGAGGCCATAAGAACCTTGTATTCATTGAAATCTAGTGGTTCTGTTTTAATTTTCAGTAGGCCTGTTTGTTCAGACATACTAAGTGGTTTGCCATTCTCCAGCTTGTTTCTCAGCTGTGTAATGGCTGAATTAGTAGGAGAGGAAGATACAGAATTAGGAGAAGAACCCGTCTTGATATTGTTTCTCATTCTGCCATTTACAGAGATTAAACCAATACACTTCTTGCTGCTGATGTGCGAACTGTAGGAGCCAGAATGGGAGAAACGTTTCTTGCAGTTTGGGCACTCATATGGTTTTTCACCTAAAATGATAATTAAAACCAAATGTTAATTATCTTTGTTGCTGCTATAATTGCAAGTGATTGCATTTGATACCCTACTGATTGTCTGTGTATCCACTGATTAATAGTGAGGAAAATATTAATTCTATGAAAATGGCCACACACCACCACTGCTATACCCTCCTCTTCCTACGGGTCTTGAGATCAGTTTGGACTCACAGTCTCCAGCTGGCAACAGTCACCAAGGTGTGAGATCGGCTCCAGACTGACTATTGCAAGTCACAGGTAAATACCCTGTGTCAAAGGGAGTCAAATCAAATCCAGACTGTTCAGATTTGATTTGTTTCTTGGTTTTTTATCTTTTTTTTCTTCCAAAAAAAAAGGAATTTTCACTGGAAATGAGCGTGGTGTGAGAAACTGAGTGCTGATGTTAGGACCTCCACATCAGCTGGTGGAGGTTTGTGCCTGAGCAGAGCCCAGTGGTATTTTGTGTGCTGAATGGTGCATCAAGCAGGAAGAGCCAAAACGTGCAAGTCACTCAATATGAGACACTTTGCGCTAACTCGTTAGCTGAGAATATGAGCTGTATTTCACTTGAGGGGACTTTTTGTTATGGAAAATATAATGGACTCTTCAGGGTCTGACTGTACAAAAATGAGACAACGCTTCTGAACTCAAACTGACGAACAAACAACCTATATTATTTGCAGGAAGCTTAACTATTTCCAAATCTTTCAGCAAGACCGTGGTATTAACAGCATGATAAATGAGGATGACTCAGATATCACTTATGAAATACCTTAGTAGCTCCAAGAAGCCAGAAGCAGAACTGTGTAAATTTTAAGCAGTCTTTAAAACTCAGCTAATTAAACAAAATGCAAATGAGCACACCAGCACCTCCGCTACTCACCACTGTGAATTCGCAGGTGTTCCTTCAGATGGTGTTTATATTTGAAGGCCTTGCCACACTCAGTGCATTTGAACTTGCGATTGCCTGCTCCTTGGGTCAGCATTTGGTGCTGAGAGAAAAAAAAAAAAAAGATACCAACATGAATTTTATGCAAGAGAAACCATGAATTTCTAGCTTAAAAACAAAAATGAAATTAATGTGGCTCTGAATTTATCAAGCGGACCAAAAGGTCTGCATGTACATTTATTTGTCTCATCAGCGTTGCAATAAAAATCAAAATGTTGGCAGTAAACCGAAACAAATGAGAAAGTACTTTCACATGAGCATTCGATATTTGCTTTGGAATTATTTCCTAAGTCTCTCATCAGAAATGTGTTGCTTTAAGGTATCTTATGATGAGAGAAACTGTTTTATAAGAAGATTTGTGGCTCTTAATATTCCTAGCAGATTCTGAACATGTGGGACTCCGCTTGTTTAAAAATTCTGTTTACTGCATGTGTATGAAAGAGAGAAATACTGTCGTTAGTGGCATTTCGTGTAAGATTTAATTCATTATCAAGCAGAAGAGACTGCGTCTTCGGCATGAGCTGCTGCCGGAAGTGGTTTTTGAAATCACAGAGCAGCAGGGAAGACTTGAGCTACCTTTCGTGCCATGTTTTCCCCCGATGCTCTTCTAAGGGGTGAGGGAAAGTTGAAAGTTAAAAGTGGCATAAAGATATAATCAAAGGCAGCTGACCTTTTTGCAACAAGCAAGAAAAGCCCTGTGACTTTGAATTTGGAGAGAAAAAAAAAATAATTAAAAAATCTAATAATATTAATAATAATGCAGCCAACCACTCTGGATGCTCAAGGTAGGAGGTCAGCCTTTTGCAGGCGGCCACGACACAAAAGCCTATTGCAGGAGCAGGGAGGGGGGGGCAAGGGGAAAAAAAGAAAGGAAAAAAAAAAAAAAGGCAGCGCCAAAACGGTATGACAACTGCGAGGGTGTGCTGCCTCTTCCCACATTCCTGGCGAGACAGATGGTGTTACATGGGACACAGGGAGGTTTGTTCAAACAGCAGCAACCTTCAAAGATCAAGCAGAGCCCAGCCCGCCGCGCGCCATTGAGGGACCCGCGCTCATATGTTGCTGAGTTGCATAAACAAACAGCAACAGCTGTTTTGTCTCCCCCCATCGCCCTCCGAGGACTACTATAAACTTTAGTTGTGCCACTGTTAATATGATACAATCATTTTAATTTACTAATTGTAAATGCCATGAGCAAATGAGGGGACTTTTCAACACCAAAGCTACCATTCATAATGCGCCAGAACCGGCGTGCTCTCGCATGTGAAATTTCAGGCAGTTACGTTGGATAAATATCTAGGCGGGTTTTGGTGTTGGGTTTTTTTTTTTCCCCCGTTTTTTTTAATGATACACAGCAAAAGAAAGAACCTTACAGTGGATCAGTTTAGGAAAAATACACATGTGAAAATGCATTTGTCTACTGGAAAAGCCATGGGAAGGAAAGAATAGGAGAAACTGCTCTAGAATCATTTATATTGATTTAAGATCAAGCAAAAGATGTGGTTCTCTTAAAAATACTAATTGCAAAAATTGTGCGATTGGAGATGTGTGTTTGCCTAACTGAATTTACCTTATGCTGAGAAAAACCTACCAAGAGAAATACAGCCGGTCATGATTTTCAGGTTTTTAAGAAAAATAAATACGGCATAAAGCCTTTATAATTTGACACAATGCACACATCTATTTATTTAAGTTTTAACCACACCATTTGAGTTTCCATTACAGCCCTCCATAAGATGAATTTTCAGAAGTAATTCTCTGGCAAGGACAGGAACAGTTTTTCTGCTGGTGTGTAAAGAGTTTTGTGGCACAGGTCTATCGCCAGCCTGTTTAGGAGCACAAGGGAAGCTCAGTCACCTGTTTGAGATACGCAGCATTTCCTTAAATGCAGCACTGATATAATATTACATGCATCACATCAAGGAAAAAACTGCTTTGATTTATCGCAGATACTCTGCCGGGCTACACAAATGATAGCGATGCCACAATTGTCGTGCACGCGTGTGTTAGTGTCACAATCACAAATGATAGCCTATATGTACTGTAAGAAGAGTTATTCTAAAAATGCGTAATTATGTTTAACAAACGGTTATACAAAATACGCATAATTTCACGTGATTGAAAAGGTTACTCAAAAAGTAATGAAAAAATATTAGCGGATCTTTTAGTATGTCTTGGAGCTCCTATTTGCAACACTGCAAAGTAAAACTAGGTGAAAAATGGAATTAAAATTGCTGAGATGTTTAATAATGTATAATTAAAATGCTACAGTTTCATTCACTTTTTGAGGAACATAAAAACGAACTAAAGTCAAGTTAAAGTGCAAATAAAATTTCTAAATTAGAAATTAACACACTCATTCGATCGTGAACATAAGACTATTAAATCATATTAGAAGAGACCATCAAAAAATCATTTAGACCTCAATTAAAGCTATTACCATTAAAAGATCTGCATCTTCAAAATGCCATGAAAAATTAATAATGATTGCCAATCAAAGCAATATCGTTTCTCTAAGGGGTTATTACGGAAAGAAATCACTTAAAGCCAGCCCCCCACCTGATCTGTCCCTGGCTTGTGTGTCACCATATGCCGCTCGAGCTGGGTGCGGTAGGCAAACGTGTAGTTACAGAGAGGGCATGAGAAGTTTTCCTCGTTCTTCTCGTGGCGGTACTTGATGTGCTCCTTGAGGGACGTCAGGCGCTTGTAGCCCCGGTCGCAGTAGGGGCAGGTCAGCAGTTGGGCGAAGGC
This sequence comes from Aviceda cuculoides, assembly GCA_035590195.1. Lineage (NCBI taxonomy): Eukaryota > Metazoa > Chordata > Aves > Accipitriformes > Accipitridae > Aviceda > Aviceda cuculoides. Next base: position 49,656,701 of record JAVJGG010000001.1, read on the forward strand.
ATCTGGAGTTCCAGGTGGCAGGTCTGCGCCCCAGCATGGCGGGGGGGGGAAGAAAGGCAGGCCAAAAGGTCAGCAAATCAATGGCAGCTCATGGGCTGATTGCCCGGGATGGTATGAGAGGAATCGCTGCAATCTGCTGCCCGGGAGGGAGGGATGGTGCTTCCAACTGGCAGCGGGAGGCACCAGCACCCGCGCACGCCCATGGCAGACTCGCAGGACCCGCTCCGGACCCCGCTAGGAAATTAATTACGGGCATCGCTCCTCCTGGAGACCTCGCTGGCTGGAAAACTAAGAAATACTTCTCCCGATCAATCGGCGATTTGCATTCCAGCCCCAGCTTATTATGTTACTCATGCCATTGACCAAATCCTTCCCACCGACGTTTTCCTGATTATTTGTCAAGGCATCGGAGAGCAATAGGCCAGCTACCCCGTCTTGTGGTCCATTAAAACTCTATTAAAACTTCCCAAACTCTCAACTAGAGCAGCAGCCTTTCCCCGTTTAAATTCAGCTCGTCAGTTCACCCGCCAAATAATACAAATTTGCTGACTAAAAAATCACAATACACTGAAATTACAACCCCAATCTTTGCTCATGAAATTCCATGCCGCTGCAGCTGTTCTTCAATTTTTAAGGTAAACACCCAGGCATGTAGTGCATTTATAATTGCAACAGCTGCACGAGGTCAGGATACTGGCTAAAAATGAATTACAGCCTCACCATTTTCTTCTTGCCCATTGGCCTCTGGAGTGCCAAGGCGAGACAGTTCCTCAGGGGCTTCAGGGTAAATAATGGCCGTGTCGCTGCGCTGCAGGTACTCCGCTATGCTAACTGCATGCCCATCTCCTTCATCCAGTTTCCTTTTGGCAAAATATTCCTCAAAGTCTGATGTGCAATTTGCGTTCTTCACTAAAATGAGAGAAGGTAAAAAGAAAGGAGGTTTGAGTGGATCCTCCCCAAGAGCTCGGGTCAGTTAGTGTCATTATGTGCAGGCTGAGCTGGTGTGCTGGAGCTACGAGGCTGGGGCTGCAGCTGGATCCTCGCTCTCATTGGTCTTGCTCCAGCTGCTAATAAAATTAATGCGGGCTTTCCACCGGGGTGGATAGAGGCAAGGGTGGATAGTTAAATTAGCAGGAACATGGGTGTTACAGGGCAGCAGGAGAAGTTTATGAGGCTTGGGTAATGCAGGTAATCCTTCATCTATGGAACCTGAACCTTCAGGGAGCTCCTGGGGGACCCATGGCTTTTGATGTGAACACATCTTGACCGACAGGACTGAGCTCAGTTGTCCCCAGAACCCGCAGAACCCAAGACAGTCCCCGCACAGGAGATAGTAGTTGCAGGTAGTAAAGACCACAACTGCTTCTCCTCCAACCTCGGGCTGCCCTTCCACGGCAGGCACGAGAAGAGAATTGCTCACAACATCTTCCCTTTATTTTTTTTTTTTCTCCCTGAAAAATTAACTTAACAATGGGAGAATAGGTTGTTTTAAAAAAAGTATCGCTTCATAGATTTCTACAGATAGAACCCCATGTTTTAGACTGTGGCAGGGATACAAAGCCTAAAACCACTTTTACAGTCTATACAAGAGTTTTCCTTCTTTTCCTTAAGTGTAAACCAAATTTTTTATTGTCCATGTAATGTCCATGGAACATAATACATGCTCAACCACAAAATATCCTGTTACTAAAAATATGCTTTTCTCCTCCATGTATGAACACTGCATGCAGAAGAGACCTTAAAAACTCTGAGACACTGTAGACAAATATTAATATAATTATAGCAGGAAAAAAGAGCTGATAATTTTCTTTCTCTAATTTTTTTTTTTTTTTAATTAACAATTCTTGGAAGACACAGTTGGTGGCAGGGAATTAAAGATACTTGTTTTTAACTGTTTTTAACGTAAATGAAAAGAACAGCTCATGATCGATTACATTTTTAATGTATTTCTCCTTAGGTAAAATAAGAAAGTGAGGCAATGCCATAAACTATTCTACAGTTCATGTAAAAGTAAAATATTAAATGGCACAATTCTGCTCACTGATGCCAGGGAGCAATATGGAGTAAACTAATGGAAATCAAAGGGGTTATGGCCCTACAGGGTTATATTGGTTTGTAACCACTGGAGATGAGAGACTAACCAGCTCCTTGGTGTTTAGAAACAGGTAAATGCTTTGCTTCAGTTTCCTACAAAAATGCAAGGTGACGCTGGCAGTCAAAAAGAGACATGGCCTTTGACTGGGGCACCACTGGAAACCTGAAAGCACCTGATTTGAAGCACTCATCTCGCCATCATCAATAAAAGTGGATATTCCTCTGTGCAGACCTCATTCCTTTAGCTGATAAAATCAAATCCTCTGGCTGAGACAAATATGCCCTATTTTTCATATGAGCTGAGCAGCTTCTCAACTGTTCTGCAGTATTTTATTGACAGTGACCAAATGGCACAGGGCATGGGACCCTGTGTTTGGAAGGAAACTTCTATTCCTATCGCAGTGGGTTTGTAGGGAATCGCTACAACACCACAGAGCTGCTCCTCCTTTGCTCCTTCTGTAGCTTCTGGTATCACTCGTTATTAGCATGAGAAGCAATATCTCCTTTTTTTCCCCCCCCAAAAAAGCAAATTCTAGAGAAGGGGAGTATGGAGAACAAGACCGAGTACCTTACCTCCATTTTGTTGCTGTGAGAGAAATATAACAAAATGGTGGTTACCGAAGTCCACCTTATGCACAAAAGCATCAGACTATGTTTTTTACTCTGTTTTTGTCAGACCAAAGCTGAGGCATTACTTTTTACACTGAAAACTTGACTTTTCATTCCCTTGCTATGCCTATATCTCCCAACTGTTGCAAGATCATCCACTCTCTGGCTTAACACTACCCCATCTCTGCTCCTTCTCTTGGCTTAGCGATTGATCCAAAGAAAACAAGTTTATTTTTTTCCAGATTCAGGCCATGACCCAGTAAATGCCACCTGTGAAGCAGGGGAAGGAGAGCTTTTCTCCAGAGAAGAGATATGGGAGCAGGAAGGGGAAAGGCTGGGACAGCTCTAAGGGATGATGGCTCCATGTGTCCTTCTGCTCCTCTGGGCAGGCTGGGAGCTTTTGGAGCTTGCAACTGCATTTATAGGATGGGGATTCAAGCCACCGAGCAAGACCTGAGTTAATATTGGGAGCTTCAGTCCCAAACTCGAACCCAAACGAGGTTCTTCCTTCCCGGCCCCCAAGCCTATCTGGAGGCTGATCCAACAGGCTGTGGAGGACTGCTGCAATATTACTGGCCTTGGCTTCCTAATTCTCTGGATTATTTAGCTTCTATGTCTGTGCATGCAATTGGGGAGCTAAAGCAAATGTTTATGTCTACATTATAAACCCCTAAAAACAAGGGGATTTAGTGGAAAAGCTGACAGATCCTTAACTGAAACAATACAACCAGTGCTGCAACACTGCAGATTAACATAAATAGCAAAAGGTGACCATGTGTATCTGGTTTCTCACCCGCAATGTTACTGACAATTCAGACATGTCTGGAAGCTCACCCAGTGTTACTAAAAAGACCATCTGATAACCATTAGGTTTCTCTCTCAATTTCTGGGGAGAAGGCTTGCTTCCCCCCTCCATGCCCTAATTTGTTTTCCATGCAGAAAGTCATGTTCCCAGATTCCTCGTGGACTGACACTGCACACACATTGCACATCCCCTCCTGCGAGAGAAGAATTTCAGCGCGATCTACAGTGGGTGACCTCACCAAATAAGTCTTTTTTTAATTAATTACTGGAGCCTGGAGAGCAGAAATATTTTCAGCTCCAAAAGCTGATGTGGCCGTGTCACATAAAAATAAAACGCATTAAGGAAAGCTATCTTTGGAGGCATTTAGGACCTTTCAAGATAAAGTGAGACAGAGGTTCAAGGAGCTTGGGAGACCAGTTATTTTGTGTGGGAACTCGTCCTGCGAGATGGTGATAGCTGCCCTTAATCGCAAACAAAGCTAATAAACCACAGCCTTCATTAGCCAGGAAGTGAGAGGCCCCCATTGGTACACACAGATTACAGCCTGAAAACGGCCTGTCCTCCAACCTGCCAAGTTTTACTTCTGTTTTCCTCCCTCTGAAGGCTTTTTTTTCCATTCTTTAAATTATATTAAGAGATCTGTACTCGAAGTTTGTCAGATGTTAGCAATCGAAACCAGGATCTTTTTTTCTGTTTGTTTACAGGGAATTTCTTAATCTGTTTTCTGCAAACATCCCAGTTGTAATAACCATAACCTGTAATAACAGGTACAATGAAATAAACTATAGGAATTTATTAATTCTCATTTTAAAAACCCCTTCTGCAAAACATCATTTTGTCCAGTAACCATTTCAGAAATCCCAGAAATATTTACAAATTAATTTAGCAGGACCAAAGACTAAAATTTTCACTCTAATGGTCACTTTTCCTTTTCCACTATAAAGTCTCCATGGCTCATTATAAAAATGCAGCTGATTAATATACGGATAACAAGATTTTATTTTTAAGTACCACTAGGAAGTGGCCATTCTGACAGTAGCAGAATAATTTAATAACGGAGACTTTTTCTTTTAGTTTTCTTTCTCTCCTAATGATGTTCCACAATGAACTTGATACTAAAAATACGCTACAGTTGTTACATGCACCTACAGCAACTTTGCCAGTTGGATTTATGTGAATGAGTCTGAAGCTGTATCTCCTATCTCTGTGCTCAGCCCAGGTTGTGGAGCGCTGCAAGATCTGGTGTCAAGAGGGAGAGACACGTTGTGTTAAACGAGAGAAACCTTCTTGGCCCATCTGGAAGAGCCCCTGTTAATCTGTAGGAAGACCCAAATGTCTTTCTTGGACACCAGAAGGTCACTGCAGTGTGTCTTTCGCTGAAGATGGAGTCACTGATCCAACTTCTGTCATTGGGTCAAGTCTCAGCCTCTCCTCAGCTATTTTATCAAACATCAGTATTAAATCCCCTTACTACCTGCAGGGAAAAGTTGAAGCCAAACACTCAAGAAAGGCCCAAAGCCTATAGCGAGGCTGAAGAAGAAAACTATGAACATTTCCCAGACTAGCTAGAAAGGATCTCCAACGGCTCAGGGCTGATGTCTTCCCTTTCCTCCTCAAGTAACGGTTGGGGCATCTCAGTTTTACTCTACGCAAAGGATGCTGCAGCTCCTGATAGTCACCTGGCATCTTCCGCTCAAGATGAAAAGACTGACAAAGGCATTTAATTTATCAGATGATTTAATATAAGTAATCTGACATCACTGTTAAGAGACTGTGGAGACTACAGCCATTACAGACACATGTTCTACCCAACCTACCCAGGCATCAGCCTCCACTGAAGGAGGTGGCTCTGAACGCCTCAGTGGTAAAAGATTTGAATTAAAGACTAGCAGAGCACTGGACAACTCATAATGATTGTTTGAGCAAGCCACCCATTGCAGCAAACATCGGCTGGAGTAAAGAGGAGTCTGGGACTTTTGCACAAGACATTTGGGGAAGGAATTGCCAGGTGCAACATCCAGAGCAGCTTTTGCATTTTAAACACAGGCCACCTGAATGCAAAGCACTCTGAACCACGAGTTTGCACTGCACCAAGCTGGGTAGGGACAACCTTTTTCTTTTCCCCCAGAAAACTGGTTTCAGAAGAGGCAGGACACGCCATGGACCCCACGCAGGGTTAGTTGCAAGGCTGCGCAGAGGCTGGAGGGCACCCTGCCCCCAGAGAGATGCCGTGAGGCCAAAGTCAAGCAGGCAGAAGAGACCATCAGATACTGGAAGGGAAGGGGCTAAGAGGACATGAAGTCTTCCCCCTCAAGCAGACCACACTGCAAGTGTGAAAGAGTCAAGGCCTGTTATAGTAAGGAAAATATGTGCAAAGGAAGTCACACGGACCGATCGGAGACCTCAAAGGCTCTGGTAATGGTAATTCAGATAACCATCAAATCTTATTTCTGAATCAGATGTCTTTTAAAGTCCTGTTTCTCCAAGTGCTAAGCACAATTTGTTGCTTTATTAACATCCCTTGGAAGTAAAAAATCTTTTAAAATACATAGGTATCCAGTTCTGTACAGCAACATCATTAAGTATATACATAAGGATAAACTGTGCCTCGGTGCCACCCGCCTTTCATGCATAGTAAGTCTAATGGATGAAAAAAGCAGTGACATGGTTTTATTTTCCTATTATTTTCCCCCTCAAGAATTATAAAGTAAATTTCTTGTGTTACTTAACAAGAGCATTGGGGTTTCATGTGGGTGTTACGAACACTAGGAAAGTGTGAGTAATAAAATCCTTGCGAGACTTAGGTACCACCTTTTACAGTAATATTTGTGGAGGGCTTTACCTATGAACTAAAACTCATAATGGAATGCATAGAAATGTACTTATACTAGAAAACTCTTACTTTTAACCGTGTAAACCAGGGCTATCTGCAACATCTCAAATTGTGACAAAATGCAAAAGAAACATTGGATGATGTATGGCGTTCAGCTGTGCTGAGGATGGATTGGGGCCTTGTGGCCTTTGGAAAGAACATGGTAAAGCCCTGAATTCATTTGGATTAGAAAATAGTAAGAGAAACCTTTTGCTGGTTTGCTTTGCTACAGAAAAAAAGAGATGGCTCGGAGATGATGCCTGCTAAATATCTCTGTCCCTTTTCTTGTTCCACAAAATGTATTGATTTCTAAGAAGAGAGGAAAGAAAGGGATGTAGAAAGTGGGAGAAAAAAAAAAAAAAAAAGAAAAAGAAAAAGAAAAAGAAAAAGATTAGCCAGAAACATAATAATCTCATAAATATGCATTTAAAGTGTGTGTGTCTGTGTATCTATGTAAGGGGTTTATGCGTGTCTTGCTGAAAAGATGTTTTCAGTCTCTGAAGTAGCTTACTCTGTGCACCATGCGAATCTGGGGTTGCCAAGAAGGGTGCACCCCATCCTCATTATCAAGCTCTTTGTACAGCCTCTCTCATTAAAAGACTACTGTATCTTGGTCCAGCTACTTTAAACTAGACGAGATGTACCCTCACTGGGAAAATATCTCCTCACACTGCTGAGAACTATTAGCTCACGAGGATGCAGTTAAAAGGAGTTAGGGGCTGAAACGTTGCAGGGCACGGGAGGAGTAGCAGGGAATCTCACCCAACGAGTTTGTCGCTGCACCGTTGTGATCAAATTGGGGGGAAAAAAATTTTTAAAAAGCAGGAGAATTAGGTAAATGTTTCCCAACTGTTCAACTGAAAACAAGAAAGAAATTGTTTTGTCACTTCTCTTCATGCACAGCTAATTCTACATGATACCGAAGCAAAGCGACACTCGTGTCGTGCGATACCTTACCTGTACCATTGTTTCCAGTGGTCTGGATTGCGGCTTCAGGCCCCATAGTGTCATAATCTTCCTTCATTTCTTCTGCAAAATAAGCATGCACACTTTTAGCATTTGCATGTTATTGAATTGCTTACAAAGCTAGGGAGCACGCTGCGGTGACAGGGAAGATCCTGCTAAGGGAAGGGGAGAAAAGGGCTGTTGTGGACCTCTATACAACAGCTTTGTTCTGGCAACTGAATGAGTTCAGCGGTGCTGGGTGGACAAGAACTTATTTACTTTAAACATGACAGCCAGTGGTGGAAAACAGAACTATTTGTCCGGAGTAAATGAAGGGCTTTTCCCAAAATCTAATCTAATAAGCAGCCGGGTGATAAAAAGGGAATTTTCTTTTTTTTTTTTTTTTGTATTTAAAAGAAATATTCAGTTAACAGACACTGTGAGATATGTACCTGGAAGAAACTGCAAATACAAAAGGAAGATAAAGAAGTTCTTATATCTCTATTTCTATCTATCGTCACACAGATCTTCTGAGCTGTCATCATCATTTTAACCTCATTTGAAGCGCAGAGTGTATTAATATCAAATGGTGCAGAAATGTGACAAATTTTCAGCTGTGGGCAGTTCTTCTCTGCCCGTACGATTTGTTTGCATCTTCTGTGCACTCTCTGTGCGCTGACAAAGTCTGCCTTTATGGCCATAAATTGGGTTAATTCACATGCAAATGAGCATGTTATGTGTAGAATTATTTACTATGTATTTATCATGGATCGGTTTACTCTCCATGAAACTGGGGGTTTGGAGGGAGTTAAAATAGCATTTTGAAGAGGCTGGTTGCAGCTCCATCACTGGGGAGAACGCTTATTTTCATAGATGTCTCAGCCTGCCTCGGAGTGCCTGTCAAACTTGGTTTCTTGCTGCAAATTTGTTAGCTCATGTGCAACAGGTATTCACACATACAGCCTGGTTAAGATTTAACCCTCCAAAGGGTTTTCACAGGCAAAAATAAATATACATAGCATTTCTTTCTCGCCTTTTCAACTTCTCCTAAATGCCAGCCTTTCTTTATTTGTAGACATGCACAAACACACAATCTCTTTTTTTTTTTTTAAGTGAGAGAATTTAGTATTTAAGTGAAAAATCTGCTTTAATCTTTCACTTAGCCATGCTTGTAAGAAATAAAATGTCAAAAGGCACCCA
>JAVJGG010000001.1:49672725-49680225 GCA_035590195.1 Aviceda cuculoides
AACATAACTCAGCAGCCTAGCTCTGCCTTTACAGGAAAACAAAAAGGATTTTTTTTTTTTTTTTATAATAATTGACAATAGTTTCTTTAAATGTGGGTCACTGGGCAAAGCACACAATATATTTCAAGCTGATTACTATTTTCGCACTTATGATGCATAAAGTCATACTCAGTGTCGAGAAATGAAAGCCCTCCTACACAACGCATCCTAACTTCAGACTCTGTTCTTTCCGCTAGGTCAAGCAAGCAACTTCAAGCTTCACCCAAACTTTATGCGTGCAATGGAGCTATAGAGATGGCACAAAAACAAGTTTCTTCAAGTCCACAGAGAAGAACTCAAAGAAGTCCTCCCTGTAACTCAACGAACAGGAGGGAAAACACACTGATGGCTGGCTCAGAGCAGACACTCATTTTACATCTGACTCTGAGGCGTAGCAAAAATCCAACTAAAGAGCAGTAATAAATATTGAGACCAGCGCCGATATCCAAAACTTCGCAGGAATTAATGACAATTCTGAGTAACAGTTGCACTAGTGAAACACACTCATAAGTATACACAGGTACTGTCCCGGATTGAAGCGGTATTTACCATTTAGTGCTGTGTTTACATGGTAAGGGATGGATCAGACCAGAGGAGGAGTATCTGAATTATTGGCATCACATTCCATTTCATGCTGAATCATGTTCAAGTTTTGTTTTCTGCAAAGGGGTTACCAGAGAGTACACAGCTCAGACTTCAACTGCCTCCAGGACAACTGGGACCTGCACGAGTATGAATCTCCAAAAAACTACATGTAAAAGGCTCTGCCTTTAGCTCTGGCAAACGTTATTTTCAGTTGAAGTTGTTATATTCTAGCAAATCTTCTCCATGCCTCCTTGAAATAAATGATACCCCAAATAGTATCATCAGGCAGATTAATTTTACAGTCAGATTGAAGGAAACAAGATGTTCTTTTTGCTGTCTCTAGGAAGAATTTCCTTGGTTTGTGTACTTTTTTGAACAATGTGATGGCAGAACTACATGTGACATTTTCTTCCCATAATGGTACCTGCTGAAAAAAATTCCACTATTAAAAATGGCCCACGCTAACATTTAAATGTTGATAATAATTAGCCTGACATTTGAAATACAGTGGTTGCAGTGTTGTCTTGAAGATGTTCTGCTCAACATTACCTAACTAGCCCCTTTTCATACTTATGTGCTTTCTGTACATTATTCTGTCAGTTACTGAACAAATAAGACATCAGTTGCTAATGTATTAACATGCAAAAACTACGCTTAAGGGCCAAACACTGCCCTCAATCCACAATGTAACTCCCATTGATGTCAAGTACTGTTAAGATTGTGACAACCAGTAAAAGAAGGGAACTGAAAAGTAGGGGATCAATTTTCTCCCTGATCTGCAAAGAATTTATGCAAACGGCTCCCTGCAGGATGAGGGATGGGAAAGGCAGCGTGTGTCGTGCCACGGGATGGGGATGGCTGGTTTCCTCCTGCTCTGGCCCATTCTGCACAGCCTTGGCCAAGGCATTGGGGCTAACCTTTTGAGAAATGCCCAGCCATTTCAGGCCTGCTAGATTGTCAGGTCACTGGTCATATCGCTCCCTGTTTTTTCTGTAACATAAGAGTAAGTAGTTGCTCAAAGGTGGCAATTAATTCGCCAAGTGAGCTGAAAATGAAAGTGTTCACTTAAGTACAAAAATAGGCCCTTCTTCTCGATGGATGATGAAAACTCTGCTTCATCTCCACGTAAAGAATGGCACACTCATTATGACCTATCTACGTGCAGACAGACCTGGTCAGGAGTGGCCAGTGGGATGGCTGGAGGAGAAACCATGGGAGAAGCCTTAGGAGCAGCCTTGGCCAAGCCTGGAAACAGGAAAGAAGAAACTGGTTTCTTCCAACTGGTTCTTGGACATTCCCAAGCCGTGACCATGTGTTCCAGCTTGGTGTGTGCAAAAGATTTAGGGCAAAAAGACTCACATGTGGGCAAATTCTGCATGTAGGTAAGAGAGGTTTGGGGGTTTTATGCTTTCTTACTCAGTAGATAACAAAATACTGTAATGCTCACAACACTGTGCAGCACATTAAGTATAAATGATATGATCTAAGAATGAAGTACTAGCATTACCCTTGCATTTCCTTGCTTTTGTCATCTGCAGGCTCTAAACAGAAAAGGCCCTACCTGCTCTTTGTGTGTGTGTGATTGGTACCTCCTCTGTTCTATTGCTAATGAGCGTCTCTCATCCTAAGAGAAATGAGGACGATACAAGTGACACAACAGGAAGTTTAGGGTACACCCACTCTTTTCCCACCAGAATAAACACTGCTCTCAGGGAAGGTACATTGATAATAAAAAAACATTTAATTTTAGAAATTTCTCAGGCGACCATAATTGGTATGGGAACAGTGATTCTAACAGGATGCACCATCGACATGTAAACTCCACAAATAAGGAGACTTACGATTTAAAAGACAAAATTTTGCCAGCAGACAGGATTTTAACTGTCTTTAAGATGTGATATTAGAAGGGAGCAAAACCAGAGAAATCTGAAACGCAGACCTCAAGGATTTCTTAGTCCTGAAGCCTAGAAGCTGATGCTTGGGCCTATGTCTTACCCTGCCAGGTTGCCTTTACACAGAAGTTCTTTGTAATACGCGTTTAGTTAAAATAGGTAAACCCACTACAGACTTCAACAAGAAACTGCGATACTATTTTGAACTCCAATAACAAGGAATGCTCCTATATCATGTAGGCAAATTACTTCATTTTTTTTCTATTTATGTTTTTAGCTAGAGTCCCGAGGCCATCACCCAAGTCACTTCAGCAGATGAGATACGCTACACATTGGTGAGGCTCTTGGCTCTCTCTTGGCTTCTCTTCTCAGGAAAGATTCGTTTCCTTGTTCCTGCTAATGACAATGGGATTCATCGAGGTTTATCTACCTTGATCGGGAGACATTAATTTTGGCAATTGTGTGGTCAACCAATCTCTGCTATGCTTATGTCTGTCTCTGTACTGAAGTGATGACCAGGAGCAGATTTATCTTCCTATGAATCTTGAGGGTGTTGATTAGATCACATACACTAGGTTCCCAGACTGGAATTTCTCTGCTGAATACGTACTTTTAAATGGTTGCACAGCATTAAGAGCACAGCTGAAAGCTTTTAGAAATATAAATAATTGATTATTTATTTATACTTCAAGATAGCCTTTTCTCTTGGTAGATTATAGAGCTTGTTCACAGGAGAAACAAAAGCATAGCCTGGAGGAAGACAATATACCTTCAGTTTTTTGCTCAAAATGGGTATGGAATTGGTATGACTCCAATGTTCATGATGTTCAAGAAGATGGTTTTGTTGCTTAACTGTATCCTTGATCTGATTTTGATGACTTTTAAGTATTTAGGGACACATCTTGTAAGTCTTAAAAAATTACAAGGACATTATCTTATGAGCAATCAAATGGCAGATGAAAATTCTCTCCATAATAGTGCAGCTTAATACATTCACACTTCTCTTTCCCTGCCCCAAATCTGCTTTTCTCTTTCTTTAAACATAGAGGAGAGAACAGGACTATTCTCAGAGTTATCCTACTGATACGGTTTAACAATAAAAGAATAGTCTAATCTTTTTGAGGACTGAAGAGACAAATGAACAAGAAAAGATGGATGAAGAACAGTTGTGAGGTCTAGTGAAGGACTCTCCTATGTTTAAGGCCATTTATTTCAATTTGAGTCCGGCTCCAGATGAATAGGCCTAAAATAATCTTTTTCACTTTTCAAAACCCGTGTGTTTGTTCCCATGTTCTAGATGTTGTGCAACTAGAAGACAGAATGGATCTGACTTCAGAGTCCCTAGTTCGCAACATTCATTTGGGCCTTATATAGGAGAAATCACCAGTATTTTCATATCTGCATTTTGACTAAATTACCTTCCTTTTACTTTCACAGTGATTTAGAACCACTTCATTGACTTCAATAAAAAGGCTCCAGATAACTACAGAATTTGGTCCACTTTTTCTACTGACCGACTGAAAAATCTGGCAACAGAAAAGACAGAAGAATGCAAGATTTACAGCGGAGAGACGAAGCCAACCCTGTGTTCTGATTAGCAGTTTGGATGCCATTGTTCTGTCTGGAAAACACATGTCATCCGCAGAATCACCCAAGCTGTCCATTGACATCTGCCAACATATCCTCCATCACCTCTCTCTTTCTTATTTCTCACTCTCGCCCTTACACCTCTTTCCTCATTTCCCTGTATTTCTGAAATCCCCACAAGTACTCCAGTGCAGTTAGGAGTTACCCCTCGTAAAAACTGATGTGGGTTTCACCCCCAATGATATCACCTTCAGTCTCAAGCCGACAATCTCAAAATAATAGAAAATAGACCATTCCTCTGAGTCATCTAGCCTGCCAGATTTGTGCTGTGTTTCTTTCTGGGGACAGAAATTCATAATAGCCCAGAGGCTTCATATTTTTTAAATTGTCACACTAAGACTTGAGTGCCTCCATGAAAGAAGCAGTAGAGATGCCTGAAGGTAGGCTGGGAAGAATCCAAAATGATGTCAGGTTTCCTTCTACCTTCCCATCAATAGGGTCTTTGAAGAAGAAGCCTCTTCAGAAAAGAAAAAATAACTTTCTCTTTAGTTAAAAAGGCTACCATGTTTCAGTTTGGAGACTGACAGTTACTTTAGCTTTATTACCTTAAAATCTATACAGCCTCATGGTTTGCAGCGGGGGGCGTTGCCTCCACAAGTTTTGATGATGTCCTTGAAAGAGCAATATAGATGTTCATTCAGCGTTGACATTGGAGGTGAATATTTTATCCCCCTTCCTTTTCCTGGCTGTTTGCAAACAGTACTGATAACTCCTGTGCAGTATGCTTGGGGGTGGGGGGTGGGGGGAATCAAAGCTTTTGCTGGACTAGAACAGTTCCAAGTCTGATAGTTCTCCTTCCTCAGTGCAGTGACTGATGACGAGGCACAGAGGAGATGAAAGAGGAGCTGGAACCATATATTGTTGTCTATTTTCTTTTGTCCCAAAGATACTTTTATTATTTTCATTATTGTTTTTAGCTTTTATGTAGAAAGAAAAGATTCTTAACTAAAGAAAAACATATTTTCCGAGGTCTACGCATTTTTGCATATAACTTTTTAAGGAATAGAATCTCATGTTCTTGAAGAGTCCTGAGAAAAGTGGTGGTCTCGCTATAGTATAACTTGTCCAGCAAAGGATAATTTCTGTTGAAATATATGGGCATGGCAGTTTCTGGAAGATAGTAAACTGTGGTTTATCCACCTTACATGTCTATCAGCCCGTTGAGAATTTGCTCTTTTGCCGTGAAGGGCCTGAAATACAGTTTGCACAATGCTGTCACACCCAGGCAGAGCTACAACAGCTGAACATGATTATTTCTTAGGAACCCAGCTCTCCCACTGTCTCCTTGGAAGAGTTTAAGTTTATAATTGCCAGCAGAATAATTCTCCTCCAGCTGTGGGCTGTGTTGGGTAGAATTTGTCAGGTTCCCACTGTTATGAGGGAGGTAGCAGTACCTGGGAGGAGAGCCCCCAGCTAATGGACTTCAGAGGTAAAAATAAAATTTTCCTAAGGTTATTCCCCTAGAATGTATTTTGTAGAAAAAATAGAAGTAAAGAAAAAAATCAACTCTTACTCCCACCAAGTAAATCTAAACCAAGGAAGCAGTTTGTTGGGGTTTTTTTTCTGGTCAAGAATGACTGGGATGGTGGCTGAGTGGTTGTGGATGAGTGGTCTGTATGTTCTTGTCAAATGAGTCAACTCATCCTTCATTCTCAAACAAGAGGAAGTCAAATCCACTGTTAACACAATGGCAGAAAGGGTTTCTGCATATCTAATGTCTATTAGAGAGGCAGGTGGGAGGAAAGGTAGAACTACCCAAATATCGTAGGTAGAAGTTTTTACTACTTTAAAAAAATCCAAAGAAATGTTTCCTGAAATCCCCTAAGACTGTCAAATGAGACTTATTCTTCAAAGCTGTCACTATGTGCTCTGTAAATCTGTATTTACAGACATCATTCAAATGGTGCACCATCGAGCACCCAGGTCTTAACATCCACATGACTGCCAGGAGGAGTTATAAAATGTCACATAACACACTTTTTGTACAAAAGTAGCACCTCAGTTACCTAAAGGGAATGGAAAGATCCTTTGTAAATGAAGGCAAGTGGCACCAGAGACAAGCATCATTCAATGTACAGCATAAATCCCTACTACTGCAAAACTTCAGCTGCAGCAGTAATTTCTCCAAGTGGGAAGTACGTACTAGAAACAAACGCCACGGTAGCTAATCTATTCTTAACAAAACAAATGACTAGCGTGCTCCTGATTCCTCTCACCTCAGGTTTCAGGGGAAAGCCCTCGGGACCTCAACCAAGACCCGGGAACTGGCTGTGCTCTGCATGTCCTGCCAGCCAGGAGGGCTTGGAGACGTACCTGCAGCATGCTACTGATCGTCCTGGCTCTAATATTTAAGGTTAGGATGGAGTAAATACGGGAAAAATTAATTTTAATGAGTTCTGTATTTTACTGGAAGCACCACTGTAATCATGGGAGGAGAGAAGAATGAAATCATTCTGGGACAACTTCTCTTTTTCACTACTGATTGCTTCTTCTGTGGCACTTTGATACAATCACCTTCATTTCAGTGGCACCAGGATCTGGTCCTGCATGTCACTTAGCCAGACCTTAAATTGCCCAGATTCATTTATTCTCAGACTGTAATACAGTAACTTTATACCCACCCTGCAACTACATATTAAAAAAAAAAAACAAAAAGGAAAAACATGGTTTTCTTTCCCTCTAGCAAAATTATAACAGTGTTGATTACCCTATTTAACCCATGCAGGGAAAAAAAAAAGAAAGAAAAAAAAAAGGCAAAAAGCATTATGTTGATGCTTCAGGAAGAAAAAAAACAGCCCTAAACACGTGTCATTCATTGAGTCATTTAGACTAGTGCCCTCTCTTCTTTAGAAAATTACTCAGGTCCTCTTGCTTTCTACAGCCTACAGTATTGCACTTCTAAGGAAATAATACCTTGATAATCTGCACTTCAAAACCCTAGTCAATAAATGCCTTTGATTACTGAATTAAAAAGAAAAAAAAAGAAAGAAAAAAAAGGAATCTGCAAGACTACAGCAAAGGAATGCTGGAGAAAAGATGCTAAGACTATTGCTCCACTTCTGTGTTTCGATGTAATTTACAATCTATTTGCCAACAGTTCTGCAATGATTAGTAAAATATGTCAAGAAGCTAAACAACATAAGCATCACACTGAAAGAAATTTAGCAAGACCCCATCTCATTACTATTGTACATGACAATTCAACAAAATATTTAAAATCAACGAGAATAAAAGAAATATTAACAGTCTTTTCAGAAAAATGCACTTATTATCATGCCTGAAGGGTATTCAGGAGGAATGTGAAAATAACTGTAATTTATTTAAGACCTGGAAGTAT
>JAVJGG010000001.1:49688882-49693882 GCA_035590195.1 Aviceda cuculoides
CTCGTCTGTAAAATCTGTTACTAGCCCAATCCTGCAATCCTCCCTCCGGTAAAACTGCCATTAGCTACAGGAGCTGATATTGTTAATTTACATTTTGCCAGCTACAGACTCGAGTTACTAACCGTTGCTTGTTCTAGGGACAGATTTAGACCTAATGATAAAATTATACTTTTTTGCAATAACTGTTGCCCTTGGACATGCTTAGAAGTTTTATGGCAGTTCTGCAGCTGCTTATCCAATTGCAAAAACAGCTTTTCAAAGCTCCTTAGCTGTGCTACCTGCAGAAAGTGTGCAAATCGCTTCCTTGCTCCTAATGCAGGAGCAATTATTTTTACTTTTCCAGACTAAACACACATACACGCTTACTGTTCCTGGTGTCTTGCTGTGGCTTCTCCTGCTGCCACATTGCGACCAGCCAATTCAGTCTTTGCTCCATTGGAGATAATCCTGTTTAGCTACTCTACAAGCCTGTCCACTAACACGACAGGCTGATTGCAACGCTGGAGCACCTCAGATCTCGGCAAACAGCATCTCCCCTTAATTGTACGACAGGCCACTGACAAAGTCAAATAGCTATGGAGATCCTCCTACGTCACACAGAAGCTCTTGGGTAATATGGGCTGTGATGGTGCAAAGGACACCACTATGACAAGAAGGCCAAAGAAAGGGTGAGGAGTTTATAGCCCCTTCAAGTATTCCTACTTCTTCTACAGACCTTCAGAATTTTCTCTCAAGGGCCATGCTCTGCTCTTCTTGTGTCTTCAAGTTACCCCTTTGCCAATGTCTGAACTGTTTCACTCTGCACCCTCAGGGCTTCACTACTTCCTATGGGATAATGAAACTCATGGAAGAAGCATCTTTGGGTGACCCAAGAAGCACAAACACTGTGAGGGGAGCCACAGAAGGAAAAAGGCAGCAAACCAAACCATCATACAGAAAATCTGCTAATCAGTGTCCCTCTTTTTCACCCAGCACAGCCCTCGGTAGTACACGCTGGGCAGGTGAGTTTGAGAGCCATGGAGCATGGTGAGTTCCACGGCTGTTAGAGCACCAGAGCCATCAAGAAAACACGGGGGCGTTGAGGAGGATCCTCTCCTGCTCCCCAGTTGACTTGTCCCCCATGGCAGGGCAGGAGGGCTACTATTTCATCACTCTTTTGTCATGACTTCTAAGCTTGTAAAGCATTTAGCATTATTAGTACAAACTCCACCGAGAAAACTCCCAGCAAAGGAATCATGTAGGAGCGAGGATAAACCCCCTTTTCAGCGAGGGAGTTTCATGTTCAGCCCCGACACCCCTCCCCAAGGGCAGGCAGGAGCTCAGCTGCTCGGGGGCTGCATCTTTCTTTGACCCTGGCTCGTGCCCAGCCTGCAACCAACTGCGGTGGCCACACGCCACAGGTATCTGCGGCACGAGCAAGTGGAAGTAGGGCTGTGACCCGACGTACAGCTAAAAACCGCTCCGCTTTCCTTTGGTGCTTTGGGAGACGGGTAAGCAGGCAAGACGCACCCTACCTAGAAAAGCATCAAGCAAAGTGCTGCGGAAAGCTGAATAAAGGCAATATTCACAATGAGGTGTGTCACCTCGTCGACCTACAGCAATTTTTCTTTCTGCCAGGGAGCGGGCAAGGCATTGCCCGCCTGTGGAGGGTGGTCTTTGGCTGCACCTACACAGATTTCTGACCACAAAAAGCAGGAGGCAGGCTAGAGAAGGAGTATTAGAGTTACAGCAAGTTCATTGCTAGCTTTCCAAGCCTGGAGAGGAAACTGAAGTGTATTATTAGCTCTTTCCTATTTGCCTCAAAAGCTGATGAAGAAGAAGTTGGAAACCATACTATTCAACTGCCAAATAACTAAAAAAATTCCAATAGTGCCTGACATATGAGCCAAGGAACCCACTGAAAATGTACATTTACATCCAAACCATAATGCATTGAGCGATGACCTCATTCTGAGGTGGGCTTTTTTTTTTTTTTTTTAATTATTTGTTTTATTTGGTTTTGCTTCTTTGAGTAAGAAAAGAGGAAACAAAGATTAAGCCTTACATTAACATGGTCTTATAGGGGAGAACAGGGAAAGTCACTGTTAGTCCCCTCCCCACAATGCTTCTGCTGTACATGAGAGATGGTTTTCTCTGGCTCTGTCACGGGGACAAGAGGGTGGCAACTCCATGCTGCCCATCCGTGTGAGCCGACTCATCTCAAAGCCAAGACCTGGCCCTTCACGTCCCCATGGAAAGGAGAGGACAAAGCGAGGAGCCACGGTCCTCCCCGAGCCCCTTCCCTGGCTGGCAAGCCCTGCCCGGCAGTTAGGGCTATCCCAGCAGCTCGTGGGAAATGCCACTTCCCAAAGCGGGAGCCAATCACTTTTGCAACATCCAAGCTAAGTAAATGATTTCCAGACTCCTGATCAAACCTCTCTTTGTTATTGGCATTCACATTTCAGTTCAGAAATTAAGAACGGGACAGCCCAGCTTTATCTTAAAAGCAACTGGTATTTGGGAAGGAGAAATAGCCTGCTTTTTTTAAAAAAAATAAGCTTTAACGTAAAAATGCTTGTGAGACCAGCAATTCTTATTAAAAGCTAGCTTTTTTCAGTTGGTAATTTTCCAGATTTCTCACAGCCCTGGAGCAGAGTAGAGAATTTGGGAAACAAGGGAAACATAGGTGGGAAAAATATACAAAAAGAAAACATGTAAAAGAAAACACATTTAAATTTGTTTCCACATATGAGATCATATTTCTGGCACTTTGTAGAAGTCCTATGGAAGCTGTTATTTCCAATATAGGAATACTACAGTGACTAAATTGGTGTTAAATTTAAATCTATTCAGGAAGTAATAGTCAATCTGCATTCCATGTAAAGACTCTCACAGGCAAAATTATTTATACAAGGTAAAGTTGGCAAAAGGAAGTCCAGTGAAAGAAAAGAAATTACATGTATTAACCCAACCCTTCCCAGCTAAATACTTCTGTACCTCAATAGTCCTTCCTCAGGAAAATAGAGTTTTAAGCCAGTGTGAGAGTAACAAATTTTGTTAAAGTGGAAGCGATGTTTCAGGAACTGCTATTTTAGATGCATTATGAAACAATGTAAGTCCATGTGATCTTTTAAACTAAGTGTCACTATTTGCAGACAGATTTTTACTAATAG
The DNA here is from genome assembly GCA_035590195.1 of Aviceda cuculoides. Lineage (NCBI taxonomy): Eukaryota > Metazoa > Chordata > Aves > Accipitriformes > Accipitridae > Aviceda > Aviceda cuculoides. The sequence continues at coordinate 49,692,035 of JAVJGG010000001.1, forward strand.
TTTAATTCCACATGAAGTGTAAAATGCATCCTGCAAATGTGCAGCTACGTAATTGGATAGATGTTTTCACAGATGTATATTTAATTTTACAACTTTTGAACCTTCTTTGCATTTATTAATTCATTTCTGCAACATTTAGGCCCAAATTTTGCCACACTTGCACAGCTTCAAGGAGGGTTGATTTTAATTATATTAGCACAAGTTTTATGCCAGTGTAACTATTGACTTAAATCAAGCTTCTTAACCACGATTTACATCAATATAACTTTGACTAGAATCAGACTCAGTTGAAGATGTGTGGAAATAGCTTTGCCAGAATTTCCCTCTGCATTCTTTCTACTACTGGTTGTACAGAGTAAATAATTATTTTGGGCCAAGATGTGTCAAAAGTTAAAATATTTTAAAAACATGGGGAAAAGGAATACCTGCTTTTCAGAGGACTCTCTATAAGCTCATGCATGCTTTCCTGGCTTGATTTCGCTGTTTGTCTTTGGAGAAGTGCATTTTGTCACGTGCATACTATCACAGGAGCACAATAAAAGTTAAAAAATAAAATAAAATCAGTACCCCAAATTTAAGCAGTGATGAAGCTTAAGTTATGTGACAGCCAACTTGTCCCCTCTTGGCTGCAGTGGGCCAAGAGCATGCCTATGCACACAGATGGAAGCCCTGCAGAAAAGCAATACAAGAAAACCATAGCCAAGGAGAAAAGGCAGGAGAACGTGCTCCTTTCCAGAACGCATGACCTGCACAGGCATCAACCCCTCCAAGGGCGGCTGCAAAGTCCCTACACATTGCCATCAGCCTGATCTGAGATCTCAGATCTGAGATCATAGATGTATGGGCTCCTCAAAATGGCTTTAGGGTGAAGCCCGCGGCATGGGTTTATTACCACAGGATGGCCACCTGAGGCCAGGCACGCTGAGGAGCATTGCAAAAAGGCCTCAAGGTAAAGAAAGGAACCATGACATCCCACTACCCAGTGTCGTAATGCCCTGTGAAATCTTTCACTTGGGTGCGGGTCTCCCCCCATTGCCCACACCGCATGAGCTGGTGGGACCTGTGTCCTCTCCCTTCACCTTCACTGCCTGTCCCAAACTGCCTGTCAGCCCACTTGACCTACCTATGGGATTTAGGTGTCCTCTGCTGAACGCCTGTGCCCTCAGGACCCCAAAAGCCACCGTTTACTCTTGCTGTGCCCAGCCAAGCTTGCCTCCGAGCCACTTCCCCATCCCCTTATAAGGGCACGGTGTGACCATCAGCCCTCCACCTCGGGTGGCCTCACCTCCATGTTTCCTCTTCCCTTCCTCGGAAGCAGAGGTGATTGCACACCGCGGCCGTGCTCCTCTCGGCCTCGAACCACGAGAAGCCACCACCCTGTGAGGCATGGGCCATTTTCAGAGGAACCGCAGCCCCAGGGAGGAGGGGCGAGACACCAGAAGGCCTGTTGAATTGACCTGGTGGTCTGCTCGGGACTTCTGCGGGGTGGTGAATGGCAGCCTTTGTGCTTTTTTGGGACCCGTGCATTTTTCTGTGCACCACAGGACAAGCTGCTCTACTATGTTACCGGTCTTGTGATGTAGAAAGAGATGAAACCCTTTCACGAAGCCTGGGCTGTGTAAGGCTCGGTACACTACATCCTTTTGGCCAAGTTTGCCGTTATTTGGATAATGGGCCTTATTGTGCTTTTCTAGGCCTGGATAAAGTGGCCTGTGTGTGTGGACGCATGTACACAAGCACAGAGGACACCCCTCAGAGACCCAGAGCTCATGGCACGCTGGTCCCAGGAGCCCCTGGCAGTAGTGTCACCCATGGCACCTCAGCCTGGCCAGCTTCACTTAGCTCATC
>JAVJGG010000001.1:49698882-49702085 GCA_035590195.1 Aviceda cuculoides
TGCTCCAGTTTTGAAAACATGCAAAATTTATCTGACTTACCACAACAGCTTGAAGGACCAGCTTGGATAAATATGTATTTTTGCGATCTCTATTGGTTTTGCACATATGGTATCATCTACCTGATTGATTGTAAGGGCCCCATTGACTGAAAACTGAAGGGATTTTGGTGTATACATTCATTCTGAAAATACATATTCATCGCGGGGCATGCCACAATCCCCTAAACGTGAAGTCACTGCCATGCACGGTGTCGGTGTCTCTCGTGTAATGAATCACGGGCTGATGGACGCCAGTGGAGTCCTGACACTTCGCCCTCCCGCGGGGGGCTGCTGCCACCCCCCAGCTCCCAGCCGCATCCCTGACTCCAGCTGAAGGGCAAGGGGCTGGCTGCCCTCCCCACTGGCCACCTCTTCCAAACCCCAGCTTTTAGTTCAGAGCATTTCTTTCTTTATTTTTTTCTTTTTATGATTTTCATTTCAACAAGGCCAAATTAATTGTTTGCAAAATGAAGGAACAGATCCTGCAGCAATCTTATCCCTCTGACAACTCCTCACAATTTGCAATGGTGTTCCCTCTAGCATCAGCCACAGAGCAGGGTCTGTATTTCTTTTTAAGAGTATTTTTCACTCTTTCCCTTCCCACCGCCACATGCAACCTGGGAGACAGACTATACTGAAAAACACTGTAAAACAAATAACTGCCTTCACCGGGAAATGTGTTGTTTCTTTCCCCTTCTCTTTTACATCCTTATATCTGACCCTAATCTAGATCCCACAGTCAGTGACAGAAATATTGACATCAGCCAGGGAAAGATCAGGTTTCTTTACACAGGGGGCGAGTCCTGTAAACTCTGCCGTGTTGACAGAACCAGGTCCCGTGCTGGTGGGTCCTTCGGGTGGCCTGGAGAAGGTTTAAAAAATGCTCCTGCTCCACTGTAGCCCAAGGGAGCTTTCTCATTAACTGCAATACCAGCAGCATTACACCTTAAAAATAAAAAGGGACGGGTTCCACTACAGGAGGAGCACTACCTGACCCTTTAGGTAGCCTTACTGTCCACAGCAAGGCATTTCTGTTCCATAGAGTGCCAAGAATACCACAACCTGGCCCAAAATTAATAAAAAACCCCCTGAAAGTCAGTTAAAAAAAAAAAAAAATTGCTTCTCTGTATTTTTACAGTCAAGCTATAAACTCCCAATAAACAGAGGCCGCCATGGAAATGCTGACACAAACCTCTGCTTGGCGTCGGGAACAGGGACGACCGCCTGTTACCTGCTCTGGTGAGAGAATTCATAGGCTCGTGATGAAGTAGGGGTACTTAGGATTTCTACAGCATTTTCCTTTCTATTATAAACACTTGCTCAAAACCCAGCCCTCCAATTTTTGGTCACAGCTTTATCTCAGAAAAGGCTGAATAGGTACTTAAAATATTTTTCAAGAGAAAGAAAGAGGAGGGAGAGAGAGAAACCCCTGCCCATTCTTCTGAAATTTAAGTAGGCAGCCCTTGAAAGATCACTGAGAAAAGTCTGTATTTTCTCAGGTTTAACTAAATAATTTATGCATACTTTCACTTTGGCATGATGAAGCAATTTTAGCCTTTAAAACCCACAACTACTCAGGAGGGAAAAGGTCTGGTTCCTGCAACTTAAATAATTTAAACATCCAGGTGGAAATGCTTTCAGCACTGTTCCTTTCTGAGACAAAGGAGGAAGACTCCGAAACTGAGACACCAAGAAGAAAAGGAGCGATAAAAGAGCCAACCTCGGATGCATTCAATATTGAGGGGAAATCCAGCATTGTTCGCTGGAAAAAGATGACCAGAGAGATGCTTAGAGTACATAAATCCACTAGGTAAAAATGCTTCGGAAAAAAAAAATATTGGCCTACAGCTACAACAAACATGCTTTCCAAAAGAGCATGGCAAAAATATCCCTCTTCCCTCTAACCCAAGTCAGAAATGGTTTGTGTATGCTTAAGGGTTAGGCAGATGTTAGGGGTCACTGAAAAAGCTGTGTGAAAAACTGCACCACCACCACTGGCTTCTGAATTTACAGAAATGAGTACACTGTCTAACTCATAGCCGAGGAGCTTTGTGACGATGAGAAATGAAAAAGTACCCGGGCTACTTCACTCTTTCCCGTGTTAGACAGTAGAAGTGAAACTCTTGAGATAAATTTTTGCATGTATCTGCTTTAAAGACAGGTAAGAATGGCCCTCTGAGTCAGTGTCCGACGGACCTCACGGCAGGTTTCAACGCATGCCGGCACATCAGCCATGGTACACTTGCAAAGTGCGTGGGATGCAGCCAGAGCCCGCCTCGTCTGATGTCCTGGGGAAGAGCGCGATGCCCAATGGGAGCGGGTGGTTATGGGGAGAAACGCTTAAAAAAAAAAAAATCAGAAAGAAAGTGCCAACAGCATAGGTATTACTAGAACTAGAAGACTGGTAGAGATTTCACATAGTATTAAGCTCCGTTAATCAAGATGTCTCCCAGTAAATAGCATTACTGAAATGAACATTTGGCTTCATCCCAAGGACAGACATGCCTCGGACTGCTCTCCCCTTTGGTATGTATTGAGCAGAAAGTATTAGAGGGAGAGTTAACAGTGACCCATATATCTCTAAACCACCAGCATTTTCTGTTAGGGAAAAACTATCTGATTGTCCTTTCTAACCAGCTTTAAAGCCTCCATTGTTCAGCGTGAGCCTTCAAAAACATGGCAGGGACGATGTCCCGGGGCTGGAGAGATGCCTTCTGCATGCCCATGGTGTTGTCCTTGGGTTTTGCAGGGATAAAGTGCCCTAAATGCCCGGGAGCCTTTTGTCGCTCGCCTTCCTCAAGAGAACAGCAGTGATACAGCAAATGAATCACCGCATGCATCCCTCCTCTGGCCAAGCTCATCCCGGCACCAGCGTTCACAACTGGAGCGCAGTCGTGCGCTTGTGTCGGGAGTGAATGGGAGGTGCCATGGGCAGAAGGAGGAGGAGGAGGAGGAGGAGAGGAGGTCGGCCCCGGCCATGTCCCTGCACGGGGTTTCCCCCAGCACTCTTCACCTGCGATTTCCTACTCCCCCGTGAGACACCTTGAGAAGGGAAGCAAGAAAAAAGCCGTGCTCCTCTGGCTGCCCCTCCATTGAGCACAGCATGCCCATGGCCCCGTTTTCCTTTTTTTTTTTTTTTTTTTTTTCCCCCTACCAGGTGTCTC
>JAVJGG010000001.1:49702095-49714037 GCA_035590195.1 Aviceda cuculoides
AAAAAAAGGGGGGGGGGAAATTCACACCTTGCAGCCCTAGAAATACTCCAGTTGTCTTTCAGCAGATTTTTGTTGCTGTGCGCATGAGAAACTCCTGGCTGCCAGTCTGTGTGTGTGTGTGTGTGTGTGAGTGCACGTGGAGTAACACCACCTCCAGAGCCTGCTTTCCACCAGACTTTGAGCTTAAAATGGCTCAAAGTTTCTCCTACCTACATGTGCCTCACGGTCAGCTGAAATGTTCTTATTAGGCTGGCCCCCAACCTTATCCTCACAGCCAAAAGGAAATGCAGAGCTGGGCATAAGAGGCTGTTGAAACCACACGTCAGGTTTGGGTTTGCTGTGTCATAATGATTTTATTCCGGTTGGGAAAAGGCTTTCTGCAGCTGTTTTCCTATGGAGCTGATGGCAAAGGGCAAGGGCTTGGCTGATATCAAGCAAAAGGGAAGAGCAGCAAGAGGAGGGACCTCCCAACAGAGAAAACGTCTCTTAAAAATGCATTTGTTGTTTTAAGTATGTAAACATCAGAGGCATTGCCCATGGTTAAGAGGTAAAATAAGGCATGTGGAATAAGACTTCAGACCTCAAGCCTTCAAGTAGTTTCCCTTTCTTTCGACCTTCTGCCTTTTCTGTTTTCTAAAAGCAGTATTAATAGTGGCACCCCCAGCCACAGCCTCCCCTGCAGCAAAGCATGGGTGCCCCAGGGTGCTCCAGCACCTCTCCACCACCAGGGGAAAGAAATTCTCCTTTCTCTTCCCAGTTCCCTCGCTGGGGGGTCTCCTACCTGGCCAGGCAGGATGGCCTCATCCTTTAACTAACGTGCCAAAAGATACACCAGTTATCTCCAAGAATGTGCTCCCTCCTGTGCCAAGTACCTGCCCGAAACCCTCAGCTCGTTGCTTTGAGATACGAACATCCTTGTTGCCACTGAGCAGATTTAGATTTCAGCCAGTGCCTACCTCGAGGTGAAAAGATAACATTAATTTTTCACAAAAAAGAACTTGAAATTTCAAGTTACTCACTCTTTTAATGACATACAAAGTACAGCCTTTGTCGGGATGGTATTTAATGGGAAAAAGTTAAACTTTCAAGGTTAATGTTGTTTCTGAACAAAGTATAAATAGGTTTTTGGAGGCCTTTTTTGCTGACTTACATCTTACACCTGCAAATTTCGATGGGGACTGGAGGCCTTGCGTTTGCAAACCTGTGCAATTTCAAGCCCTAGAATAACCATTATATCAACACCAGGAACAAAGCTCAGGGACTGTGTGTGAAACTCCTCTAACAACCACCCAAAAAATAAAGCGGCAGCCCATTTGGCACTGAGCTCCCCGAGGAAACCACATGAACCCGAGGTGAAAGGCCTTTTCTTCTATTCCCAGGCTGCTAAACCATCTAGTTCTCCTCATTCATTACGCCCAGTTAAGCTTTGCAAGCTTACAGTAAACCTGGGAGGGCCTGGGTTTTGTACAGAGGAATTTCACATTAAGGATTCACTTCCCCCATCTCCAGCGTGTTTCCCTGAATCTTCAAACCGAACACCTGATATAAACCTAAAATCCTAATCTAGCCTGAAGTGCATTAATAGAAGCTTTGATTATTTTTTTTTTAAAGAAGAGAATTAGCTCCATAATCCTACTAGTTATACTTCTAACAATATTATTTTAAGACAATTAATTCATATTTAAAAATAATGAAATCACTAACACAAGACACTAAACTTCTTTTAGTATATTAAATTGGGCAGATTGCTTCTCTCCTTCTAATTATGAATGTAGCAGTTACAAAAGAAACTGTCATTTTGATAGAGTAAAAGACAATCTGTCTGCCAAAAGTGTCCAACCATAATTCTAAAAAAAAAAAGTCATCTGCATCAAGAACATGCTACTTTGTTTGATGTACTGTCTTATTGGAAACCTAATTTGCTTTCAACCTCTGAGACAACACATAACATAAGTTTGTGTGACTAATTTTCTTGGAAATATGAGTAATTAGAATAAGGGACCATTTCCATCGCAGGAACGGATAGTTTTCAAAATTCAAAATAAACGCTGCAAGTTGCTTTCTTTTCCCTTCCAGCCACATATTACAAAAGGAAGAGGGATGGCTTTGTATAGCGTAATGTAAGCTCACATGTAAATCATGAACTACTGCAAAGTACGAAGAGGTTTATTACCTGAGGTGAGCACTCCCAGAGCTCCTGGAGTATAAAAGCATTAGCCGTATGTTCTAACCGAGTAATAAAAATCAATAAACAGGAACCCCCCACCTGTGCTATGGCCCCAGTGTTAAGTTTTATACACGTAGTAATAGTGCATATCAATTTTCACCACCCTTCCTACGCTAGCTATTACAAGGCGTACAACCACCGGAGGGACTGCGAGAGCAGTGCCATTCATCCCACGGAGTTGTCCAGATGCCAGCTCCATTGCATCATTGTCAATTTTATTCTATCTACGACTGGACAAGGCTGCAGCCCCAGCTCCTATCCACCCACTCAACCCCGCAACAATTGCAAACTCTGTTCGACTGGTTAAAGAGTTTACAAGCCAGCTGAAAGAAAACAGAACGGTTGCATATTAATGCACCCGACCCCTGAAAGATCGCATAATGGAACAGGAGAAACGTGTAACTGCAACCAATATGGGATCTTGTCCAGCTGCCACAGCCTGTGGATCAGTGGCCGGGTTTTTAAATAAATTAATGATAAGCATCAAAATGCAGCTGCGCCAGGTTTCGACTGCAACTTGTGTTGCTATAGGCTTCTTAATTGCTCAGAGGTATGGAAAGCGTGGGTCATCGCAAAGCCAGTGTACACTAAAAATCAAACAACACTACAGACGCAGTAGCTCTGCCAGGTTGCAAAAAAAACTACTAAATCACACTTATCTTATAATTAAAAAGAATGCCCCTGATAAGGCAGGGAAGAGTATGGGCATAAACCTTTGCCACGTATTTTCCACTATTCATTAATCTATGGAAATAAGGGTGGCAAGTTTATTTAAGTACCAAGCAGACCAGGAAAGTTAGTTGCTTTTCATTTTCAAATCAGAACCAAAAAAAAAACCCAAACCCAAACCCAAAAAACAACTTTGAGGAACATTTCCTTCTACAGGCATCCTTTAAAACTGTCAGGCTTTCTAATTACAGCCCAAAGATGACCACTGCAGACTTTAGCAAGTAATGAGAAGCATTTGAGGATGAAGGCTTTGATTCTGAAATAAGCATGACCCAAGTGTAGTCTCCCTTTATGAAAAAAGCTGCAGTAGCTTCAGTTTTAATAGGCAAGAGGGAAAAAGAGAAAAAAAAAACCCAAAACCAGCACTTGATGATGACCCTTTCTCCCCTCCCCAACAAAAAGACAAGGAGTTTTATCTGCGTGAGGTTGCCTCTGATAGTGCTTATGGTCCGGAAGTACCACTCATGGGCACTTAAAGCAGCATCACTCAGAAGCATAAAAATAGAATAAAGTTGTACAGCAAATGAGAAATTATGATATAACTCAAGTGTTGTGACACAAAACAAGCAAAATAAATGCTCCAAACATTCCCTGGAACTGATAAAAATCTATCTGAAATTAGTAGTGCCATCAAGGTGTTGCTTAAGATGAAGTAGTGCCTTTAAAAGCTATCTACAGTAAGTGTCGTGACAGCTTTGCAGTGAAGCTAACCATTTTAGGCAATGGGAAGAAAGTAAGACCATTGTAGTTGTGAACAGCTGGCATACAATAGATAATTTAAGGGAAAGTGACCCTCATGTATAATTTTTAACTGAAGAACTGTCAAGCCCCATTAGTTCCAATAGGGCCTGGTAGTACTGAGGTAGGTTTATAGGGGCATTGTATGAGAAGAGTTTCCAACAGAGCAGCAAAAAAACATTTTATGGGAACTTTTGTGGATTCGGAATTAATTCCTTTTTTTTTTTTTTTTTAAATCTTAGCCGCTGTTTGACACAACTGCATCTCTGCTTTTCTTTTCAGAAGAGAACCCCAAAAATGGTAAAAATGTCTTTTGGAGCCAGTTTAGCCATGTTCTGAGCCACATGTGCTGATAATGCTAAGGAATTCTGAAAGACACCCGTTAAATGTGGAAACTGTGCTGCTAAATCTATGTCACCGCCTTGGCTAGTGAATAAAAAGCCAAGTAAAAGAGCAAGGGAAGAAAGCAGGACTCCTTAAGTAAGTGCAAATAATGAAGGGTAGAACCTGGGTAGAACATAAAAAGTGAGCAAGTTAGGTAAAATAAAGCTCCGGCATTGTTTCTGCAGACATATTTTAGAGGCCAGTCCAACAGTATAAACAATTGCTATAAAACCTGAAAGGTCCAGGTGTCGCTAAGTCATGTTTACTTTATGGCTTTCACTTTGTTATTTGGCAGTACTTCTAAGACCCTACTGAATGATGTTGCCCTCAACTTAAAGTGCTATAACTTTTTTGCCCAGACTTAAAAGAGATACTGTAAAATTATTTAGCAACTTCTTGTGTCATAAAAAATACTGGCATGTAAACCCAGAGTCCTATCCTGTGTGTCAGTCAGCCCCCCTGTTAAATGCTGCACTTTGATGGTCATTTTGTGGTGGGTCTTGGGTATGTACAACAGGAATGGGGTGCAGAGAGAGAAGACCAAGCATGTGCCTCTCCTCCTCCGAAGGGCTCAAACTGCTGGCAACCTTGTGCCTCCTGGACACTTTAGGGGATAGTGGAAATGGAGACAAAAGCAGCAAATATGGGCAAAGGTTTGGGCTTGCCTCATCTCCTTGCGGAGTTGTCTTTCATGAGGAAAGCAGCGTGGCAGCAAGGTGCTGGATTTGGGGTGAGTTATCTCCCCATGCTACTGGGGCCCCACCATGCTTTCCACCAGGGCCAAGGGTGGGTGGCTGTGTGGGCGAGCAGCACAAAACCAGGCAAAGCTCGCAGCTGAGGTCAGTATTGGGTTTAAAGTAAATAAGAAGAGCTGATTCTGACCTTAACGAGTGGACTTCAGGCCTATATATTTAAAAAAAAAAAAAAAACAGATTGTCATTTACAGAAATGACAAGAGAACCATCCTTTTAAATCCAAGTCAAATAATATGACAATAAAGCCAGGAGTTATAGGTACTGTAGATTGTCCTTTACTAGACACTATATTACGTGCAGTCATTAGGCCAGCTATAAAAAGAAGGTTTAAATACTAATGTATTTTTTAATTTGTTTTATACCCTAAACAAGCAATCAATGTACATTAATAAACATAATTGTTTTTTTGGCATTTGTCCATTCATTTGGTCTACCTTGTCAGCTCCGGCACACACATCAGCAAAATTCAGTAACCACAATACACAAGAAGGAAACACCAATGAGGCCATCGCAAATATGCGTAATGTATTGAATTACTTTGCTGCTCCACTATCGACAGACTGAAACCTCCGAAGTTTGCCATAATGTCCTCCTGTCCCTCTTAAACAATGACTTTGACAGGTTTTTGTCCACAAATACTGCTTTCAAGTGCTGGTGCAAAGAACCTTTAATGAGGTAGTAAATATGTTTACCTTTGATAAGGTGAGCTGCCTGATAAGATAAGGTGGATGGCCACTTTTCAAAAGCAAACATGTACAGACCTCGGGGCTCTCACCCAGGAGCTGCGCTGGATTTGATCAGCGTAGGGCAACATCTCCGCACTCCGGAATAGCTTCCTGGAATCAATTTGTTCCTTTTCAGTTTTAATTATAAAATACCACTAGCTAGAGAGATTTATTCACTCAAGAGGGTGCAACGTTGGAGACGGATGCGTAGAAGGGGCTCATCTCTGTAGCCTTAGCAATTAGGGGGCAGCTCTTGCTTCAACTAGGACACCGCGGGTATCTACCTCCTGGAGTGCCACCTCCAAGCAATCCCCATCCAAGGGACCTCCACTAAATGGAAAAGATTGGGAAATATCTCGGAGGACACTATCGATGGTCGGCACGGTTATCCTGAGTGCTAGTGACCAGAGAAATACATACCAAGAAAAAGCTCCACTGGGGGCAAAATCTGTGTTGCAACCCTGTAATGCCTCCTGACATCTCTACCAGGTCCTCTCTGTAGGTGACCCTACCAAAACAATTCTGGCTGGTCCGTCAGTTGTAGGCGAGAAGACGGGAGTTAACGTGGGTAGCAACTGCGCCGCAGAAATTTCTTAAAATGTCATTTGTTGGAGGAAAGGGAAGCAAAATTGTTTCAAGAAGAGCAGAAGCTGAAAAGTCAAAAATGGTAGCTCCACTAAAGGCTTTAACGCACTAGAAAATTTATGAAAACATGAATAAAAGGTAACTTATTCAGTGTCAGCCTTACATATTTATAGTTTAAAAATTAGTCAAAGTTTATGTCCTGAGGTTGCACCTACAGGAAGCCAGATGTGTGCCTTCTGCATGTGACCTAAGACAGGCCTGAAGCAACAACTAGATAATTTCTCGCTCATACTCCACACCGTCGATCGCGGCAGCTTTCTGAGGTGAGAGAATCTGACAGCACTAACTCTCCAGGGCAGAACTTTCCAGTCAAGTGGATCAACGGACTGAAAATCTCTTATGAATAGTCATTAGGCCTTCATTACAAACCCCTCACAACCCAGTTCTCTTTTCGCAACCAAATGCCTTTTGTCATCTTCACAAGGTGCATCATTTAATTACCAATTGATTTCTTTATATATGACAACATGTCAGATAGCAAAATACAGTGTATCTCCCTTAGGGGGAGAAGTCTGTTAACTATCAGTGTGCCAGATTACTGAATTTAGCTGGAAGACAGCTATTCCCTCTGCTGCGCCTTTATTTTAACTCGCTTTCCAGTTTTCCAGAGGAGCAATGTGGGGAAGAGGCAAAGGCAAGGAGCACCGCAAAGAGGATTTTTTTCCCCCGTTCTGTCAAAAAATTAAAGCTGGCTTCCAACATTTCTCACTCTCTTTTTAGGCACAGACACCCCGTGCACGCACATATGTACATTGGCATCCACGGCTATATGCACACAGAGAGCTGGGCTAAAACACGTCAAACAATTGTTCTCATTATACCAGGAATTTACCCAGCTTCTGACTTTGCTAGCACGCTGAATCTTCCCCTTCACAACTGCAGCCTGATAATCAAGCCAGTACTGTATTAATAAGATGAATAATAAGGGAATTTCAGAAATGTACAGGACTATTATACCGTAACAATAAAACCTCAAACTGAGTAAACCAGAGCAGTGCTGAAGGTAGGCGTCGGAAAATAATGAAACCAGTGTTGCAGTAATGCACTCCATTGTATGGCAGTGTAAATGCCTGCTTCTTTCATACACAGAAGCTACATTACACGAGTCCGAAATGTTCTCAGAGCATCACTGTGCCTGGTTGTGATAGAACCTGGCACCAGCAAGCACTGAAAGCTGACATTATACTGTAGGATGTGCTGCAGGTGTGCAGGCCTGCGAACGTGCTCTAATTACATATTTTCCTGCAGAGCAACAATTAAGGTCGCCAAAATAATTGCCAGTTTCTTAATCCCTCTCTAACAAGACTGACATAAGGAATGGTTTATTTTTCTCTGGTTATTTTGAAAGTGTTCTCAAGATTTTGGTTTTTTCTAGCACGCCACATAAAACTAATTCTTGCATTCAAGTGTGTGATTATACCCATTGTTGCTGCTGGGATGTTTTTTTTTAGGTCCAAACCTTTTCTGAATTCTAGTATGACTAAAATAATGAAGAAATGCTGATTGTATAACCTGGCATGCTGTTTTGACATTTCCCCTGCAATGAAGGTACCTATTTTCCCTTCCCATGTGCATTTGCTCTGTGTTTTGGGGCTCTTTTCCAGGACCACAAGCTCCAGACCAGTGCTCAGACCACTGCACAGTGGCATTAGGGCTGCACTATTCCAGTCGAGCAGCAAGAGAACTACAGGGTCCTGTCTGTGTCCAGGGTTCAATAAAGAATCACCTTTATTTTCATTACAACTGGCCTTATCTACTGTGGGAGACATTACAGAGACTTCTTTCTCAGCGGCGTCAGGGACTCAACTTCAAACAATTGAAACAATTGTAGTACATGAGACAGAAAGGAGATGTCTAGTGCATCCATTTGCAAAGCTGATGCATTTAACAGGAACCATTATATATTGTAGTTATACATAGCTCTCTTGCAGACCTTGGGAATAGTGGCCAATGTGAGCCAAACTCAGAGCTGGCATCAACGGCCACAAGTCAATTGATTTTCATCAGGAAGCACCAAATGATACGAGCCAGGAACCCTCCATTCCTCCCCTCCAGCTCTTATAGAAAAGAAAACCCATCAGAGAAAGCCATGGTCTCAGCCTCCACACAGAGGCCTTCTCATCTTTTAACACCTTTGAGTTTTAGGCTCGGCTCAAGCCTTGGCTCAAGGCTTGACTGCAGAGGTTGCTTGGGACACCTAACCATTGAGGTGACTTCTGCAGGACCTGGGTCAGACCCCTTCAGTGGTTCTGAAGATAGGCTCTAAAAGGTATTTTATATAGGAACACAAGGACATTTTTGTTCAGTCATACTAAGACAAACCTCTGCTTCTCGGTTAAGCCAGAGGTTAATAGTCTGTTCTTGATTACATTTTTAAGTAGTTGGACTCCTTTCTAACTCTCCAGCACAGCCTGCTGTCACTGCCCTACCTTTGTGCAGAGCCTACTGTTGTCAGAACGAGTATTGCTTATGTGAGGACTAAATTTATCTGAGCAACACCAAAGATCAAACAAAAAATGCCACACAGCACCAGTCAAAGGATGTCCAGCGGTATGCCAGATAGATTGGCTTGACATGCAAAATCATATTCAAACATCTAAGAATATTAGCATTAATGAAGCAGGCAAGACACCCTTTGATAATTGTTGGCAATCTGAAAACTTTGCTCTGAGGATATTAAAAGTAAACTGCTATCGTCCAATTGCCAGTTTTAATCCCACTGATATAAGCTGCCACAACCTGTCAGCGTTAAATATATAACAAGGGGGTATGAATATAAACTTCTGCTTGGGCGTGTAGGTAGATGTCCACCTTTGCAAAGTGCATTACACGTACACAGACTTCAGAAGTGATACTAATATCACAAACTCCTACTAAGTTACTAGTTTTACTGCTAACTCCACTACACACTTTCTAAATTTGTCCCTCTTTCCTACACTTCTCTTGCAGTCTTCCTTCGACACAGATGAGCTAATCAGTTGCTTAGACACTCGTCCTCATAAAGCTGTTCACGTCTTTCTATGCTTCACCTGCAAAAGCCACAACAGTGATATTCTGATACAGAAAAAGGTATTTTCCCTCATTGTACTTATTACTTTAAAATGGCCATTGATTTACTCAGCAAGTGAGTAAACAAAGGAAATTTAAACTTTAATGGATATTAAATTATTTGCAAATTAATTGTTTGCTCTTCTCAAAAGGGACAAATGTATTTTGTTCACTTGAAACCTACTTAGAAAGGCTACACTGGAATGACAAAACTCAAAGCTCAGGGTCATCTACAACCAGCTCAAAATTTTCAAACCTGGTGATTTCTCTGTATGAAAACACACGGTGTGGTTCTCCAAGGACTGAACGCCACATAACTTGTAGGCACTGAATCTTCTGTCTCCAGCACCTTTGCCACACCAGGAAATGCTGATGTAGGCACCTGACTGGGGATCCAGGTTGGAAAATACTAGCCTTAATGGCTCCACAGCCTACACGGACTGTGGTCAACTGGGAAAACTACAGCAGAAGGCAGATCAGAGCCAAACCGTGCCCCTAAAAGAGGGCCAAGTCGCGTCAGTTTTATTCATGTGAGCAGTTGCAGTGATTTCAGGGAGGAAGACATGGCTCTGTTTACATGAAAATGCTTTGAAGGGAAATATTTTAGGTTTTGATCAAAACCTCGTTTACGTTCCTACAAAGAAACTGCGAAGAGTTATAAATGAGCTGTAGAGTATATTATAAAACACGTTTTAAAAGTAACACATGCTCAGAGATGGATAACATTAAAACAAAAGTAGGTGTAATATCCAAGACGAACATTTCTGTTGAGCAGAGATCACGCGAGAAAGCATTCCACAGGCATAACTTTGCAGATAATCAAAGCCAAGTATTAATACATTTTTATCAGTCCACCTTCTAAACAATATTTCAGTAGATTTCCTTTCACACAGTGATATTTGTAATAAATGTTCTGCCTTTGTTTTAAAGTCAGTCCGTAGAAAGATGACATCAGCTTAGCAAACAATAAAGTGCCTGTAATATTGTCTCCAGAGGGCTGTTACATTTACTTTGTAGCAGTAAAATTCAATTTTCAAAAAACACTACATGAATGATGTTAGGTTATTAACCCTATCACCACCGTAAAACATCATCATTGTGTGCAGAATGTAGGTCACTATCTAGGAGCTATAAGTTGCTTTTTGTTAAATAATCCATTTAAGCTGCTTTTCTTTCCTATAGCCTGGGTTGTGTCCCTTCCCTTTGGAAAAAAAACAAAAAAACAAAAAAACAAAAAAAACAGTCCCATTTTTAATTGCAAGACTCTGAGCGAGCATCCTTATTACACATCTTATTTTAAGGTGTTCTTCCTTTGTTACTTTCAGATTTGGCCGCACACTTTTGAAGAGCGACTCTCCGCGAATTCTTTTTATTCAGAACTGCTCTCAAAGAGAAGAAGAAAAAAAAAGTGTATCATATCAGCCTACGCCTGTGGTGACTCTCACAAGTTTCAGTTCAAGGAAAGAGAAGAAAATCAGCAGCTACAAATTCTGACTCATTTTGAAGTTTCAGCGCAATTGAATAGCGACCATCCTGATTTGGGGACCGACTCCTCAGCCCCCGCTCATGCTCGGAGTTCCCAGCTGAACCTGGTTTTCCCAAGCAAGCTCCGCTGAGCCAGGGGAAAGAAAGATCAGCGAGCAAACTGTCTGCAAGCCAACCCATCACATGGCTCCCTATAAAAGAGGATTTGCATACCTGACGCAGCTATGGAAATATTCCCCACCCGGGAAGGAGCAAAAAAAGAAGTACTAATGGCAACCCGCTATCAGGATGCAAGGGGTTAACTAGTTAAACTTCTACAACCCCCCACAGTAACTTTCCAAAAGCTGACAATAAGTAAAAGAAGTGCTGGTTATCCATTTTTTAAAGGGATGGGATTGGTTTTAGAAGAAAGGGAAAGAGGATCAAACACCTCAGAGCAACAAAAGGTTGTGTCAGAGGGCCCTCAATCACAAACCTCCTTCAACAAGAGATATTCCAACCTTCCAGAGCAGTTACCCGGGCAGCACGGCTAAAAAGTTCCCTGACATGAAAAGAACAAAAACAGAAGGGACAGAGGTAGTTATTGTTATGCACACTCCCCTCTCTTTTTTTTTTTTTTTTTTTCTGGGGCTTTTTTTCTCCCCCACAAAACTTTTTGCATAAGCTGTTAGGGGAAAAGTAATAGCGCTGCTTATTGAAAAGAAATCCCCCCTCTTTGCATCTCCTACCTCCTAGGTTGTGAGGTATGGCCCAGCAGATTCTCAGCCAGCAACACCTGATGAATGGGAAGGTCAGCTCCATGAACACTTCAAAAGAGGCATCCGAAATTAATAAATGTAATTATAAGAGTGTAAATGTATCCTGGTTTTCATCACCCCCTGAACACATATTTGAATTTTTTTTCCAGACAAGCGAAGTTGTGTGCACACAAAGAATGTAAATTATTTGCGTTTGTGTTGTCAGGTCTTGGAGGTATCTTAACAGCATGTAAGAATTTTCCACTTAAATGTAAATTATTAACAAGTCAGAGTTTTCATTTGTTTTATCTCCTGATGTGCAATCTAAATAAATAAATGGCACATTTTACAGTATTCACCACCCACTTCTGTGCTCTTTCAGAAACATATTTTATACACACTACCTCTGCTTAAATAGGGTGGTGGATCATTCGCTTTTTCATCATTTATCTTTGTCTCAGTGCTTCTG
>JAVJGG010000001.1:49714047-49738272 GCA_035590195.1 Aviceda cuculoides
GCCCCGGCCCCCCCCCGGCGGCGGGCGGCGGGGGGGGGCTAAAACAAATTTACCTCTAGTACTTCATCAAGTTTTCCTGTATAATATCGCTAAGTAAACAACACAGTGGTTTATTCATAAAATATTCATATTTCAAAATGTTCCTTCCCAACCAGCCCTCCTGGGTTTACCTATGTTTACAAATATGTAAGCCTTGTTAATATGCCTTGTCTGGGGAATGGTGAGTAGTGACCCTCCTTGAGGCAGAGCTCTTGCTGAAGAAGTGTATTATTTCAGCTGGGAGAACAGCAAAGCTCCGCGATGAGACTGATTGATTAAGACCAGATGGATGGCCACACATAGGTGTGACAAAAATAGAAACACATTGCAAACATTCCTGGCATTGTCCTCCTGTGGTCCGGGAGGTGGATGGACCCAGTGGTACCTTATCTACCTCCTGAGGGGCTCCAGAATTGAAGAATGTTAATGAAAGCTAACTCGCCTTCGCCTGCCTTACAGTGACACTTATTACAATGAATCAAGCTTAAAATTGCATCTCGTAAATAAACTCTGGGTTCTCCCCCAGTCAAAAAATGACAGCTGGCATGCCGCTGGAAAGCATTCGCACGCGTTTCCATGAAATTAATTCGAAGTAAAGAGCTCAGAAAGAAAGAAAGAAAAGGAAAGAGAAAGAAAACAAACAGAGCATACCCACATCCTCTCCTTAAAATTAAACTTTCAGAAACCACATAAAGGAATAAGTGCAAAATGAATGACCTCTGGTTTGAAGAAGAATGTTTCATTGAAACCCTCTCAGCTTTTATGTTTATGGGCCATAAACGGACCAACCCTCTCTGTAATGCTGTGGTTGTTCTTCACAGAAAAGGCAAGCCAATGGCATGAATCCCGCTCACCTTACTGAAACAAGCGGTCCCAAGAAAAACAGGGAGGTGATGAGCAGGATTTGGCCCACCGTGGCCTCGCACTCCTCCCCAGAGCTGCTGTCCCTTCCTGGGCATACCCACCGTGCCTCGACACTCCCTCCTTTTACCTTCCATCACGGCACACGAAGTGTTGCTCACACTAAGAAAAACGCCATTAACTGAACCTTCCCCGTCATGCTGAGAGAGCCAGGAGAAATTCCGGATGGGTGAAGGAGGTGGGAAGGAGCACAAGTCCAGACTCCTGGGGCCACCTCATTTCTGTCCCTCTACCTATTGCAGACCACAAACCAGGCGTGCGGCAAGCTTCGGGGGTCAGCCCCGACCCCAAAATATGCTTCAAAAATCACAGGAGGACCTCAAGCCTACTCCTTGCACGACCCTTTTCCCATTGCACAGCATGGCGCCTCACAACAGCCATGGAGGAAGACGGAAGAAACCAGACCCCCAAGTTTGTGGTTTTTTGTTTGGGTTTTTTTTTTCCCTCTTTCTCTCTCCCCAAAACTGCTGTTCAGCCCCAGCATGAGCTTTTAGTTCCCGCTCCCCTTGTGTAGGCCTGAAACGATTACCTACTTGTTATAAATCTTCTCAGGTTTCACAGGCACACATTTGCCGGTAGGTTCCCGGCCAGCGTTTCTGGACGTTGGACTCACAGAGACACATTCTCACACATGCAAAAGCACTATGATGGATCAGGGGCTCCTCCATTCACCCCTCCACTTTAAGCAAAACCGTTCCTAATATACCTTTTCATACGTGAAGCATAATGAATGTACCTTTTCTTATGCACGTACAATACTGTACTTTCACCCACTGGCAAAGAAGTTCGCTAAATTACTAAGAGCGTTTAAAGAGGTGGCATTCATTGTAATATACAAAGGAATTTAAAGCACATTTACAAATGAATCGGCAGGCATGCCAACAGAAAAAACAAGTTCAAATGTAAAATTAAAAAAAAAAAAAAATTGAGGATTTCTTGAAATGATTATTATGATATGAAAATGTTTGCCCATTTTATGGGCTGAAAACTACTTAAATTCTCTTCATCTAGAATTCAGGTGACCGTGGTTTTAAAGAAATATTCTTTTCCTTGGTTTCCTTCTCCCCTCCCCAACCGAGTAATAAAACATAGACTAATTTAAATAAGAATCATTATGCTCAGAAGGCCTCCTCTGGCTGGAAGACTTTTGTTCCACATGTCCCATAATCTCACTCCCACATGGCTGCCATAAGGTTGATGCTGAAATCAAACTCTACTATAGAATTTTCTTTTAGATGCAGTAAAAATATGTATATCAGTTTGGGGAAAGAAGTCCTATAATTTAGGTAATGGGAGAAATATACTTGTGATAGAAACCCCTTGACTTTGCTGCTCCTCTCCCTGTATTTTTTCCTCGTCCAGGTTGCTATTAGCATGCTAAAAAATACTTTTAATTTTATCCATTTCTGGACATATCTGTAATCCACACAAGTGAGATAGCAGCTAGGTTTCAACTTATCTCTCCTTTACCACCTCAGCAGCAGGTTTAAAATAGATCACGCTCTTTTAGTTATTTGCAGCCCAGGTGTGTGTAACTGCCTTCCTGAATAAAACCTGATAAAGAAAGAGCAAGCCAAACCATGGGAGGCAGTTTGCTCCCATCTCAAACACAAATGTTTCTATCGCAGCATCTTGCAGCATTACTTCCGCTTGAAAAGTAAGAGTTGCAGCAGCTCTCACCCGTAACTACACGCATCGGTCGCAATACAGCAAAGCTGGAAGTTACGGGCCTATTTTTAAGTGCTTTCTATTTGTTGTTTATCTGTTTCCTTAAAACTCCCACTCCCACCCCTGCCCTACGGACGGAGCGCACGCGGCACGGCAGCTCCCACGCGCCCTTTGCCAACACAAGGCGACTTTGTTTTCTGTGCTGCAACGTCTTCCATCAAAACCGTATCCCCAAATTCTTTGCAGGCGCATGTGATGTGAGGCAATCTATGGCAGAGCCCAGAGAAAGCTCTCAGCAATATGCAATCTATTTTCACACATGCTATGGATCTTATGGCGTCAGTCACACGGTCGTCGCACATACAAAATTCTTAAAGCCTCTTTCTGCTACTTTAAGTAAATTAAAAACTCCCATTGCCTCCCAGGCAATTAGGCTGAAGCCCTAGGACTAGCTTAAAGCAGTGAGACGCTGAGCATTTTCATTTAGTGGTATTTGGCATGAAAATATTTGTGGCTTGGTGAAATTTTGCACACACACTCTCCGACTTTGCTTTTTGGGACATGTTGGGGAAATGGCTATTTTTGCATGAACGTAAAAACCCCCATGAAATTATGCTCCGTTTTAATGAAAGGGTGGTTTTGCTTGACAAAACATATGCCTTTTATTAACAGTATTAATAGAAATGGGCCTGCTTTCAAACTTGCAATGAAACGTGACAAAACCCAGGGCCAGATTCTCAGCTGAGCTTCAGGCACCTTTGCAACTCACTGCAGCCCCACCTGATGCTGTGCCCCCCCAAAACCCCTCTCCCAGAAAAAAAATACCCCCCTGGGCACACCACTAAATACCTCCAAGACTGGGAGCTACACAAGGAACTCACTTTGGAGGATGCTTTCTCCAGCTGGGAAATTCAGGAGATCTTCTTTTCATCACACAGCAGCCAAAATGGATGTGCAAGATCTGCCTGTACATACATATATATATATATTCTTTTTTTTTTTTTCCCCCCTCCTCAGATCAGCCCAAAGGAGCCATGGGGATGGCTCTTGCCAGTGGTGCCCACACATCTACAGTAGTTAATAATAGCCACGCAAGCACCAACCCTCTGGCTGGCATCAGGAGGACCCATGTGTGTGAAAGGCTGGAGGAGAAAACCCTAGAAAAGAGTCCAAATCAGCTCAGAAAAGAAAAGCCTGTCTTGCTAGAAGTTATAAGATGGGGAATAAAGGGCACCTTGCACTAATCAGGGGGATTAAGCTGATGAGTAAAGCACCTGAAACAACTTTTCCTTCCCACCTCGACTGGAAGAGGAAGAGGGCTCTCCTAAGTAAATAAACTAGCACAGTCCTTTCCATTTTGATGATTTCTCACCATTTTACTAAATTGCCAGGCAGACAGAAGCCTTAACCCTGACAACACTCATGTGAAAACTCCCTGCTTGATTTTTTTTTTTACTTGCCTGACTTCTTTATTAAATGTTCTCTGGCTCTAAATGAGTGGGTGTCAGAGGTGCAGTATTTCACAGATCTGTGGGTCACTGCCTGATTTTGCTCTGCATCTAGATATTAAAAGTTCCTCTTCTTATAGATAACGTGAAGAAAAATGAACAACTCGAGACAGTTTTCTAAACCAATAGTCTCTGGGCATATTTATTTTATGATGATGGCAATGAATTAGCCCCTTACATATTTTCTATTGTCTTCACTAAAGACACACTTTAATCTTCACACTGACGTAGGAAACCTGCCTATTGGCCTATGGATACTTCTTTTGCACTGAACGAGAAGCCAATATCCTATTTTAAATATAACTTTAAAAAATGACATTACCTAGGAAAATGCTAGCAGTATTCCTGATAAAATATACTGTGGTGGGGCTGAAAAGTGCATGCAAAGCAAGCTGCATTATTAGAATGTTTAAATATTAATTATACTGCTGTGTAGTAAAGATGATCAACTGTGAGTGTCAACTAATTTTCTAAAAGCTGCAATGTTGGATGTCGTCTAAACTTCTATTGTTAAGCTAAAACTAAAAGCCCAGCAAGTTTAGTCTACTGGAGTGTGTTTATTTTTATTGGTTTCTGCATAATTTTTTTTAACATAAACCAACTTTAACCCCTTTACTGAAATCTCTGCCAGTGGAGCTCCAATAGCACATCATAAAATTCCTATAATTCTTCAAAGCAATGTAGCTGGAAAGGAAAAAAAACCATGGGCACTTTGCAACAAGCGCCAACGACAAGATTCAGCCAATTAAATTTAACTCTTGCGAGCTCATTTTGCTGACAGTATATGGGCAGATACACATTTAGTTTGCCCTCCGATAGCCACTTCTGTTGGGAGAAGAGCTCAGCCACTACGCTCGGCGCTGGGCTGGCTCCATTGTGCGAAAAACCCTGCTCAGGTGGTACCTAGCGCTGGTACGTGAGGGAGGCTGGGCGGACAGATGGGGAGGCAGATGTACAATGCTACATAAAAGTAGAAAGACTTATATTATCTTGTGCGAATGCCTTAAGTGATTGAGCGCAGGAGGCAGGCGAAGGGGGGCCGGGACGGGCAGCAAAGGGTTAAATGAAAAATTACTGCCATTTCTTTCCCCGCTAGCAGCTATTGCTTCCTCAGACTTTTAAAAGGAGCCACAAGACTTGAGCGAGAGAATCACTTTGAGATTCTTCTGCGAAGACAAAGAATTAGTGCGCGCCGAGGCTGGTAGGCTTCCTTCCGTCACTCATGGATGCTCTGCCAGGATTTCCCACCTGAGACAGATTGCGACGCGTGTTCGAATCACTCATGCACAAGAAGCAATACACAAGTTCAGTGTAAAGCCACTTTAAAAGCTCATCGGGTGCATACTTTACTTGTACAAAATACCTTATTCATGATGGAGCAGTGAGGGCCTAGGTAATTACTTGAATCAAGGTGGCCTCAGAAGTGTTTAAATCTACAAGGACACTTAGAGCATGAATAATGCAAAATAATTTGCATCTAAATTTTTTAAGTGTTCTTTATTCAAAAACTAAAATGCAGTTCCGATTAAAGTTTGATGAGTGAAAGCTGAGCACTTCATACCCACTGTGAAACGTCTCCTGTTTGTGGAAATTATTTCAGACAGTGGTAAAGGGACAAAAGAGATCAAAAAAAGTTGGTGATTAATCTGCATTACTTTTAAGGCATCCTTATTTCATGATGTTTGGTGGGTAGGAAGTTAATTTCCAAACTTGCTGATCTGATACCATCTACGTTTCACCCCTTTAAAGCAGCACCACCGAAAGTGCAGCTCTAATTATTAACCAAACAAAATAACTATTCTATTGCCTTCGATGATAGCGCAGAGCAGCTCGTGTCTCTGAAATTTGTCCAGTACCTTTTAGTGCAATTAATCTCGCCTCTGTCCCCGACAACCTCTTTGGAAAAGCCTTATGTGCAAAAATACCCTGGCTGCCTCTCGCTCTGCGTGCTTACAGGGCACGGGCTTACATTTCTTCACTTAGAGTGTGTTGCATCCCTTTCTTTTGAATTTGCCATTGACAGCATAAACTGCCGCGTATATCATCAGTTCAGCACTTTATTATATCGTCTCCATTCCTATTTTAGAACGTGTTGAGCAACCCCCATAAAAATTGTTAAAGAGGAAGGAGTGAACAAGACAAATGTTGTGTAATGTGCTCGCTGAAAATTATGCTTTTCTCTGCCTGGGCTGGAGGCAGAGGAGAAAAAGGGAGAGGGAAAGCATGTCAGAAACAGCCGTTTTCGCATGCAGACGTCAATGATCCTGTCGTTAAATGTGCTTAATTCACGATTATGTTGCCAACGCTTGAACCTGCGCGTCTCGCCGGTGGGTGCCGATCAGGAAGGCACCAAGAGAAGAGACGTTCGAAGTTGGAGAGCTTTGGAGATCCCCGGAGATTTCTACGGGAGAATCTCCACGGATCTGCTCCCCGTTCGTTCCTGCCCTCCAAACCCAACAGCTCGCTGCGGTACGAGAGCCAGACCTTCCAAAAAGCAGCGCCGGGAGCCAGAGGGAGGCTTTTTCCAGCTGCTAAAACCTCAAGTCGGGAAATCTGCTGGGATCCAACAGGTTAGGCAGGCGAAAGCTTCGACAGACAGTGAAGTTTTAAGCGCCAGCTAACTGCGTGCAGCTAAACTTTAAAGGTCCCTTTGCAAAGGAAAATCATTTTCCTGCTGCAGCCCTTATAAAGAATAAAGACTTCCAATTTATTACCGGCTCGAAAGCTGGCTGCCACTTTATTGGACTTTCAGATGAGTGTGCTCGCCACGCTTTCTTAGGGAGAGGATCTGCTACGTTTTTCTTGGATTTGGAACAATGCGAACATTTTTTTAACTCATTGAACAAAGATTTCCCCAGCAACAGACCCCCTGCTCAGCAGGTCACCTATCTTTGCGACAGTTTTTCTTTTCCCACGCTAACCCTAGGGCTCATTTGCATAAGGTCTCTGTTGTGACAATTAGTTTCAGGTGAGCTGATTTCTATGAGGTTTGCCCAAGACGATACACAAGCTCTGGGCCTCCCTGATCCTGGCCCTAATTGCGACTGACTGGCACCAGACACAATCACCCTCTTGATTCAGCAAATTGTCCTGCAAGTAGCTTGTTGTGACCCCGCAATGCACAAATCATATCATGTCAGCCCGGCATAGTAAACAGTGAATAAAGCAAATTCAAAAAAAAAAAAAAAAAAGGTTTCATAATAGCTCCTCCATCTTCTAGCCCCAGTGGACAAGATGAATACAAATTAAAGCTATATCATATCTGCGTGCTGGTGGAAGAGGTATCTCTGCCCCAACTAACAACTTTGGTTTATTGAAGGGGTTTGAGGGGTTATTTTGTTAATCTCCATTGGGAAAAAAAAAAAAAAAATCAGATGTTGCTTCATTCCGTCACCTGGGGAGAAATTCCCTAGGTAGCAGAGCGGGGTGGCTGTAAATATTTCTTAGCTCGTTGTTGTGGAAATAAGCAATATGCTCTTTCCTCCTCTCAGAAGCTATGGGGTAGGTACATCAATATGCACGTTAGCCAGACTCCCAGTAGTCTCTGCTCGCTTTAAGAAGCCGCGGAGGCCGGGCAGACCCCACCTCTGGGCACAGCAGCAAAAGTCGGGACAGAACTTTTCCCGAGGAGCCCAGGGAGGAGCAGGGGGTGCAGGGGGACTTCGCCGCACCTCCCTGTGCCCCGACAGTCCCACATCCCACTGGCGGCACTGCTTTGGGCTCAGTCCTGCCCGGTTTAGGCCAGCAGTAACCCCATGGAGGTCGTCAGCCCGGAGTTGGCTCCGGTATTGACTTGTCAGTCAGGGGAAAACAGGCAGCCTCTGAGACAGGCAGAGAAAAGGAACAAATAATAAATGCAAGGGGACAAATGCAAAGTTAAAGAGGATGGAGGAATATCTTTAACTGCCACGCTAATGAGAGCGCTCGGTAGGGACGAAGAGCCGTCCTTATCTTTGATTAACTCCTTTTTCATCAGCTTGAGTCACAGTTTTCACGTTATTTTTTTGGTACGGTGCTTGGATCTTTCCTACCAGAGCAGCTCCGGCTGTGACCTCTGCCCCGTGAGTGTGAGTCAGGAGAGACTCCCTCCCCACCTTATATATTGCTTTTTTTCTTTTTTTTTTTTTTAAACGAGGTCTAATTTGCAAAATATTATTCACCATAGAGACAAAAGCTGCTCCCCTGCTGTAACTGGGATATGAAGGATAAACTCACATTCAGACAGGTATATCAAGTCTCTGACTTCAGAGAGCCTCTGCGAGGGCAGGATTAGGCCCACTGAATATCTTGCATGATGATCATTAGGTGAATTAGATTAGGCTATTAGTTTTGGACTATTTTTAATCTCCTTGGGAAATCTGTATTTACATTTGAGGTTTTTTTCCCCGATGCAAATTGCTTCCCCAAATAAATAGTTATGTTAAAAGTCCCAGTAAAAAATTTGTTTCAAAATTATTCACTGAACATGGCCAGTAGCCAGTGTGAAAGGTCAGCCTGCCAGTCCCAACAGCTGGAAGCTGTGGTCAAGGTAAATATATATGCCAAAGAGCATTTGAAAGAGTGCATTTCTGTTAAGCCTGCAATCTTATATACTGGTTATAGGCAAAAGATACTAATTATTTGCATACATATGAAGTTAAGAATGCATTAAAAAATCACCTCTCTGCTGAGAACACCAAGTTTTACCCTAGGAAAAAACCTTAGTTTCAGGATGTGAGACCTAATTCTTCTTTACTGGTACAAATTCCATTGATTTAAAAGTCATTACATTTTCTCATAGTAGCGTGATCTCAGTCAGGATTTGGTTATGATCTGGGGTTATATCCTAAGCATGCCTGAATTAATGTCCTGAATTAATATGACCCAGGTGGGGAATGTCCCCCATACCTGCAGGCAGGGCAGGCAGGATGGCCAGCAGTGTGGTGCCGCACATGGGCACGGTCCCACGCCAGCGGGGGCTCCTGGACTCCCCCAGCCTCATGCCCTGCACGTTTGCAGGGCATTTAGGTGGCGTTTTGACGCAGAAAGATGAAAGGCGGCACTCCCCGAGTAGGACACGACTAGGTCAGCCTCGGGCTACTTCTTCCACTGGCGTGCACCATACTGGTGCAGTGGTGGGAAGCCACCTGCGTCCCTTTTGGTCCCTCCAGCCCAGCAAGGCGCAGATGAGGAAGGACACTCAAAGCCCTGCCTGCCACAAACATCTCCATGGGTGACAGCAAGGGTCTCAACACCGTTGCCACCATCAAAACCCTACCAGGCTTTGACTTAGTTGGATAAACCCAGTAATTCCAGCCTGCTACCACGTTCAACCACAGTGGTGGCAGGTCCAAGGAGGTCGCCCGTCGCTTGCGAGCGGGTCAGGGCATGGTTGCAGGCGTGTTAACGAGAGACCTGACGAACCTCACCTGCTCTGTTTCTAAAGCGCATGGCGTTTTTATTTTGTGCTGTGTCCGTGCTAATGCTTTTATCCCTCTCTCGTGACACAAACCATGCTTTTACGGTGAAGGCAATGCAATGAGCTGATGCTGAACTTTAACCTTCAGCAACTCTGCCTCTAATGTAAGGCAAAACTTTTAGATTTTTAAGTAAATAAACAGTTGATTCTGACAAAAAATGACTACTCCCTGAGGGGACATTTTTGTGAAACTGCGCCAGGTACAAAAAAAATGTATATTTTTTGGCTTGGTCATGAAACTGTCAAAACACAACTCTAACATGTTTTGCTGCATATGTAATTTTTTTCCCACAGCTCTTTCTGAGCAATGCTTAATTCTGAATTCTTTCTGCACCCAGCATTTGCAAGTAAATGGATAGATGCACAAGAAATTCAGGCTAAGTTTCTAGGTAAGAGAAATAGAATAGCCAGGAGAATAAAAAAAGGAGAAAAACAAGACAAAGCCGAAGAAACTTTGTTAAACTTTCCAATAAATTATGCTTTGGGGTTAAAATTCACCCTCAAAAGAGGGCTTTGGTGAGATTTAAGCAGGGAGTAGGCTGTTTGCTGGCCCTTGGTACCTGGGCTAAGTTTCACTCTCTGTGCTGAGGTACCTTAGTTTCATTTCACTTTTAACTTCTCTCTCTCATACATATATGTGTATAAGTAAATCTCAAAGTATCTTGATCATAGTTGTGATTACAAACTTCACTTTTACTAAAAACAGCTATGGCACCGATCTTTAATATAATAATATATTTTCCCGAGTGCCTTTGCTGTTTCATTCCCGCAGCTGAAACAGAGACAATTCTTTGTATGTTGAAATGTGTAATTATCATGTAGCCAAAAGGGAGGGTGTAATTTTCACATCTGATTACAAGGGAAGAGTGTAAGTGAAGCTGCCTCGGTAAACTTACGCTTGTTTACAGAGAGCAATACCTTTGATATTAAAAACTTTAAACATGTAGAACGTTGGAAAAAATCAAGATTGTCATGCACCAAAGCTGAACAACAACAACAAAAAAACCCTAAGCATTTTTTTTGGCATAGCTACAAATGAAAAGTCAATTCTTCTGAACTTGTGCTGGCCCTCCTCACTTGAGATGTTTGTTAAGAAGACTTACAAACTGTTTTTGCACAGTGTGCTCTACTTGTCGTGTTGAAGGTTAAGAAGTTAAAGCTCCAGCTTTAATTTAAAAAAGGGGAACTTCAAATGTTTCTGCTGTTTATAACTCTATTTGGTCAGTTTAAACTAGAGAAATGCTTTTCGTATTTGACTTCATCTTCACAGAATTTACTTCTCCTGAATGTGACTGCATTTGCTTTCAAGTTGCCTTTTTTTAACACATGAACTCCCTCTTGTTTATTTCTCCCTTCTTTTTCTTTCTTTCTCATACACACTGCTGATTTACTTTCGACAAAATGAGCTTTTTCTTATGTGAAATTATTTATTGGCCACATAGGAAAAGATGGTATCGAGGAAAGGAAGAGCTGTTACAGCAAATATCACTGACCAAAGAGATTAAAGATAAGCAGAAAGATCACACTACAGGTAGAGGGGAAAACTACTGAAAAACCAAGAAAGATATCAGAAACCATTTAAAATTATATAAAAGTACGATTGCTAAGAAGTTATTGTTGTATTTTTAGAAACCATTAAAAACTGTCTGTGCAAGCATTGGATGTCAAAGTATGATAATCTCATGCTTTTGCTAACCAAGAAAAAGGAAGGGAAAGAGAAAGAAAGAAAGAAAGAAAAACAAATTATTTTTTAGTATGTGGAAAATACAGCTTTTTGTTGGAGTATGAAAAAAATCATATAATTAACATGCAACATCTATCAAACAAGACTATGATAAGACCCTATTTTCTAAAGTATGCTTTTTTGCTGCCCTAAAATTAGGTTCCTGCTACCATATTTTTATTCTGAACACCGTATCTATGGGAAAAAGTACCTACCACAACAAGTAAGGCATTTGAAAAATAAAAGGTAACCCAGTAACAGCAGTAATTCAAGTTGAAGATGCATGTAGTTACATTAAAAGTGTTTTTGTCTTCTGCAGAAAGACATGAATGCAAGGGCTACCAAAAGCAATTTAATACCAGGTGGAGGTTGACATTAATCTTTTATGACAATAATATTGTGGTGTTACAGGAGGGCAAAACCGAATATCTTCTTGTACGTATAACCACTTCCCTAAGAGTCTGTGCCTGTCTTAAAAATACATGTATAGAATTGATGTATAGCCCCAAATTCATAATGAATATGATTACATAAATAGTCTTCACTCGTGCAAATAATCGTAACTGTCCTCCTTCTGCTTCCCTTAGGTGTGATCCAGGCTTGCTCTATGAGCGGTACGGGAATGCTATTCCGCCTGGAACGGGACAAACCTGGAACAGGAGGGCTGCCTGTGAGACCAGGGTGTGCAGACCTGGTTCTGCACCATACAGAGACAAATTCTGTCTTCAGATGTGTGCGATGCCATGAAAGCCAAGGGGTTGCGCAGGGGTGGCTGGGCAGGATCCGGCCCAGGAGTCCCCAGACTGGAGGTACATGCAGTTTCTGAGCAGCCTTAGCGTACTTAAAACAACAAATTAATGTCTGTGGAACACTAATCAATGTTTGGTGCACTCCCCATTTTTCACTGAGTTGTTAGAGTACATTTGCTTATATTTTGCACTATTTTAATTTAGCCATATTGATCAAACTGAACACTCAATAAGACCCTAGGCACCTTAGCCTTATTAAAATTAGTCAACTTGAAGTAAGTGAGCTGAGGAAGTAATGGAAACTATTCAGAGACTTAAATACAGTGCAGCCCACTTAAATAAATACCTGTTAATGAAATAAATCTGTATATGCACATATTTTCTCAGAAACAAATTATTAAGGGGGCCCTTTAGAAGAATACATCTCAAATGTATCCAGTAGTCTAAAAGAGAAGTATTTCTCTGGGCTCACCGTGCTTGTTTGTGTTTGCTGGGTTAAACTTGGGGAACCCGTGCTGACTTTTTCCATCAAAGCAGTTATCATTCTTTAGAGTTTAGTCTTTACAAATAATATGTCTTCGTCTCCAGAAAGTTGTATCTTTTTTTTTTTCTTTTTTTTTTGTTTTTTTTTTTTTTTCCAGCAGGGTTGAGAGGTGTAATTAGAGCACCAACTCCAAGGCTTGACTTGAGCGGTGATTCACAGTACAGCTCCTTTTGGCACATCTCTGGAGCTCAAAATATTGTTTTTGAAAACATTGCTGTTTTTCAACAAAAATG
Source organism: Aviceda cuculoides (assembly GCA_035590195.1). Lineage (NCBI taxonomy): Eukaryota > Metazoa > Chordata > Aves > Accipitriformes > Accipitridae > Aviceda > Aviceda cuculoides. The sequence goes on from JAVJGG010000001.1 coordinate 49,726,891, forward strand.
GGAGATTAGACAACATCTTTAACTTATTAATCCTCTCTCCTCTCCAAGGGGGTGACCTGTGATGGCGTATTATTTTAGTCAGGGAAAAAAATTGCAGTGTGGAGCAGTCTTCCTGCAATACCTACAAATGAATTAAGCTAAAAACTAGGTACACAATCTGTGGAGGTTTCCTAGCCTCCCTTCATCAGGGTCTGCCTTTAGAGGGCTTTGTATACTCATTTTTTTCCCCTAGTCCAATAAAAGATATTAGCTCTTTTCCCTAAGCAAAATCCCTCTCATGAATCAGGCCCCACACTTGCAACTAGTGTGATATTGCTGGCCAGGTTTCACCCCAGTAAAATTCTAATCTATACTTTGTCTTTCAGAATTAAGAAGAAAATGCATATCAGCAGAATCTCCTCTCTACTTTATTTCATTTATAAATTACGAGAATGATGCTATTATATATTATTAATTTCTGCTGTTCTCCAACTCGGCTGCAGCAGTGAGCTGCGGATGTTGGAACGGTGTAATTATGTTCTAGTAGGGCAGCCATCCGTTTCCTTTCAAAAATTTACAGGATTCTTAATCATGCTGCTCATTTGGGTGCGCAGTAGCGAGGATGGCGAAACACAAACAGGGCACGTTCGTTTACACAGGAACACCTGCTTAGCATGATAGCAGATGTCAGTCAGTAAGCAGAACACAAAAGAAAAATATCAACAACAGCAAACTAGAAGCATTTTTAGCTCGGTACGGGGATATCTTGTCTGGGGGAAGACAAATGAAGGGGATGCGCCTTTGCAGGTCGAAGCAGAGGCGCGGCGATGATTTGGAAAGTCTCGGCTGATGTTCCCCAGGGACCAGGTCAACAAATCTGGACAAACTCCTCGCTGGATGACGGGATATTTAACAAAGCATTTCTCCTTCGCGAGGATCGTTTTTGCAAGCATGATGCTAAGCGTCTCGCAGGGTTCATCATAAATAGAGGGTATATTTGATAACTACCACAAAGTAGTTGAGAGGGGTAAAAATACACAGGATAGTTGCTCCGTAGGTAAGGGCTCACCAGCATTTCCATTGCAACCACTTATTCTCAAGGCTTTATATTCTAACTCTAAATGTTTTGTCCTGGGCTGCCTCTTGGCTCTCCTAGCTCAAATGGAGAGCGTTTTCTTTTTTTACATATTTTATGAAATAAAACGGTGTTAGTGGAGGGGGGGAAAGTTCACAGATGTCAGACTCGCCCGTGCGGCGCTCCGACTCGGGAGCAGCCATACCTCTCCCATAGAAGTGTTGGGAGCATGGCGCACGAGTCGAGCTGTTGCAGGCGGGTATTAATAACCTCCCTCAACGCCATACGCAGTAACTACTCTTCCACAGGATTGTTAGTATTCAGAGCAAGTCAACTTGCGTGGGTCCGTGCATTAAGGGCTCCCTAAGTATGCATTGACTTGATACCCAGTAATGGCTTCTAAGGAGCCGTTATGTAGTACCGTGTCAATGATCCATGCATTGAGGACTCCCTAAGTACGCATTGACACGATAGACCGGAACGGCTCTGAAGAAGCCGTTACGGTCTATCATGCCAATGATCTGCGGATATTGGCAGTGCCTCCTGCGCTTCTATAGAGATTGTAAAAGTCTCTGAAGAAGCTGTTATGATCTCAGTGGAAGAGCCATCAATCAGGTCAATGACAGGGTTTCGTTTTGCCATTTTTCCACCTTATCATTGGGAAGATTTGTTTTACTTCTAGAATTACATTCAAAGAACTGACAAAATATAAAGGCTGCCCACAGAGTGGCTCTGGGACTGCGCAGAGGTAACCAGGATCAGAATATGACCTCTGGTTTTATTAGTTCTACGTTTTTAGTTCCAGCTGACTTGCTGGGAGGCCTCGGCCAAGTCACTTCAACTCTTCTTGCCTCCATTTACTCTCCTCTAGCAGGCATGGAAAGGGATGAGATCTTTTGAGTGGAGATTGCTGTGGGGCTTGGAAAATGTTCATTTAGACTAGTTACAACTAAGGCTTGTCTCAGCATCTCACCACTGGCGGAGGATGCTGAGACAAATGAGGTGTGTACATCATACCTTTCACACCTAAGCACGTGGGCAAAGCTACGCCGAAAGTCTTACCTCTGAAGTTTTGTAAGCTTCAATCTATTGAGTTTGTATAGTTTCTCTCAACTCCATTTATGTGTATTCACATCAGTTCTGAGCATCACTGCTTGGCAGAAGGTCATCTTTATCTTCTACAATGCCACTAATTTTTATGAAAACGCTCTGAACCCCTTTTTCCATGTCTTCCTTAGCACATGACTATTTTAAAAAATGGTTTGAAAGCACATCATTACGTAATAAAGTTTTAATTCCTCCTAAGTCTATGAGCACAAAACAGTACTTGACTAGCTTGTATTGTTTGTATCTGCTCTTCCATACTCTTTCAAGGAAAACTCGACTTTTTATTCTTTCATATTCACTTCATACTTCTGTTTAGGGGAGACAGAGCTATAGTAGAACATACACAGAGAGAGTACTCTGCCTACTTTATCCACTGCTCACTAATATATTATGCCCATTTTTGGTGTGATCCCACATCATCCAAGGCCTGTTTACATGGTTAAATATTAGCAGACCACTAGAGAAACACTGTAACCATACCTTATGGAAAGTAGAGATCCTCAAGCAAGAAAAAGTAGAATTACTGGGCAGGTTGGGGTACCATACAGAGACCTTGTCTGTAGCCAGGCTGGCCTGGAAAGTCTGAGCTCAAAGGAAAATAAACTGTGCAAAAGGAGCTGGAGGAACACTAGAGAAGATCCCAGAGGATCACGATAAAGCTGGGGAAGGCAAGAAGGCAGAGAAGTCTGAGGGAGCAGTGGCCATTGATCCTAGGTACCTCCTTCTTGGGCCTCAAAAACTTGAAAGTTTTTAAGTGTGTTTTCAGATGTGCTGAACCTCTAGAGCTGTCCATATTTAGGTACCCCAAATCAGTGATTGCTTTGGCAATGTTAAATTATAAATTTGGAGTTGTGGACTAGGCTGTAGCCATCAGGTCCACGGAAGCATCACCAGCAAGCAGAGGAGAGAAGACAACAGGCTATCTACCGAAGGCTGGAGGCACACGTGACTTTCACTAACACAGTCCCTCAACCAAATGCCTTTCGGATAGAGGAGTGTACAACATGTTCTGGAAAGCCACAATTGCTCCTTGGCTAACCTCCTTCTCTCCAAAGAAAAAACTTCAGTGGCCATTATTAATTGCTTGAGAATGCATCTTTGGGATTTAGAGCCTGTTTGGAGTGGCCTTGAGAGCCTACGGACAGTGACCACCCCTGCAACCCAAATTCCACTCAACATCTCCCTCCACACCGCACGTTGCAAATTTGTATGAAAAGTTGCATTTCAAAATCTGGCCAGCTGAAGACTGCTGTCCCTTGGAAGAAACTAAGCTTTGCACTGAATTTAATCATCTGGGGGTTTAAATTCCAGTGAGAAGGAAAGAGTAGATACCGTTTTACAATGATTCAGACCACGTTTCACGTGTGGTCTTTAATGCACCCTTTCAGGTAGCTCGCATTACGATGCTGCCACCGCAACATGTGCTGGGTCCTCGGTGCAAAATGTCAAATATTTTTTTTCAACATTTGGGATATGAACAGGCGTCAGTCTCCTTCCATGTATATATTTACCAGTAAGATTTTTGCATGGTATAATTGAAGCCTGGCAGTTTTTACCAGCCCCGGCTTAGGAGGAAAACTGACACAATGTAATGGTTTGTGTCTTTTTTTGTCCATGCAAACTGGTCACTGAAAAGGTGCAAAGTGCTGCTAAAAGTACATTTTCTAAAATTCAAAGCCTTTTAAGAAAGGTACACAATGCAAGAATACGCAGCTGCAATTTTAAAAAGGCTACTGTTCCTTTAATGCCCAGCTGGTCCCGAGATGTAATAAAATTGACATATTGATTCCTTTGAATTTACAAACGCCTGTTTCATAAACTCCATCTCCAAAGCCTAGGCATCTTTAGAGCACTGTCATTTTTTTCTCCAAATGGATCAATTATGTGCCCACGTAATCCTGTTACCTGTGAAATCCATGCATACTTCTCCCATTTGCTGCAGTTCCCAGGCGGACAAACTTGCATTATGTACGCATAAACAAACAGAGCATTTTCCTGATATTAGGGATTGTTTTCAAAGTGAAAGGCAATCTCCTGGGTCCTTTACTCAAAAAAACATACATAGTGTGGTGTTCCTCCAAGTAACCTCACTGCACTATATGTATAATTATTACACAACACAGCAAATCATTAAAAAAACATTGAGTCCCACTATCTCAAATGCTTCAACTGCAAAAAGGCACCAAGACTTTGCAGCCAGCCCTCATTTTTCTGTTGAACCAAACTTTCCCATTTCTTTACCAGCTTCTACGCTTGGTAATTATTGCAGGAAATAATTTTCATCAGAAATGTTTCCATGTGACTTAAATATTGGAAAAGCACCCAAAGCTGCAAACTTTGCTGTGGAAGTTTGGGGCTTTTTAAATTTATTGCTAGGATAATTCATCCTTTCATCGTGCTGAGCACCTTTCCATCATTTACGTGCACACACACACACAGAGTCAAGCAGGCATTAACCTGCAAACCTACCACTTATGCATATAAATGCATCACACATACAACTATTCCCGTATCCCATGGCATATTATTTGTATGAATATATACCATGCACATAAAGACATTTATACACACACACCCCACGTACAATCCTCAAATATAAGCAGAGTAAAAGAGAATAAATGTGGTTTTCTCTGTATATGAATTCTTTATAAAGTACCGTGTATATACATAGATATGAATTCTCGTTTCATTCTTTCAGGCTGTGCTGTATCTGATTTTCTACACTTCACTGGGCAACCAGCAGTTCAGTTACACTACACTTGCACTGTACAATTTGTCTCTAAAAGATTCCCAAAATTATGAAACATCTTGTCTGCTGCATGACCTGCTCACCGCAGTGTCTCAGCTCGAGGTGCATCCACACATATAGAGAGGATGGCACTGACAAAAATATATAGATATGTTTGATGCTTGGAGCCCATATGAGTGGCCCAACACAGCCCTGCCATTGTGCAGGAGTGGGTTTTAAAGATAAATGGCTGCATGTTAACCAGATTTGACATGCTGCACAAAAGCAGCCACCTTTGGTCCCATGACACAGCCAAACAGCAAAAACAACAAGCAATCCTGGCAAAAGATGTCCGACGCGAATAAAAGCCCAACAATTTGTCACATAGTCGTTACAAAATGTTCCAGGCTTTGGGGCTTGCCATGGGACAGCAGCGATAAGAAGAGCATAGAAAAACGAAGGCTGAGGGTGTTGGGGTGGCAGAAGAGTTAAAACTCGAAGAAAGCTCTGGTAGTTACAAAGGGGAAACAAAGAGGATATTTTCATTTGGCTCTTTCCGAAGACACACACACACGCAAAAAGCCATAATTAATTAAATCGAGAAGCTCAGTTGTTTTGAGAGGTGATTGAAATCTGACATGCAAAGTAGAAATATTTATGTTTACCTTCTATTTTAGGAATCCACGAAGCTACTTTTCCTTCACTGCACTTCCCCACCACTACAATGGCCATGGCTCAGTTTATCAAGTAGCAAGCACTGCCTGTTCGGGCCCAAATCCCACTCACGTTTCTCATGGCATTTGGTCTTTCCTCATGGGAACAGGCCCAGAAAACCCCAGAGATGTAACCGGGGGTGAGGACTAACGTGTGGCAGCAGAGCAGCACCTGAGCTCCAGCTTTCCTTGGAGTCCACGTGAGACAGGGAAGAAAAAGCCCAAACTTAGGCTCGGTCTGAGAAGGATGAATTTCCAAACAGGCTTGGAATCCTACAGCTTTCCACTAAAACCACCCACAGGCATCAAACCTGACTTCTCTGAGCCGTGTCCCGCTGAAGCCACCCCTGCACCCCCATCGACTGCAGTCGGGTTAGGATTTGCACCTATGCCGGTTTGCCGATACTTCGATATACATTTTTACAGCCCCTACACTGAAGTAGGGAGTTCAAACGCATCAGTGCAGCTGCTTGCTAAGCGCCACATAACGGAGCTCACATTTTAAAATACCTTTCAGTCAATAATCATCATTGCTTCAGTGATTACCATTAGCTTCTTTATATTCAGTGGCAGAAAACTGGAGGCGGGGGGGACGACAGTTAAAAGCAATATTGTCCTCTAAATTAGAATAATCGGTTGTATAATAAACTCCAAGAATTTGATTATTAGAAACATACATTTATAATTTTCTCAGTCAAATTCCTTGGCATCCGCTTGCCCTCTGACGAAACAACGAACGACACTTGCTCTTCCTCACTCCCAGAGAATGGCAGAGCACTTTAGAGATATTAAGCTCTGCGAAAGCCCTGTGAATGAGTTCAGCAGTATTTCCCCGTCTCATAGACAGGCAAAATGAGTACGGCGAGGTTAATTGACTTGCCGGAGAGCACACGTGGCACTTGATGCTGCGCTCACCTTCCCCAGCTCTGCACCAGCGGAGCCGGGACCAGGGAACCATCCTGCCACAGTGCCAACCCGCATCCTCTGCCCGGCCGTGCTGCAGCCTCCTCCTCCTCGCAGCATCACAGCGGTCCAGCACGGCCCGACCCGCCGTGGTCTTACCCTTGTCCCTTCCCAGGCCTAATCCCTTCACGGTTTGTTTTGGTTTTTTTTTTGTCTGAGCAAATTAAATAGCATCGGAATCACCTCTGGAGCGCAAGGGTTTTATCAAAAGGAAATAAGAAAACAACCGCAAGCAAGCATCAGCCGGAAGAAAAGTTCATTAAAAAAAATTAATAGAAAGGGCTTCAATAGTTAAATTACATGGTTAAATCAGGCTTTCTGCAGGAGGACCAGCTTGCTTTAATTAAAGCATGTTATGTTCCAAAGCCATCATGCATGTGTTTTTCAGCAACCTGATACCAACACCTGTACGCCCCTGTTCAAAAATTCAAACTGCTTTCGCGTGTTCCAGCCCAGCCATCGACGCTATCGAAAGTCCAAGTTATTTTTAAATATACAGGGGGATAACTAAGCCAGGGCTCTCTGCAGAGTCAATCAGGGGGACGAGGACTGTTCAAATCATGAAAATGTCAGTTCCAGCAATGTCTGCCTTGGATTATTTTTTTTTTTGACTGTCAAGAAGATTTTAAATCTTTAATATCTGTTTGTTGTCAGGTTTGCCTCTAGCTTTTTGTATCTGCAGGTCCTGGGTTTTTTTTGCTAGGAATTAGCATTTCTCATTTGCTAGCTGAAAGTTTAGAGAAAGCACCAAAATACCGATAAACAAAGTTCATCTAAGGGAAAATCTCTGTATGCATAGCCTGGTTAACAATTCTTTTAGGGCTGCAGGATGAAATTTGAAATGCATGTTTAAAAAGGGAGTTTTTACAGAAAGCATCGGTACTACCGAGGCTTTTCTAGTGGTCTGTACTAATTTTAAACAAGAAGTCATTATGATTTCCATGCCATATTAGCATCTCTTTTATTTCGCGGTATCTCTGCTGCACTATTTCAACTCGCTGCAGGTTGCTGTTACTTTTTTTTGATACCGCCTCATTTAAACACATACCATAGCTGAAGACATTGGGGATTACTGGGGACTTCAATCAACATTTTTGGCCTTTGTAAAGGATCTTAGCCAAACATTTTGTTTAGTTAAACTCTAGCTGATGCCACGACACACGTAATATCACTCCCCCCAAAGTGCAAAACTGATGCATTGTGCCATCTCTGGCAGCATTTGTTCAGCCTTTGCTGCGAATGGGGAGGAAAAAAGATACCGAATGCATGGATTGATTTTCAAATTACCTCAATATTTTGAAAACATTTTCACCTGCATGCTGAGAATGCTAAGAATAGGCAGGAAGGCAATTGTGCATTTGCACAGCCTCCACTGCATTCATTTATAAATTACCTCATCACTGCCTGAAATTAACACTGATTCTTACAGGCAATTTCTCAATTTCCAATGCTAATTACATTTTTTTTACTTTTAAATTCTGTACCACCTGTTTTGGGCAAGACATCTTAGGCAGCGCGACCGCATTTAATCACAATTTTAATTAACCGCCCTGTAGATGTGAAAAAGAAGCAATTATAATGTAGATGAATGATGATTTTTCTGCATTAAATTGTTTTGTTTCCTTGGTATGTTGATCGTAACACAGCACACAAATACAGTAACTGTACAATTTTTTTCTATTGTAATTTAGTAATTGTTTTTGGAAAACCAGTTTGGGAATGAGTGACTTCATCTGTTTACAAATTGATTGATACTGTTAACTCACTGATTGCTGCAGCATACATTTTGTATTGCACAGCCTAGCATAAAATATAATTAGGCATGCACAGACTTTGCAGCACCATTTTGGAATCTGAAAATCAACTATAACCGAAGTGTGTTTTCCTTGAGCATCCCAGTATCAGCCGGGGCTGACGATACGATAATCAACAAACAATGGGCTTTTCCCATCCTGCCGCTGGTAGAAACCCTTGGATTTAATCCCACAGTCTCAGGGCGTAAGTCTGGGGGTTTGGGGGTTTTGGGGGATTGTGCTTTGCCAGGCCTGGGAGCCGAGGGCTGGCAAGTCGGCAGCTTGCCCAACTCCCTCAGATCGCTCCCAGGAAGGAGCAGGCAAGCGACGGAAAGGAACGACGATGGCAAAAAGAGCCGGGGTTCACAAAACTGGAGGATCCTCACCGCCACGCCTGTGCTGTGGCACCGGCTATCTCCGGCTACACGTTACGGGGGGGATAAGGTCTCGACCTGCCTCACGGCTGGCAGACACAGATCACCCAAGTTATATATATATATCTCCCCATGGAGGAGCGCGGAGACCGGACCCGTCGGAGGCAAAGCCGTCTTGCTTTCCCAGGGAGGGAGGCCGCGCCAGAGTGGGAAGGGAGCAGAGGAGGGTGGGGTCCGGCAGCACCTGGGCTTTGGGAGACAGTGCCACCGTCACCCTCCTCTGCCAGCGGCCTGGGATGGTCCTGCCAGGGGGGTCTCCCACCTCGGGGCTACGCATCCCCCAGCACGGGTGGGATGGGGCACAGGGACACGGGGAGAAAGTGCTCGCCAGCAGTTACCTGTGCCACCCACTGCGGTTGTTGGGTGGGGGGGCACGGACCCCCCCAGAAGAGAGGTGGCAGCTCTCCGCCTCCCAACCTCCTGTGCAATCTGGCAAGCCAGAGGTCTCCGTCAACAAGGACTCGCCAAAAGGTGAGGCAACCACGTCGGCCCGTGGGAGAGCCCATCGCCGCCAGGCCTGCGACGGAGTAAAACCGGGACGCCGAACCAAAGGGACGAGGCAGAGCTGGGGCTGGCTCCCCCCCTGCCACCCTCCGTGGGGGCACGGGGGTGGCTGGGGTTTGGAGACACCTTGGGGGGGTTCCTGGTCTCATCTGCTGGCCTGCTCGCTTTATAAATATTTGTTGAGAGGGAAGGACATAAAGTCTACTGTTCGGTAGGTGATTTTTCTAAGAAACCAGCTATCCATACATAAAAGGGTCTATTATCTCACTGTGGAAGAGATTTACATGCGTAACTCCCATTAACTCTTATGGGACTTAGGCACGTAAATCTCTTGTGCATCTAGAGAAGAATAGACCACATAAGGTCTTGTGATCTATACTGCTAGTAGGTTTAAGTCCCTTTCATTTATAAAGCTATACAAAAATTAACCATTAAAGCTTATTCTGTGCAAGCTGTCCCCCTACATATATCACCCAGCTCTCTGTTTGAAGTACTTGATGTAAACGCATACTGAGAAAAGGTACTGGAGAAAGCAAGCCCATTCATTTCAGTTAGTAAAACTGTCATAGTTGAAAGGAAGCAGACTAAGGGCAGGTAGAAAAATTGCACAGGTTTTGCCCAGCAGATTCAATTTCAGATTTAGGCTCTAGACTGCACTGTTTGGAGAAGGAATACTTTCATTTTGCTGAATGCTCCCTCCTCCCCCTCCTTCCCTCTCTCCCATCCCTACTTAAGAGCCCTCAAGTAAAGCACCGTGCCTTGGACCAAATAACCCTGAGTGGCTGGAGCGATACAATCTTTACACAATCAAACTAAGATGCTGCATCTACTAAGGAAAAATAAATAAATCTTTTATTTCATAAACTTGTTTAAGCTGAAATGTTCGTTGGTAAGCCTGTAAAAGTGGGAACATCTGTGCTCCTGCTGGGATTTGATGTCTCACCACAAACCTTTCCATAAGCACTTTGTCTCTCATAGGAAACAAAGAGCAAAATACCTGATCCCCAGCCTCAGTTGGGCAGCTCCTTCTATCTCCATGCCCTGACCTACCGAGCATTCCTCCCAGCGACGAGCTGCTTCCCAGGGCTACCTCTGCCATGGAAGCTGGCTAACTTAATCTCTTAGCAAACACTTGCAGCAAACCTGAAGAGAGTTTAAAAAGGTGGTGAAGAAGGGGAGAAAAAACCAAACCAACCAAAAAAAAAAACCCCATAACTTTCTACAGATGAAGCTTGCAGCATCTCTAAAAGAGGAGAATCAGAACCTAAGCACAGCTCCATAGGCTCACGTTTTCTCTTGATGAACTGCTGAGCTACAAAGTTGTGGCCACCTAATGAACATATATATATATATATATATATTTTAATCTTAATCCGGTTTCCTGCTCCCTTCCACTAACCTGCCATAACGCAGCTTGCTTGCTTTCTGCCTGCCAATAGTCCTCCGACTATGCTTACAGGTATTTGCAAAGCGCTGCTTTTATCGCAGCAGCACCGCTGGGATGATATGGCTCTTGAAAAGTCCATCCTGCATGCCCTGCCTGCACACGGGGTAACCTCTCCTTAGGAGCTTATAAGAAAATCCACTGTTGAAATAAATAACAACTCTCAACAAATGATCAAAGAAGAAATAAATCTTTTACCCTTATAAGACTTTTTAAAACTGAAATCCCATTTTTTAACTGGATAACAGTTAAGAGGCTACTGGCCACCTATTTTTCTGGGAGCTACGTTTTAAATGTTTGCTGCATGGGTATTGGACAGACAAATGGATCTGTAGTTCTTGGGAGCAAAAGCTTTTAAAATAAAGTTTGTGTGTAGTATATGAAAACATATTGTTTGGAATTTAAGTTCTAATATCTAGGAATAAACAGAGCATTAAATCAAGCAAAACTGTGACAAGGCCAATATGCACATGGATGATGCCAGCGAGGCATCTCCAGCCCTTTGTTCACAGCTTAACAAAACTGTGCCGTCACACCACTTTAGCTCAACAGTGCCTGTCGAATGGGCATCAGCAGATCAGCCAATGCCTGTCACACACAGAGCTGAAAAACTGTTTGAAAGCAAGGCTTACTTTAGCACAA
>JAVJGG010000001.1:49756348-49783848 GCA_035590195.1 Aviceda cuculoides
CAAAGGTGGGAAAAAGGTTCTTTAATTTTTTTTTAATTCTTTTTTTTTTTTTTTTTTTTTTTTCCCCTGGGACGAGTTAGCTTGGCTCTGCTAAAAGTTTTGTTGCCACTGTTCGCTAAATGCCAACGTTATTTTCTTGCAGGATGCATGACTTGTCCATGCCTAAATAATACCTGTAGATACAGAGACGTATCACACACACACACACACACAAAGTGATGATATCTTAATGAAATACATAGCACAGGGCAAATATCCTGAAATCAAATTCAAGTATTATTAATTTGAATTAGATCCTCTCAGATCCAGAAGACACTGCCTATAAATCAAGGGCAGTCTGGCAATTCCTTAAAGAGCTAAATTGAATTTAGATGCATATGATAAAAAGAAAGAAAAAGAAAAAAGTGAATGCTAATTACTGACTCGCTCGATTTCCAATCACCCACGTTTTATATGAGAAAAAGGAAAAACCAAAACCTGACCAACAAGTTCTCAAAATAAATTAATCCCGTTACAAACACCTTACATATTGTTCACACATTTCTAGATTACAAAACGAGGGGATGAACGGGAGATTAAGAGAAGCTGCCGCCTAACCTGCAATAGGCAGAAGCGCCGTCGATGTTATATTGTTAAAACATGTATCCGCAGCTCCACTAAAAAACAAACCCTCAGAGCGTGTGATGATGTTTGAGGGCTTTAAGGAACATGTTGGTATTGTCAGATAATCCCTATTCATAATTTTGCAGACTGTTCTTGCAGCCCTCAATCTCACAGTTTCTCCAGCTCTGAAGTGCCTCAGCAGGGCTTGTGTCAGAGCGATAAACTGCTCTGATCTTCGCCGGGTGGCATAACACCCAACCTTATTAGATGTTATTTTAATGTGGTCTATGGGGGTAGGTTTTTTTTGGTTTGTTTTTTTTTTTTTTTAAATTTTTGGACACTGGATATAAACATTTAGCAATCAGCTAAGCCCTTCTGAGATGGAATTTAACCTTAATCCAGGCGATGATTTCCTGCCCGGCTCTAAACTAATAATGGGCGTGCAGCTTCTTTAGGAGATGGAAATAATGACAGCCTATAGATCCTGCCTTTATTGGGGTGGTGCTGGCAGCCCGGTTCCCGGCCCCTTCGCAGTCAGCAGCCCCACGCAGAGCCTATGCCTCGCTCTATTTTAAACTTTTGCAAATACAATCCCCCCCCCCCTCAGTTTAAAACCAACCAGACCCAAAATATCCTCACAAACCCCAGCTCTCTCCTTGCGTAAGGCACCCAGCGCTGTGGCTTGGAGATGGTTTTAAGGGAAGTTCTCCGGGTGTGGGTTTTCCCCTCTTTTCCTCAAGTTTTCCTACGCGGAAATGCAGAAAGGTGAGATGGGGGCAGCCTGAGGCAAACCTGCCCCAGTGATACCGTCTGCCTCCTCCTCCTCAGTGGGTTTTCCTTTGTCCACCAAAACCCATGGTGGTGGAGATAACCCCCATGGAGATACGCCCCCCCCCCCGGAGATAACAACATGTCCCCCTCACCATCCCGAGTGGGGCTGTAGAGCCAGCCAGGGGCAAACATTTCTCCCAAGTGCTCATTACCATGAGAAAGGGAGAGGACACCCCCCCCACAATAAAGACCCCCCCTGGACAACAGGGTGTGATGGGCAGGGGAGGGGACCGGCCACCAAGGGGGGGGCTGCAGGGCACAGGCCCTGGATGACCCAGGCCTTCTGCTGAGGCCTTCGGCCATCATGGTTTCGTGGGGACCTGGTGACATGGGCTGGTGGGACGATTCACGGCCTTACTGGTTTCGTTGTGTTTGGTTTTTCCCCGGCACAGGATGAGTAATGGGGAGCCCGATTTCTTGCCCGTGTGGATGGAGGAAAACCGGAGGGATGGCAGCAAAGATGCTCTAGCTGGTGGGTTTTCACTAGTACATTTTAGAGGCTGGTGAAGACAGAGGTTCAACACCTCTAAAAACATGTTTGCTGCGCTGAGAGTTCTAGAATCATAGAATCATTTCGGTTGGAAAAGACCTTGAAGATCATCGAGTCCAACCATCATTTACTTGAGGCCCTTCATAGCTAGGGCTCTCCAAGCATTTTCCCCAAAGCGTGGAATCCTTCCTGCATTAGGGATTAACCGTCCCCGCGCAGGGGACCCAGATGAGATGTGCCCACCTCCAACCGAGCCTGGAGAGAGCATCCTTCCCCACAGCCCCGCTCTGCCGGGGCAGAGGCTCCTGCAGGATCGGGGCCCCCCCAAGGGTGCCTGCTGCTTCTCATGCACAGATCCCTGGGCTGCAGAAGCTGCCCTCACCTTGGGAAAAAATTGGGAGGTTGCAAAAAAACCCCAAGCCTGAATCAGACAAATGAAAAAAAAAAAATGCCAGGGGGGGATTATTTCCTGCAGCCACCTGCGGTGGTAGAAGATGAGACAGGCTAGAATAATTTTTCTCAGCGGGGAAGGCCCCATGTGGCCCCAAGATGCTGCTGGATCCTTTTGCTCGATACAGGTGTCCCTATGAACTCAGATTTAGAGAGCAAAGCCTTTTTTTTTTCTTTTGTGTGATTTACACATGGAGGAGAGGAAAAAGGGTCAGGGAACCACTCTCCCCCCCACCCACTGATGGGGTATTTGGGAAGAAACCTTTTGAATCAACATTCCCGAAGTTTTCAAGTTCCTCTGCAGAAAACTCATGTAGGGATAGGATACGAGCCAAAAGCAAGGGAAAAGATTGTCTGGCTTTAATTTATCTATCCCTGGGCACTTCTAACAAGCAGATCGCACTGTAATATTTAATCTCGTGTGAGTCCCTGCACGTTAAAAGTGAATCGCCCTCATATGTTTTAGTTAATTTTGTCATTTATAAAGTCGCTTCTGATGGCCTAAAGCTGCTCAGCTCCCCTCCGCTACGTAGGTCTGTCTGTCCGTGGCAGGAGAAGAGCATCCTTGGGTCCCAAACCCCCTTCTCACGCCGAGCAGAGAGGAGAGAGCAGCTCCGGCTGCCGGGAGAGGTGACGGCGGGTGGGTGGGCGAGCAGCCTCCCTCCGCTGTCCTGCACCGTGAGATGGAGACGGTTTTTCTTCTCTTCTGGGATCGATGCTGAAGTTTGGACACATTTCTTGGCTCGGTTGGCAGTGATTAAAATTCGTGGCTCACTTTTTGTTTATAGTTGGTTGTTTACTTTGTTGAATTTTTAAAAACTTGTTAGAATGCAATTGAACACAGATTCAACAGTATTTAGGCTTGAAAAATAAAGATGCATTAGAAAGATGCCTATTATGCTTCAGAATTATTAATTGACATTTTTATGATGAATAATTAATCATTTGAATAATTTTCGTATCTCTGATCTGAACACATATTTGCATATCTAATGTCTGATTTTAAATGTGGTTTCTTTAGTTGCATTCTCCCAGGACAAAGACATGAAGTAAGTAACATCCTAATGCAAAACTTTTTTTCTTTGCAGTTGTAAAGTATGTTTATTGAAATGTAAGTTTCTATCTAGTTATGAAGCTGTTAATAATCTATGCGTGGCATATATGCATTAATAAGACCATGAATCTTCTGGATATGAGCACATGTAGGCCTTGTTTTCTTAAATACAGCGATAAGGTCTCCTGCAACACACACACGTTACTTAAAACCCTGTGGGGTTAAGCTAGGAAACCATAAAGAAATCTCTCAGATACGCAGCGTTCCCTTCTTGTTTATACGACACTTAGCGAGAAGACCAAAGGTTGTTTCAATTATTTGAGGTGTTTAAAACATCGAGAAGTTTTTATATAAATTTTTACTGTGTCCTCCCTGTGAAACAACATCAGCATTTTCTTGTTATACTTTAATATGCCTAAATCATAGGCATCAAGACCCCGCCTCGCTCGTAGCTGGTGGCAATAAAGGAACAACATAAGCTGCAGATCAGTTATAAGTTGGCCAGCAAATAGGTGCAAGTGATGGTGACTGTTGTGCAACCCTGCTCGGCGTTGGGTTGATACGAGCACAGCTCAGCCACATGGGGAACAGAAAGGAGGAAGGGGCAGCTGGACAAAACCAGAACCCAAAAGGTATTAAAAAAAAAAAATAAAGCAATTAAAGGACTAGCCTCTGCTCCACTGCCTTCGACCACTGGTTAATTATTGTAGTAGCGCTGTCCGACCGGGACCCGAGGAGTTGCCTTTGCTTATGCCAGGTCTGGATTTGATTTATTAAGAAATGAAAGCTTTTAAGAACTTTTATTTAGTGGTACATTGAAACGTACAGGGGACCCAGCTATTCTGAGTAAAGGCTACTGGCTCCTTGTTGTCATACTGAGGAACCAGGGTGATAGATGCTCTAGAAATACCTTAAGTTGATGCAGTACTATTTATTTTTAGCAGATTAAAGAAATGGCACCAAACCGGAGACACAAATACATGGTAGAGTTTAAATTTGCTTAGTGCCATTTATATAGGAAAGACAATACATGTGAAACATAAAATGAAACTAAAACTTTTAATGTTTTTTTTTTCCACACCGGCTAGTGAAAAATACACCCCAAAGATACTTTTTTTTTATGGTGGAAGTATATTATATAGACTATGGTAATCTAGTGGGCAATATCTGACAGACAGATACTGTATAAAGAAACTGTGAAATGTAGTTCTCAGAACAGGCTGAAGTTATATTGAATAGGATGTTTAGCAGTTGCATATGCTCAGTGATAACAGATTTTTTTTTTTTCATTTCTTTTTTTTTTCGGGGGGGGGGTTGAAGTTGTAATAGCAAGAGCGGTAAACTTGAGCAACGCTCGCAGCACGGAGGGCCCAGCTCTGAGCCCGGTGCCCGGACCTGCCATCGCTTTCGCCATCAGGGTGGTAGCAACGGCAGCGAGCTCTCTGCAAAAGGACGAGGTGGGAACTGGGGTTCAACCTCTGCTTTTTGGTTCTAAAAGCGGGAGAGAAAGCAAACATCCCCGAGATGCACCCACACAGTTGTTTGCAAAGGGAGAGAGCCCTTTTGAGGTTAGGGTCACCCCCTTGCTGTGGGCAGCAGGAGCGGCAGCAGCGCTGGGCTGAAGGCATCTGGTGCCGAGAACATTGGCCAAAGCCCCTCAGATGTTGTTGTGCCTTCGTGGGGCTGATGGACAGCTTTGTGGTGGATTTAGTAACATGGAAAATGGAGATTTTTTTGTTTTGTTTTACCCAGGCTGAATAGTGAATATAAATTACATAACTACAGAGTAGCCCCTGTTCTACTTCTTTGGGACTAGATCAAACTTACTTTTCCCTGGGTTTCTTAGTGTCTCGCTATTTTTCCCACTGACCACTGATTAAGACAATAGAGGTGAAATTACCGGTAGGGAATTTGGGTACAAAGCTGACATTTTGATGGCCATCCGAAAGTTTCAGAGTCGATTGATTGCACCAGTTATTTCTTGTCACCACCCTGGGGAAAACATTTTCTTCTCTCTGTGGCTTCAGGAGATATATTTTAGAATCTACAGAAACACAAGGGTTACAAATATATTTAGAAAAACCCACATGATTTGAAACAATTAGCTACTGCAGAGTAATTTTCAAAGAAATTCCATGTGTACAGAATTGCCCAATATCTGGAAAATTGCTGCTGTTCTGCTGACTGTATTAGAGACCAGGAGAAGCAGAGGCCCACAGCCCACTGACCGTCGCACACCTAAACTACAGATTTACCCACGAACTGGCAGACATGCCCTTCGTCAGGGGTGGCATCGGATTTGCCAGTTTTTCTGTTTGCCTCCCTCCGACTGTCAGCATCATCTCCAGCTCGTCTGTGGATGGAGGCTTGGCCAACTGGCCCCTTTCCAAGCCCAAATCTTAGACTTCGGGTTATTAGAGCTGTCAAAAACAGGAGAGAGGTTGTTTTTTTTTTTTCTTTGCCATGAAAGTTTTCTCCCCGTTCTCATTCCCTCCCCAATTTATGTTTTAAAAACATTTCCTGGGAAATTTTCTGACACTTCTCTGAGTCACTTGCTTCGTGGCATTCCAGGTCAGTGTTGCATTAAAGGTACCAGCATTTGAACAAGTCGTTTCCCCACACGGATAGTGTTAGGTGTATGTATGCTCTTACCAATGCTTCTTACTACATCACTTAAAACTTGCTCCAGGCAGCATTTAAACTATTTTAAAACCTTACCATCCTTTTTTAACACACATCAGCTATCCTGCTTCAAATCTCTGACAAGGATGTGAAAACCGCAGTGTCAGAACAACTGCTGCTCTCTTCTTGGATTCTGACAAGCAACCTTCAACCTGAAACCCTCCAAAAATGGCTATTTTTATCTTTTTTTTTTTTTTTTTTTTTTAATTCATAGGTGACTATATTGACTGTATTCCTTTCCCTTGTTCTGACAGGTTGGAAATGGGTGCAAAAAATGCATGAGGCAGAATACGGCAATACTGTTTGGTGTTCACCCAATGGGTCCACCTGCCAAAGGACAAGGAGGTTGTGAATAGCTGTGATTTCCAAAATTCTGGGCTAGGAAGGAGGCAAAATGGTCTCTAGAATAATTTTGGCAGCCTGGATTGGCTTGTTGTGATGTTCTTGGCTCTCAGGAGTCAAGAACTGCAACGCTGAGTGCCTATCATCTCCCGTGCCATAATTTGACTGAGCCACATCCCCACAAGTAAAGACATTTGCATGGATCCAGCATGCTGCACATATCAGAAGAGTGATATTCATTATTTGCCCTTTAATTTTGCATGTGGCACAGGCAGCAGATGCCACCGAAGCCAGTGGAGATGCAAACAGGCCCACCGTGCTCCCCAGAAGATACCAAGACATGAGGGGCAGGGAATGGGACATTGCAAGCACTGCACTGGGTTGACTGGTCGTGGGTGGAGAGGTTGGACTTGGTGGCAGTCATTCTGATGGCATTCCGATCCCTCCTACCTACCACCAGCCTTTGCAGGAACATAAACCAGGCCGAACATTGCTGCCCAAAGGGTGAAAGTAAACTCAGTGAGATGACCCAGGGTTTGCTGTGGAGGTTGCTTTGAGGGTTGTGGGAGCTGGTGGGGAGGTTCGGGGCAGTGAAGTCAACCCCGGATGACTTTATTAGCTCCTCTATCCCGATGACTCTGCTGAGGTGGCTCTCCATGTGCAAGACCTCTTTCCCTAGCAAGCAGGGAAAGGGTGGAAGTGGCTAAGCCCAGGCAAAAGAAAACAAACCCAACTGCAGCACAGCCTTGGATATGTGCCGTTGGGGCAGGCAAGTGCCTGGGTTAGCTCCTGTGCCACCACCCACTCACCAGCTACGCCTGGCAGTGCTCTCTTTGCCTATGCCAAAGCCTGCCTGATGGTGGCACTCATTTTGGGGAGGACTGGAGCTATCAAGTGAGGTCAGTGTCCAGAAGCTGAGGGGGAGCATTTCGGAGGTAAGGATCAAGGTGTGAAAAGCCACACCTGATATTTAAGCATTGGAAAGTGGACATGGTTAGAGGTGGGAGCATTGGAGAAAGCAACGCTGATCTACACACAAGGCAGGCAAGCTCTCCCTCGTGCCTCGTGGTGAGCGGGGAGAAATACAGAGCAGAGAATGAAAATACTGCAAATATTTGTTCTCGTTGTCAGATGTTTCTATAAAATCAGTTGTTACTGAATCACTGCTGAAGTTACTGAGCATTTAAAAAAGCAGAGAGTGAGAAAAGCTAAGTCTAATTATATGTTTCATGCCATTTACAGAGGTTTCCAGGGGATTTTCTTTTAATAAAAGTGCAGTGCATCAAAAAGAATAAATCCTACAATTTTGTTATTTACAAATCAACTGCTTCTGCCTCGAGCCGACAGACTTATCCTCCATCTTACGCCCTTCTTTCCACCCAAAATGCACCCAATACATTGACATTTCTACTAATACTCTTCAAGTATCTACGTACTATTTTATGCTCCTTATGTCGGTAAGCAAATGGATCAGAATAAAATCTTCACAAAAGCATAAAAAAATATTCTTAAAGAAAGATACAGAGAAAAAAACCCACAGTGTTGGAAAATGTGCCACATAGCTGTTTTCCAGGTGAGGAGAACAAGTGCCTTTTACATCCCTGCCCACCAATTCCCAAAGATTTCAAATCGGAAGCCTGGCTGGAGGTATGATGTAATCAGTTAGTTAAAATGATTTACTCACATAAAATATAAAACCTTTTCGATGATTAATTTTTATCCCCTTCACAATTTTTTCACCGCCACAAACGCTCTGCCCCTTTCTGACTCCAGATTATTTAGCAGCTGACTATTGCATTCGGAGTGTTGCGTATCAATCCCCAGGACCAAAACATGCCACTAATATTTTCTCTGCCACGTTATCTATCAATGCAGCACCTAACCCTGCAGCCCTCATCTGTGCTTGAGAGAGGAGCGAGTTGTACCAAATCAGGCCCATAACCTGCTCATTGTTGAGGTTACCCTCCCTTTAGAGGTGAAGAAAAAAAAAGAGAAAACCAAGAGGCTGCATTCGTTCTTGTCCAGCTTGGCTGCTGTCATGATATAGGAGCATGCCGATTGCTTTGGTAATTAAAATGCCACATGCAAAGGGTACCAGAAAAACAGAGGAATGAAAATAAGATTGTTTCTCTCAAGTGTGAACATACCATGCATTCATTACACAGGCTTCGAGTGCTTTATGGAGGTCTTAGGCTTGCCTTGCAACAGCCCTGCCATTCCAAGATGGGCCTCTTTCCTGAGCAGACGCTGTCTGTCGAGCCAAATGGTATGATTGCTTTGTGATATGGATATATGTGGACTGGTGACTGAATTAAGGACATTAAACTCAATTTCCTTAAGACATGAGCCAGATTTTAATACTGCAGCTCTCCAGAGGTGAAAGGGTAATGAGGACATGAGGAATTCCTGGACGGGAAAGGGACACTTGGCCCAACAAGTCTGTCCCCCTTCAAGTTTATTACCACACACCTCCCCGCATTGTCGATATATCCTCCAGCCCTGTCTGCCTATATAAACATGTCTGGCTATCTCTTCTGTTCATTAATACTTCGGTTCACTCGGTGGTTTTATTTGACTTCATGCCTACTGCACTGTGAGTCGGACAGCTCTACATGAATTTACTGTTTGTTCTTAGACTTTTCATTTTTAATTGGCATAATCTTCCCCCCTCCCCCCTTTAAACTGACCAGATACAACCACCACTTTAGTTTTCATCCTAATTATGAAAATGTTAATGTTTAGGTCTTTTTTAGAAAGGATTAGGCTCAGGCTTCATTTATATCAAGCATCTTTAACAGACGGAAACAACGTTTGCTTCATATCTTATTCCTATTTGAGTCACTAAAGTTCTTCTCTGGGAAAGGTGATCAAAATTGGAATTATTGGAGAAAATCTATCACGTTCCTTATGCAATAACAGTTCTTTTGATTTGCAGGCTACCCTTTGCTGCAGTGTCCATATCACACTTTATTTATACTGAATTGGCATTGATTCAAAATTGATGTTTGACAGATTCAGTACAATTTTTAAGGTGGAGCGGGACTTTTGGTAGTCAAATATTAACTTTTAATGATCTCCTAAAGTCAAGAAACAGCTTTGAAGGCTGGTGGGAGGAAAAAAGCTCCCAAGAAATCAGTAACGTTACAAAGATTTCTAACCACTAACTGGTCTTCATTTATTAAAAACTATCTTCCTTTAAATTTTCTGCTAGCAAAGTTGAAAGTGAATTAGCATACAGATGCTTCCTCAGAATGCCGACATTTTAAAAAACCTGGGTTTTTCCCTTCCTCTGAGGCAACTCAAAGGAGAATGTCATTAGAGATCTGAACACAAGCATGGGGAAAGAAGCACAAGTCACAAATAAACCTGAGTGATTTTGAAATTTCAGAGACAATAGGCTGGTGAAACAAAAATACTCTGGGTGAAATGTAAAGTGGGAAGCAGGCAAAGTAGGTAGGTGTGATGCAAGATCAAGAAAAGACTCTTAGATTTGTTTTTTAAGTGTGTTGAAATCACAGAAGACCAGTATGTTTATAATTATTTCTGATATCTAACTATGCTCTCTTGTTTAGGGAAGCAACTTGCTTTTACAATGAATAGAAGGTTTGATTTTTTTTCTTTTTTTTTTTTTTCTTTAAGATTTTCCCCACTGCTAGCAGAGATTGTTTAGGGGAAGAAATTCTGCACCCTGTTGAGAAACACTGAGGTTTTGCTCAGTGACTAAGATGGCAGCACTGGGTGGACAGGGAACTTTGAGAAACATGGAAACAAAAGAAAAATAAGAAATCTCTTGGTTTCAGGCAGTGAAGAAACAGTTATGACAGAGAAAAACATGGACATGTAGCTGGTGAGAAAAAGAAAAGTCAATGTACAGTATCTAAGAGGCACAGAAAACTTCAAGTTTATATTTTCCAGGATCCACAGTAATTAAGAAAACTCTCTAAAAGTCTCAAAAAAAATCCCCAAATCCCAAACCTTTGCATTTGAAGGATTGAATCCAACCTTACCAGAGAGCTGGTGATCCAAAGAGGAATTGAAAATACCACTTTGGGCCTGGACAGGATTGCTTTGGGCAATGAGGGATGTAAAAGACATTTCACATGGCATCTGTTGGATTGTAAACACCCATAGCTTAAACCCTTGGGTTTTTTCATTCCTTATCTAAATGTACTGTTTTGCAAAAGTTGAAGTCCGTGTAATGACTACCACAATGTCAGACTGCTCTTTTGTGAGGGTCCTTGCATAAGGATAATAAAAAGAATAATTAGTAAAACGTGTATAATCTGAAATTTTAAACTTTGTACAGTTCTGTTAAATGCTCATGAGGCCAAATCTTTTTGGTCTTGCTGTTGAAAGATGGTCCATTAAAATGGGTGGAGTAGATAGGGCAGGAAAGCCAACAGAGTTTGGCTCTAGTGTTGGGCAAGTTGTTTGAAATAATATGGATGCAAAAGTTAAGAAAAGTAGTAAAGCCATAGTGAGCAGAGCCCATTCTTAACTAATGCTACGTTTTATTTAAATACCTGGTAAAATTCTGTGTAGTTACCATCAGGGACAAAATGACTACTAAAATGTCTTTTGTTAAATAACCTCAGATGCTGGAGTGGATCCATTCAGCCGTGTTTAGCAGTTTTCTCATTTCACTTTTTTCCATCAAAATTTGCTGGAGGACATATCCTTCTGCCAGGTGAAGGGCCAAACCATTGGACTTCAGAGTCCTTCCTGTTCTTGCTTTCTTTGCCTCTGTGCCATCTTCCTTTCATGGCCCTGCTCCCTGGGCAATATAAAAAATCCCACTGGGAGTCAGGTCCAGGGTCCCAGCTAGCATCTTCACTTTTCTCCAGGTCCCTAAAACCCCTCCAGGTTTTAGGAGACTCAGCCCCATTTTCAAGGAACACACTGAAAGTGAATGCAAGTTGTGTTTCTCGGTGAGGAGACTCTCTTGTAAGTGGGATTTAGGAGCCATAATCTCTTCCGTGCTTTTAAAAAAGCATCAGGAGGGCTGCCAAGCTCCTCCAACACAGACCTGAGCCATGCCAGCCCAGAAACAAGCCCCAAGGCTTTTGTCCTGTGCCCTGGTCTGCTGGTCACACCAAACTATTCTGGACCCAGGTCTGTCACCCTTGGGGCAGAAAGAGACTGGCAGTTCCTCAAAACTACATGGGGCTTGGGTTCAAGGTAAACAGGATTAGCTTTGTTATCTGACCCTAACATTGAAAACATAAGGTAGGGATAAAAGGTCTTACCCAAACACTTATGCATTAAACTGGGATAGAAAAAAAAGATTGGTGGGTTTTTTTTTTCTTTTTAAATTTTAAATTTTTTTTTTAATCTCCTCTAAATTTCCCATCTCCTAAGGATTAAAAAGCTCAAAGCATCCTCTTGTTCATTCCTTCCCTTTCCCTGGAGTTCCAGTTCCTCTCTGAGCTCTTCCCTTCTCCCCAGGCAGCACCTAGGTCTCCCTCTCCCCCTTAAGTAGCACCCTCCACCATTTCTTTCCATCCCTCTGCCCACGTGGAGCATGTTTGTACATTTTCCACTGCATCAGAAAAACCTGTTTACTTTGCTCTCTCAGCTCTGTGCTCCAGCACAGCGGCATGTTCCTGGCGGTGCTGATGTTGCATTTGCTGGTGATCTCGATCTTGCATTTCTAACCCATGTTAGACAATTGTCATTAGAGCCCTTGTAACTTTTATGTCTCCAGGCACATTTTGATACGTTACCTTTGATATTCTGATTTAATTCTTTTACATAGATTAGAGACAAGACAAGGTCCTAACCTGACCAAAGCACTATCCTGTATTGACTGCCAATCCCTAAGTCATTCGGTGAATGCTGTTTTCAGACTGTTATCAGTTCATTAAAGTTTGTTACCATTTACGCAGTGGCTCTGTACCTTGCTGGTAATCTCCAGTGTAGGATCTTATTGAACACACTTTTGAAAGTCCAGGCATATTGTATACCATCCACAGTATTTTTCTTTCTACCTTGGCAGGGATATCTTTGAAGAATTCCAACAGATTATTTAAGCAAGATTTTCTGCTCATAAATCCACATTGGTTGACTCTACTCAAATTAGGATTTCCAGCGCGTTTCCTTACTAAATCCTGAAAAACCATTCCTATTCTATTTTTCATAGCTATGAATTGTGTTATGTTAATTTGTTTATATTATGATTTTTCAGAAATATTTTACATGTATGTATTCCTCTGCATATGCATGTGTACACAAAATCGTGTATACGTAATGGAAATTATATTGAAGTATATTGGGCTTTAAAGCTGAATATGTTAAAATATTTAATGCAGTATAAAATGCAAAGGATATAGTTAGGGACAGATCTTTGGCTGGAGTAAATGAATTTGACTTTGAATACATTTTGTTAACTTAAATGGTGTTAACTTGATTTATGTGAGCTGAGGAGTTAACCCTTATGCACTGCGCTTGCTTTACTTCAATGCCAAGAGATCAAAATAACTGTTGGGATACTTCTTAACATTTCTGATTTATTACAGATCTCTATCCATATTTCTAAGGGATTTCTTTGGCTCAAGAAGTGTATTTTTATTTGCTGCTGCAAAAAGAATTCTTAATGTTTTATTAAATTATATGTTATGTAATGTTTTGTTTCAGATTAGTAATTTCTTGTGTTTTATTTTTCCCTTATTTGACTTTTTTAGGATATTTACTATCCTTCCCAGCTTTCTCTTCACATCTGCAGATCTTTCTATTACAATGATGAACCTGATTAATATTAGGTTCATGCTTAGTTTGATTGTAATATTGGAAAGCTAACATTTTACACTGGAAATAATCCCTCCCCTTGAATTGAAACCAAATTAAAAATTTAAGACCAAACCAAATGGAATTTGTGTAATCTAGTTCTTACTGGACCTGTTTAAGAGGTGCTGTAGTTTGGGTGCCAAGGTCCTCCATGAACAGGGCTCTCTGCTGAAGTGCAATAATACTTTGCATGAGCTATAGTCTGGATTATAAATCATGGAGAGGAACAAACAGTGGAGCTTTGTGGTTGCAAACAAGTATTTTTTTCATGGAAAAGCAAAATCTTATTGTTTTCCAAGTTTGAGTTTTTTAAAATGAAAACTGGGGTTTGCCCCGAAAGATGGTAAGTTTTTGTGAAAAGAAATAATCTTTTTTTAATCATTGAGAAAGCAAGTCTGATGATAGGCAAGTTTTTGACCAACTAGGGACCACTCTTTTCTCACCTGTGGCAGAAACCCGAGATGTTAAATGAGTCTTAAGCCACTTGAGCTTTCTGTACAAGCCAAGGGAAGAGCTAGGCAAAACAACATTCGTTTAAGCCAGGAAGCTTTTTGGGGACATGACAGCCTCTGCATGCATTACTCAGCAGTCTGGGAACATGGCAAACCCTTGGGGGGGTCCCTAACCTCCACCTCACCAGGGTTAGCCAGTTTTCTTTCAATATCAGAGAAGTCTGCGCTGTTGGACAAAACATGGCATCAGCTGCTGGTTCTTGCTTTCACATAAGTTGGTGATGAAATTGTGTGTCCAGCCCATGGGAAAACCCAGTCAATTTTAATACCGGTCTGAAGGAGACCTAAAGGTCTCAGCTTTGATAAGCTTTGGTGGTTGCTGCCCACTCTTCTTGCTGGAGCTCTGCTATCTTGGGGGAGAACTGGATTTTAAGTACCTGCTCCCAGGTATGTTGATTATATTACAGTGATTAAATATATAACATATGGAACTGGAGACCAGTCTTCTGGTCATGGGACCGCACGAGGTCAATTCCATTTATAAACCGCTAAGCCCTTGGTTTGGTATGCCAGCAACGAAAATATCTAACTGAGAAACTATATTTGTAAGTCCTGAAAGATGAGGTCCAATCTTCAAAGTCCAGTCAGAAGAACTTTTTAATTAGCATAACTACAAAACACCCCCCACTAAAACATATTTGCTTTCCTCTGGTTCACAACTATCAGATTGCGACTGTCGCATGTTATTGGCACAATTCCTCCCGCCATTGGCTGTGTCAATTCGTTTATTGTTAGTACGATTTTCTCTTTGAATGACTAATAAGAGCATATTTGGGTTTTCTTAATTGTTATTTTGACCTGAGTCCATTTACTTTGTGATCTCCCAAGCTTTTCTTGATAAGAATGTTTTCTGTTGATTTATCCCTTAAACCTACGAGGATCTTTATGGAGGTCTGAACTCCCTATCATTACCTTTAAAAGTCATACTGAAATTAAACATAATTAAAGGTAAATTTTATAATTAAAATTAATTTTATAACAATACACATGCCTATCTCCAAGTATGGGGCTCAGCATAGCTACTGGCTGCTCAGTGGACTAATAGCATTGCCACTACAAACAAGCGTCTCTAGCTTCCACATAGTTATCATACCAATCAATATCTGAATAATTAAATTCCTCCATTATCAAATTCTAGTCTTCTTTATCAGCTTTTCTTCCACCAGTAATTTTGTTGTCTTAATCTGGTTTCTTCTCTGAAAGTCTATAGCAACCTTGGAGTTTCACCAGATAACCTTTTCTTTCTCCTCGGTTAAGTTCTCTAACCCAAATTATTTAATGCCAAAATCTGAAGTCTTTAAAGAAGATTACACTGAATGGAAGTTTGATCAAACTGTGTTTTGTTTTGTTTTAATACAGACTACTAATTTTATCTCATCCCATCCTTGAGTGAAATCCTATACATGTAAGTATTTGAAATTGCCATTAATTTTCTTGATTCATTCTCTTATTGATTTTCTTTCCAACTATTTCCATCCAATGTATCTAATAATTATCAGAGATGAGCCAAGAACCAAATGCCTGCATTCATACCCCTCTGAGCTTTGTAGCTCATGCCCATCTTTAATTAACATAGATGTGAGTAAGGAAGCTTCCCAGAGTAATGCCAAATTCTTTAACATTACATTCTTACCTTCAACTTTTTCCGTGGCATTTTGACACAGTTTTGGTCAGGGCTGGCTTCTAGAGAAAAGCATTGCACATCATGAAGCTCCATGCTCTCCTTAGACCCTATGCCAAATGACTCAAGTAGAAAGGAGGGGGAAGGATTCCTGCTCCCTTTTATACTCCTGCAAATGCAGCAAGGCCAAATGACTCCAACTGCTTTCATCTCTTCATTACTCTATAAATGCAACACTTTCTGAAAGAAATTCACTGTTGAATTAGGGGGGAAAGTGGGATACAAAACGAATGGGAGTGATAATGAATTGAAGTGATGATCTGAGGAGCTCATAGTGCTTCATAAGCATTAATTAATTAAACCTTACTAGATCCCAGTGAGGTAGGTATTATTGCCCATACTTCAGTCCTGGCTGCGGTGTGCTATTTCTGAATCTCAATATCATTTTGTTAACGTGTATTCCAATGAGCGGACTGAAATGGTGTCTGACTAGTAGAGATGACTGTGCATATATTTAAGCTGTGAATATTCTGCATGATGAGCCTTCGTATGGAAACAACTTTTTTTTTTTTTAAAATACAGCCTTGTTCCTGAATAAAAAGTGTATGATAAATGATACATTGAAGGGCTACTGATAATGTATACAGTTAGGTACAATATGTAACTCATTCTGTTACTGAATTAGGGTGAACAGAACTTTTCTTTCTGTTACTGAAAACCTGAGTGCACTTCAATGAGTATGACATTTTCTTTCGTTTGTAATATAATTTATCTAATTGCTGTAAGAATTTAACCTATGATTTTAACTGCAATTTTTAGAGGTGTGAAGAGCACATGAATCTCTTAATACATTATAAAAGTTATTTTGAGATTTCATTGCAAGAAACATGTTTTGTTTTTAGTATTGATGTAGAGCTTTGACTCCTAATGAGTGCTTTCCCCCTTTTTTTCCATCCTGCTCTAAACAAGATGTTGTTTATTACTTGAAACATTATATGTAAGCCTCAAGAATATGTTACATGTGACTGGAGCTTTGGCAGACTTTGAGAAACTGAAGTTTCCAGAAATTTTGCTATGTTTAAAAACCAGAGCCGTGTTTTAAGGAAAGATTTCTACTTCCAAATGTGTGGTTGCCTGAACCTTTTACATTTTCGAGTCAGATTCCTCTGCCAAATAACACACTGTACCTAAACTATAATAAAAAAGCAGAGACTCTGTGTTTATAAAAACATTGCAGGAGCAACTGTGATCATATTTCTTGAATTTATTCTATTCATGTGCTCAAATAGGCATTTTTATAGTAAGCTCTCTATTGCACCGGTCACTTACAGGAGTAGAAAATGACATGTACAGGCAGAAGGCTGGCATAATGCAACAAACCAAACTGGTAAAGTACAGGAATTCTGAGCCAGACCAAAATATAAGGTCAAGGAAGTTGCTGTTATAATAATAGTGGTTATCTGTTTAATGTGTGATCTGGCAGTGATATGACGTTGACCATAAGCAATTATGCATGTTTCTAAACTGGTGGTATATGAGCCCTAAGTAACTATACGCAAGATAGATGGGCTGTGAGAAATGGGCACTCACTCTGCTCTTGTGGTTCTTCTTGCTTAATGTCAATTAAAATTACAGTTTAGTAATAGATAGAAATTCTCCCAGTGTAAAATAATGTCTATATTCACTCTATCAGTTGCCATATACTTAAAATCCTCTATTGAAACCAGTTTTATGAAGCAAGCTCCTGTCTGGGCTGATACATGCTGCATAATATTCTTCTTAACAGACATGTGGTTAGACATGCTTTTTTCTAACTCCCTGGTTATTATTTGAAACAGCTTTCTTTACAATCAAGTTCTAATGTTGGTGTCTGTGAATGATGCCCTTGTTCTGTATTTTGTCACGCGTGAGCCTGGAAGTGAGCAGTGTCCTCAATGTACGTTTAGCTGCCTGGCCTTGACCTAGCTGGAGTTAAAGGCAGAAAGGAGTTTGTGATACCCAGCAGCCTGAGCCCAGATTAGGGCCTGGGAGCTGCTATGCTGTGGCCCTGGCTCTGAAACCCATTTTTTATGACTTTGGTGAATTCACTGGACAGCATATCTTCTCGTTAGCTTTTAATAGAATTGGATCCCACTGTTAAAATAGCCTCCATGTCCTCCTCTGTAAATGGGATTGCGATGTTTTCCTGGGCTTAGGAGGATGTGGCTAGAGTAGAGCTGTGTGGTTGAGCTAACTGCGGTAGAAACTGTGCTAATGAGCTATGAAGACACCCAAGAAATCCTCTTCTCCCCAAGAGCAAGCAGTTGTGTACAGTTTGGCTCCTTTGGCATAAGTCCTGTGATCGCTGCTGTCAGTATGCAATGGCTTGAATCTCTGCCTTTGCACAGAAGGAGCTGTGGTCACCAACCCTCCCTCCTTGACCCTGAGCACCATCTAGAAATAATCACTTAAAAAGCAGCATGTGACTTCCTTAAAACAAGTCCCAGCCGAGGCTGAAGCAGATGGCTACCTAAGGACTTCTGAAAGCACTTCACATGGCTTTGGCCGTTGCAGAGGTAATGACTTGCTATATATTCTTAGCAAACTCAGCACTGATACCTGCAAGGCATCCCAGAGAGAAATAGTACATCTTCATTACCTGAAAGACTGAATTGAACAAGGATTTCATTACCAGAGCACATTTGTTAATCATCGGTAATTTAGGAGCTGTATCAGTAATCTTGCAATAATCCCGAGGTGGTTATGTGGCCACAGACTTTCACATAGAGCCGGTGCACGTGCTTTGGCTGTCACTTCTAGACTTCCCAAATGTAAACCTTTCATCCTTTTACTTTTCATAAGCATAAAAATAAGGGCTGCAAAAATCCGTGATTATGGTGGAGAACTAAATAAGGAAACACAACTGCTTACTGAAAAGCCACCCCCTCCGAGAGAAATGTCAGCGACACAATGAGCACTATTATGCCTCTCCTTTACAACCAGATTGGGGGTTTATGCTCAAGTCTGTAGGAAAGGGCACCAGCATCCTACCAGTAAACCGTGCTTCTGGCTGGCATTCAGTGCTCCCTTTTTGGGGTAACACTTCCAGAGGATCTCTTGTGCTTCTGGGCATCCCCATGACTTGCTACTCTGTGTGGGAGGCAGCTGGAGGAGCCATTTTCTTGCCTGCTGCTCCAGCGCACCAGCAATGTAACGGCATCTTTCCCCTTGCTGCAGTCGGGTGAGGCGATCGTTCCATTGCCGGTAATAAATTGCAACTCTGAAGTATCACGAAATGGTCATGTGCAACAAATGGCTTAGTCCATCTCGTGGTCTCGAGTGCTGTGGGTTCCTTGAGTTGAAAGAAAGAACACATCCTCTGATAGGGCAGGGTTTTTTTTTTTTCCCAACTTTTCCCATAATGTGTGTCTTATTTTAAGGGAAAATTGTCTCATTGAGCTTATCTCCTCCCATTCACAGTCATGTGGACTTTCTACCACTTTCTGGTAATGAAATCCATAGCTCGCAAACACTGTAGCAATTATCTCCATGGAAAAGTTCTGGTAGGAAATGAATATTATTTTAACCCTCTTTATTTTGATTTAGCAGCTGGAAACAAGGAAAATGTCCAGGACTACTGTGCTACTCATCTCTTTGCAGACTATCACCCACAACTCCACAGACAAAGCTGGGAACCAACAGTTTTATGTAATAAGTATTTGGATGTATTTTCAAGTTAAGGTGAAAAAATAGTGCAGGCAGGCTGTATTAGCTGATGTCCTGCTATTTGGAAATGCTTCTGTTGTTTAAATAAGCACAGGTGTTTTTTTTTAAAGTTAATTACCTTCCAAGTGACCTTGCAGTTTTTTCTTGGCATGTGACACTTGTGTGGGTGAATGAGGAGGTGAAAATATCTTTATATACCAAGTTAATTCTAGTGAGCTAAATAGCCACAGAGCAATTTTCTAATGTTGCAAAGGTTTCATTTGGAAGGTGTCCTAGTGTCTTGGAATAATCTTCCTAGAAAATAATGGGAATTGCCTTGTATAGCGGAATGTCAAGGAAAATATTTTTTACATTTTAACTGGAGCTACTTCAGAATTTATCTGTTTGGAGAAGATATTGATCTGTATATAGAGCTGCAAAATATTTGTAAATTCACTGGTGGGGAAAGTATGTTTCACTAAGCTGGAACATTTTCTTTAGAATATGCCTTTTTCAGTGAAATTTTTGGTCAGAAAGAGTTAAAATATTTCCCTTTGATAATATGGAAATAAAGCAGCTTGACAAGACAAATGTTTCACTTCAATTTTATAATTTCGGTTTTGTATTTATTTTAAATGATATATTAGATTAACCTTCTATATTATTTCAACATCATTCAAATGAGCGCTTTTGATGTTTCCCAATCAACATTTTTTGGAATATCTTTCCCATGAGAAATTTTGACTTTTTTGTTCCTATTCATTATCGAAAACACTCTTTTCTCACCAGTCTTTGTAGCTAACGTATTACCTACATTTAGCATCTCTAAGTCAATAATGCTCATCTGCGTGTGCAAGGTGGTGCCGGGGGCTCTGAGCATGGCTGGGTGCAAGGCAGTGGGTGGGTGCAGAGGCGGCTCTGTAGGAAGCCTAGTTGTATCTGTGCCGTCTTCCCTACGAGCTCCAAGTCTTCTCTATGTAAAAATAGGGTTGTCGTATACATCTTAAACCTTTAGGTCTTCTTTGGGGAGCATGATGTAGGTGATGGTGGAGGAACGTCTACCTTAAAGCCTTGCCTTGGGGTCCTGTTACGCAAATGATGGGTTTTCTGCTGGTCTACGGATCTGTCTTGGCTCATCTTGTATGTAGAAACCCAGAATTTGGGCGAGGAAAGCGGGACCTGTAGGAGGGGGGCAGCAGGTTGTTAAACTCATCCAGCTGTCTCATCTAACCATTCCTCCAGTGTTATGGGAGCCAATGGATGAGGTGCATCATCTTTAAGAAGTGTCAGGTGGTGGTTTCTTAAAAATAGCAGTAAGAAGTGAATTAATTTCTTATGAAGGAGCAAATAGGTTTTCACCTCCAAACTCCCATTATTTTTGGACTCCAGGTGTTCAAGCTATCTCTTGTGGAAAGTATTTTTTGCAGGAGTGGGAGAGACAGAGCTCCAGGAAAATGGACGAAGTCTCTTGCTTCCTTTCTGTATGGCACCAAGATTGTCAGAGAGGCCAAAAAGATCCAATTGCCTAACACTGCAGAGCCTGGTTATCCATTTGGAGATCCTTTTGAGTTACTCTAGAGCTTTGCAAATCCCCAGTTAGCCTCCCTGGTATCCTGCAGGCTTTCTCCCACTTCAGCAGCATATCTTCTGCAGTAGCTGTGCTATTCCTCCCCTGCAGCCTGTATGGCAGAAGCTGTTTGCGAGCCTCTGTGGGAGTTACTGCTACGTTCGTGGATACGTACAAGTTTTGAAGTAAAAATACGACTCAGAATAGCTCCGCCTTACTCCTATTCCCTAGAAACACAACTTCAACAAGGCTTACTTTGAGGCTTCTGCAAGGCACTGAGGGTATGAAAGCGTATTGCAGAGTGAGTAAGCTCATATCATCAAACACAGCAAGCTAGTACAAAAATTTGTCTAAGCGCTGTAGTGCAGTGCTGATCTAAAGTGGTCTGGAATACAATAAAAGGTGAATCTTCTTTCAGAATTACAGCAAATATTTTTTTTTTTTTTCCCTGGGCAGACTTTGAAGACTGCTGTATTTATTCATGTGTTTCTTCCTGGTCATTTTGGATGTGACTGAAACTGGCTGTTCTTAGAGTTGGACTACAGCTGAATGAGAGGGTTTTACTCCAGCCTTTGCCTGACCTTGGGTTATAGGCGCTTCAGAAAGCAAATGCAGAGCTGCACAACCAACCTGCTTCTCCTCTAAGTTGCACCAGCCCCCTGAATACAACTTGCAATGGGTTTCCATCGGAGCAAGCTGGTTTGCAGCCCAGCTCATCCTGGAAGACAGTGTGGGACAGCTTTGGGGGAAAAAAACCCCACAAACCCCACAAAGTTGCTTAAAAAACGATTGCTGTTATATTCTTTCCCAGAGTGGAGGGGAAAGGTGGGGGGGAGGCATGCAGGAGACAGCAGAAATGCATTATGCATTTATTTTTAAGTAGTAATATATCCGAGTCATTTTAAACCATATTTATTCTCTGGGATGTTTATGTATTCATGCTGAACATGGGGTAACAGAGTATATAAGGATATATAATATTAGTGAAGAAGAAAATGACTGCTATAGTACTTTCCACTTTCAGTTCCTTCTCCACTAATGCCCTTACACCTTTCTTTTTCAGGCTTTTTGTAGCATCCTAAACAGAAGGATATTGAAGGGAGCTGATTCTGCTTTGATCCTTATGCTTGTTGTCAAAGTGCTTGGGATTGAAGAGACTGTTGGCTACAATTGACTGTGACAATTAGGAGATGATCAGAGCCCTAGAGTGGAGCACTTAAAGGGTAATTTACATGTCAGTTTGTCGAATAAAAAAAAGATATTCAGCTAAGATTTTTTTTTCCCCTTAGAGCCTTGTAAACTGCAATTTGTGCTCTAGTAAGAAAAACCTGGCAGAGGAGTTAGGATAGCCATTTCCATTTGAAAAGAGGCAATCATAAGGCCACTGCTGAGCCTATTGTCCACTAAAAATGCTGATTTGCAGTCAGGGAGTGAAAGAGTGGAGCCATCACTAAATAGAACCTCGTGCAAGGTAACTCCCCCTTGGTGGCTTTCTAATGTTGGCTGAAGGTTTTATATACCTTAAATCCTGCATTTACTATCATTATAACATTGCTACTGATCATGAATGTCCTTTATCATAACAAAAAAAATGAAGGTATTGAGGGGGAGGTGGGTGGAACAGGAGCTACCAGTCAGTTGATAGGCTCACACCAGCTATCTATTGTATCACATCTTTCTTATTCTCTTGCCTTTTGTATGCCATCACAATTTTCTTCTTGTCACCCTTTGCACTTTGCCATTCAGGCACCTTCCATAACAGTTTTCTCATAGGTTTTCCATACCTATTTACACTTCATTTTAGACACGCTCCCAGTAGACTTTTAGCATTTCCCACATTTAACCTGCTGGGAAAGGAAAAGAGAGAGGGAGGTGACAGTAGCTGTTCAGTTCAGAGTTCACCTTTCTGTAACTGCAGTGTGATTAGACTATAATAAAGACTGTATGCATACAGGTCTGAGAGAGGACTGAAGTTAAGACAACTGATTATTAAATAAACTTGTTTGTGTTAAGTCCTTTTTTTATACCATAGCTCTAATGAACCTGGAGTTGCTTTGACTGTAGAGTTACGTGAACTTATAAAAATACCAGAAAACAACACCTCCCTCATTATTCTGGTTGGTGTGAGCTGTAGCATATGTGATACTCCTAACAGTTTAAGGAAGGAATATTAGTGGATACATATGAGGCTCCCGTGTTTGTATATGCAAATGAGTGTATTTATTTTGAGGTTGCATTGTAGCCTTTTCTTCCAGAGATGGCACTGGCTCCTGTTTTGCTCTTATCTCCCCAAAAGAAAATTGGTCACGTGTTCCAGTTTGGGAACCAGAATTAAAGACTTTGCTTTGTAACGATTACGACCAAGTAGCCTTTGCTGCC
Organism: Aviceda cuculoides; assembly: GCA_035590195.1. NCBI lineage: Eukaryota > Metazoa > Chordata > Aves > Accipitriformes > Accipitridae > Aviceda > Aviceda cuculoides. The sequence goes on from JAVJGG010000001.1 coordinate 49,779,347, forward strand.
CAGACATGCATTGCCCAGGGGCTAAATTTCTGGGGAAGTTTTGTGGCTTTTAGTAAAAGCCAAGCATGCACACAAGGGCTCTGATTCTGATCCCAGTGGCAGACCGTGGTCAAACACCACCGACTCGAACAGATTTGGGATTTCTGTCTGTGCCAGTAGGGTAAGGATCAGGCTCTGTGTGTCCGTAGGGTCACCGAAATGCCCTTTCCTTAGTTATATGCCTTACGTCCTTAGGCTTTTTGTATGTTGAACACCAGACAATGAGGTTTCTATTTCTAAACTTGTACTAGAAACATATTTTAACCTGGCTTCTGCATGTGGTGAAGAAATACTTCAAAATATTTCTCAACTGTGCAGCATTCCTCTTCATTGTAAGGTTTAATTCAAAGAAAATCTTTTAATACATGGATTTGCTGCTTTAGGAGAATTGTGATTTTGTCATTTTGTCCAGGATGTTATAAATGTGAGATGGCGGCTTTTGCCCTCTCTTGCTGTTGTACTAAACTTCTTGAACATCCTAATGTTTGTATGTGTTTATCTCTGTATCCAATGTAAAGAACAAACAGGAATAAATAAAATAAGATATGAAGAACAAACAGTATGACAGGGCAAGTCTGGAATGACTTTGGCTTCATATGCGTCTGCAGAACTGAGGCAGTCGTAAATCTGTATTTAAAAAAAGAAAAAGAAAAAAAATCAGGCATAGCAGGAGGTCCTCAGTCTCCCAGGTAATGGCTAAATGATGAGCAGATGAGCCATCGTCATATTGATTTAAGCATTTTGTTCCAGCCAGTCACAATTAACTTTGATTTGTTTTTACTTTCCTCTTACAGGTTTGCATTTAAAGGACTCTCAGAGCGCTAATTCTGGTAACTGCACATTCTCTTGCTGGAAAGGTAATGGATGAATGAATGATTTTGGGTTTCCCTATATGTTAGAATTAACTTAACTGTTTGAAATGAGCAGGAAGAAGAAAGTTTTACTCAGTGGCAATGTATTTTGAAAAGTCTTCATTTTGGGAATGTAGGTTAAGAAAAAAAAAAAAGTCTTCCTGAGGCTTTTGGAATGTAAAGTTGATTAGAATTTAACTGAGATATGCTTTTTTTAATGAATTATCAAATCTACTGTTCCCATTACTAGATATAATTTTACATAAATTAATGTACGTATTGATCATAATGCCAGAAAGCATATTACGATGTCCCTAGAATTACTTTTCTTCCTCAAAAAACATAAAGAGCAAAAGTCTCCATATTCACAGTAACAATATACTTCCTTATGCAACCCTGGGTTATACAGATTTAGATCTAATTTAGGTTTTAAGTTCACGAGAATAAATCATACCTGTGTAACTGCTTTTTCTATGTGAGAAATTATATTCGTGGTAAGGCATTGTGCAACTTGACTTCTATAGGTTTGAAATAGTTAAAGATCATGACAAATTATGTGTAGTGAAATCCTATGACCCCATTCAGTACCTATCTTCTCATTCAGTCTGAAATATTCCCCTTTATTACTTTGTGAATTAATAATATAATGCTGGACAACTACAGATGACTTCTTGTTAATTAGAATTAGAATTTCAGATACGTGATATGATGCATCAGAACTTTCTCTATTTTCTGCTAATAGGAGACATGGAGTGAATAGCAAAATGTTTTTCAAGAGCAGGAAGGGAGAATGATCTCTTGATCTAAATAAGATGTTGCCTTGAGGAAAGGCACCTAGCTTAATGCCTGGCTTTCAGTGAAATCTTTCAAAATTGTGGCACTTCTCAAAATTGGGTGTTTGAGCAAGTGTTGAACTAGACACCTGTGATGTGGACAAGTCATCTGGTCTCTGTGGTGACAGAGAACCTACTTAGTCTATGGCTTGTAGTTATATAAATTTGTAGTCTTTACTGATTAGTCTTTTTACTTAATCAGAGCAGATCTTCAAGAGATAGAAAAAGAAATATAGCTCCACCATTAACTATGGGGCAGCTGAAGTGGTACAAAATGTATTTTTGTCTGATAAATATCAGAGAGGGTGAGAATACCCTTTGAATGCATTTCTGATAGTAAGATGGCTCTAGAGGACCACACTACTCTGGGTGTCTCATCTTAAGTGAATCTGAAAATTTACCAAGTGCTCCTCTGCATCTCCTGGATCGCATATAGTCTTGAAAAATCTTGTCCCAGGCATAATATTGGTGGTATATTTCAGGTTTCACTGTACCCCAAAACATTTTAGAACTAAAACTGAGAATTGAAACTTTGCTGATCTCGTCTCCTTTTTATTTCAAGCTGGACCTTACTGCAGAGTTTGGGTTAAAAGCATAGTCATATAAAAGTCTATTCCAATGAAGTTTTCAAAAACGGGAAAGAAAAAAAAGAGCATCCTGGTGCAGGTTGTTTTTCAAAATTCCCTCCCAAAATGCAGAGCCAGGGCCAAATTTACTGCCAAAGTAAACTGAGTTTGTTCTGTTGAGGCAAGCAGAACTCACAGGCTTATTTCTGCCCACTGAGCGTGTAGACCCAAGTTTTGCTCTTTGAAGGCAAATCCCAGCTGAAGCTGAATTCTGAACCTTGTAAGATTTTGCTCTCTTATATGAGAGTGCCTTTACAGTAAATTCACTAAGTTGGCTCTAATATCAAATAGACACCTAACCCTGAAGGCCTGTGCCATGGTCATGCATGTCTGAGCCCAGCAGAGTCCTTGGAGGCTCTGCGCGTGTAAGGACAGACCTTGCTGCCAAGTTCATTAGGATTCAATAAGCAATGCTAATGAAACCAGTTCATTCCCATGCCTGCTGAGGGGCTACCTGGTGTGTTAGTGTATGTCGACTGGTGTCAGCACTGGCAGGAGTGGTCCATTTGGATGTACCCGAGCAAAGTCCCCTTCTGTCTGGGATAACTGTGATGGCTGGAGTGGAGCTGCTAATTTGCTGCAGTGGTAGCGACAGCAAAGTCAGGCTGAAAGGGGAAGAATCATTTGTATTTGCCTTCAAAATGCTGAGGCTCCAATAAAAAAGGTGTAGGAAATATTGGGTAAAATAGAGATCTGCACATACATATTAATTCATTATTTATATAATTCAGGTTTTAATAGTTTGCGGTGTTGATGACATGAATATTAAACTGGCTCTTAGGTGAAGGACAATAGAGAGACAAAACGTTAAATTCTGGCAAAGTGGTAAGGCATCCGAGTTGTTCTCAGTACCGTCAAGATACACAATCAAGAGAGTTTAATCCCTCCTCAGCCCAGAGCGTGAGGGTTTGCCTATCTCTCATCCATATGGTCCATTTTCTATAATGTACAAAGTACAGAACAGGAGGTGGACAGAAGAAAGATGAGTAGACAGCTACTGAGCAGGGAGTTATCTGGTTCAAAAGCTGCATGGGTGAAGGCGGTAAAGTTGTTCTACATGTTATCCTGTGTTACCACAATCTGCGTGTTGTCCTAAAAGTACACGTGATGAGGCAGTGTTGGTATCCACCACCTCAAGCCTCGCTCCGTGGTGTGGATGCTGGCTCTGTGGTGTGACTGGAAGAGTAACCTGTGCTACCTTCCACTCAGGGTCTCGCTTAGGTGACATCCCTGGTGCTACACTGATTGCTGTTAGTTGGAAATCATGCTAATTTTATAGCAACTGGACTATCTGTTCCTTTGCTGAGTAAAAAAAAAGATGGTAAATGAAAGCAGAACTATTTTTATTGTTGGCAGTTAAAAGGAAATGACACTTTGCATTCTTATCTGAGAAATAAATAGAAATGCCTTACTCTGTACTAGAAAGGAAAATCACAGAAACAATTCAGAATTCCAGTTTGCTTTCCTAAATACGGTTACTATGATTTTTATGAGCCTAGCAGTGTTTCATAAGAATAATCTCTTATAACCTTTATTATGGAGCATACCTACCTGGATGTTTAACAAGTTCCTCCTTTTGCTGTCAGATGTACAAATGCTGGACAAAATAACACAGCAGAGTTGAAGCTAACTATGGAGGAAGCCAGGACTCAGTGTACCTCTCGCTGAGCTTAAAATGTCAATGATGTCCCATAATGTAAGGAAGCATCACTCACTGGTGTTTACTTTGCCTTTATGCTAAATCCTTAGCTAAAGGAGGTTATGTCCAGAAGAGAGAAGTCTGAAGAACAGGGCTGAAGAAATGAGATAGCTATATTGTACATGTGGTCACAGATTGTCATTCAAGGTAAGCTAAGGTGTAACTGCGAAAGGTGTAGGGCTCCTTTCCCACCTTCCTGCCAGTAAAGAAGGTGATTTCTGAGGATCTCTTTTCCCCAGGCTGGTGCAGGAGCTCTACGTGAGAAAGGAACTTACCAGCAGAGACAGTCCTGTAATGCGCTCGCACTGCCTATAGTAAACATGGCCTTAATCATGACCACAGAGAAATAATTTCCCTTGACCAGCACTTTGGCTTTGTTGTATATACAATGAACAGATTAGAGCATGTACTTGGAAATAAAGCAGAAGACAGACTTCTAAAAAAAAAAAAAAAA
>JAVJGG010000001.1:49788848-49821238 GCA_035590195.1 Aviceda cuculoides
GCTCATGTTAAATACGTTCACTTTTCAGTTTTCCTTTCTTCTAAAACGCAGCTTGACAGATTGGGCTTTTCAGCCTCCCCCCCCACATTTTTTTTTTTTTTTTTTCCTACCACCTCTGCTTTCTACCTCAGAAATACTCTTCAGGAAGCGGGAGTTAATCTTGGTGAGGAAACGATAAGGTGATACTTGATTTTTCAGGGGAAAGCAGAAGGATATGACTGCCCGGTAACTGCACAGAAATTTGCAGGGATGCCTTTTTTTAGGGCTTCCCTTTGCTTTTTCCTTTCTCCTCCTTAGAGTGGAGGACGGCAGGTCTGGCTGGAGGTAGGCGCGAGGGGTTTAAATAGCACTGGGGGCAGGAAGGAAGTGCTGGGAAGGTACATCGATAAAAGCCGCTTCCCCACGCTTCTCTATCAGCTCCCCGGATCAGGTGAATCGGGTCGTTCCTTTCCCAACTTTGATGCATCCTGGCTGGCACAGAAATGTGCCTTTGAAGTTGTTTTATATTCGGCCAAGTTTTTTACATGGTTCCAAAAGAAAGAGGGCGAGCATTGTCTCTGCTAAATGATGTCAAGCCGGCATCCTGTGTACTGAGACAATGTTGAAGCCTCTATCTGCTCTTGGCATTGCTGTTGAGGCTGCCTTGGCTGTTTGAAGTGTTTGTGTTAGGATGGCTTGAACCTGACGGAGATTTGGGGAGGGGGACCGCTCTTTAACAATCCTTTGCCTGCGCGTACACACGCATGTGTGCTTGTCGGGTGGTAGTGAGCCTCAGATCGCCCAACTCGTGTCACCAAGCGTGAGCTTGATGCCGTACGGAGCCAGAAATCCTCCCCATTGTGGGTGGAAATGTGCATGTTTGGGTTGGGCTTCGAGGCGGAGCGGGCCTTTTCCGTGGGAAGAGCCTCGCTGGTGATGGGGGACTCTTCTCCCAGCAAGGTGGTGCTCAGCACGAGCAGAGCAGAGCCAGGATGAGACCCTATTGTGCAGGCCTGTTGGCATTAGCAGATTCCTGCGCCTGTCTTTAGACTTTCAACGACTTAATTGGGCCTCTGCAGCGAAGGGTTTGCAGCCAAGGGGCCAAGGCTATTGTTTATTCCTGTGGCTATCACAGAGAGCCATGCCGACAGGGAGAAGGACAGACATAACTACCGCCTTTGTTGCACTTTGGATGCTCCTTTTGCTATCCTGAACCATTTCAGACTCGCTCTTGAGTGACTTCAGCAGCTTTTCCGAGAGATGCATGTTTTCACTTTCCTGAAGAGGAGGAAAGTGCCTAGAAAATAGGATGAGAGAACCCATTTGTATTAAATGGCCTGATACATGCAGGGTGTTGCTATTCCCTCTTTTCTTCTTTCTGTCCGAGCAGAGGGGCTGTGGGCACGGTCAGCACTGCTTGGAGCTCGGGGAACGCTTCCTAGCTGCTATGGCAGGGTTGCAAGTTTTTCCTTGGAAAGCAGTGCTGGGAGCTCTGTGTATTTTCTCTGCTAAGTCGTGAATTCATTATGAAATTTATACGATGAGATCTGTGACTCTGCTAATATTTCCACAGAGCAGTTTGGCCTTTTCATTCCAGAGAGGGTTGGACAGGAGCTAAGAAGATCTGGCTTTTGTTTTCAACTCTTCTACAACTTCCTGTATGACCTTGGGCAAGTTGCTTAATCAAGCTGTCTCGAGCTTTGCTTTGTAGTAATGTTACTTGCAAATGTTAGAAGAGCCGTGAATATGCATGGTCAATTTAGTAGGTGATGATCAGGTACTAATTTGATACCTTATTGAAGAAAGCAGCCCTGTCAAATAAGAAAACTGAAGTCTCGGTATCTCACCTTGGCTTCAAATGTAGAATTCAATGAAATGCCGACAGCAGCAAGACCCTGGCTGATCTGAATAGGGGTTAGGTGCATGTAGTGCCAACCCCGGGCAAGAATTTTGCTATCCAAAGGAATGAAATAAATCATGGAAAGTTACTTGAATGGGGATCAGAGAGCGCGTGTAGCAAGAATAGGTAAGACAGAACCTGAAGATGAGGATGGAGAGGCACCAGGGACATAGGTAGAATAATGCCGAACATTGAATTTCCTTGTAGGAATGTACCTTTTGGTGGCCTTGCAGGTAGGGGAGAGGAAAACCTATGCTCTACATCCCCCAGGAAAGGGGAGCTCGTCCTAAGAGCTCAGCCTGGACAGTTAAATAGCATGCTTTAATACAGTGACAAGAGCAGATGACCCTTGGTTTGGGGAGGGCGAGCAATTTGCTTCAAAGTGCTGGAATGTGCACACACATGAAATAAAATGTGTGCATGCTACAGAAAGCTCATACCGTTTTCATTAAGGCATTGGACATCTAAGTACTTGAAGATCTATGATAGGACGTGTTTTTTAAAGTGGCAAATATACATTAATAAATTCTAGCATATCTAAGAACTTGATCACAGCCCTGTTTATAGGGAGGGGTAATATCTTTATTAAGCCAATTGATGTAGTTGGAGGGGGAAAAACAGACGAGCACTCTACAGGGCTCTTTGCTGTAATTAAAATAGGCTGCCTATATCCAGTTAAATAATATGTAAACTCTTAAGGCAAAATGCTGCAGCTAGTTACTATTAGTGAGAAACTGTAAACTACAAAATCCCAAACCAGGAAGTCCCATGGAGATAAAAAAATATCTAAAGAACAGTCAGAAATGTGCCCTATATTATTGATGCTTCAAGCGGTATTAAGTTGTGAAGGTCTGGAATGTAAACAAAGTTACAGATGTCTGATGCCGTAGGTTGAATTAGGGAAGCAGGAAATGCACTCCTTCGCTTGGGATGTTTGGAAAAAACACCTTCTGCCTGTCTTTATCTGAAACAGTTTAAGTTTTGTTTAACCTACAAAGTAATTCGAAGGAGAATATGCCAGGCAAAGTTGTTTGTTCTATTTATAGTGGCAAAAATAGGAGCTATGCAAACCAACAGAACATGGTCTCAGTTCACAGAGAGCTACAGTTTTAGAAAAGACCTAATGAGAGAGGGTAATAGTACTGGTAGGTTGTGTCACAATGGTAAAAACTGCACCTGTACACACATACGCTTACTGGGTTTAGGCATGACTGCATTTTAGAGAGACAATTATTTTATGTATCTTTATAATGTGAAGTTAATGATTATTTTCCTCCCTCAGGGTGAAGTGCAAAGGATCAGTTTTTGTTTCCTAGAAGAGGGTGGGAGAACAGCCTCAGTTGGCTATAAACTCTCTGGTAATCCTGATACTTCTATTTCCCAACCTTTAAAGCCTACAGCCTTATCTTATCTCCCTTTGGTTGTTGTTACCCCTGCCAAACTCTGCTGATGGGCTGCTAACATCATTACATTGGCTCCGGATTTGCATAGGTTAAACATAGAGCAGAAATTGCCTGTTATACTTACTGGTGCAGGCTCTGCTCATCTTAAAAATCTACCCCCAAACAGACCAACCTGTTGCTTTGAAGGAGTGATTTTTTTTTTTTTTTAAATTTCAGTGGCATAAATAAACTCAGAACCCACCTTTGCAGCTCCAATGGGAGGAGAAGCGAATTGTGGCATTGCAGGAGGTGAGCTTCGCAAGGACAGGGGCTCATGGGAGGCTGGTGTGAAATAATGGCTAATTTGTTCCTCAGAGGCAGAGCCGCCCTCGTGAATGATACTTTGGGACAAGATAATCCCCTATTGCGTTTATAATGCCGACGGGCACCAGTCCTTGCTGAAGGTTTCTGAGACCTTTCTTAACTTTTTCAGATCCTAAAAGGTTTACACGCTCTGCTGCATGAAACAGCATGTTATAATGGACAGCCCTTACAAACCTGAAATAGTCTTTGTCCTTTTCATCGTGATTGTTGTTGGTAAACTCGTATAAATGGGAAGTGCCATTTCCTTCACATTGTTTGAAGTGTATTTGTTCAAGAAATAACTGAATAACAGTTTTCCGTGTTTAAAACAGGAGAGCTTTTCCCTAACGTCCAAAGTCCAAATTAGTGTTCTCGATGAACCCAGAATAGTAGGGCAGCCAGGTTAGGGTCCCAGGCATTAAGACATCCTAGGAGTTAATCTCTCTCCTAATAAATAACTCTTTAGGTTTTTTTGTTGTTGTTTTGGTGTTTTTTTTTTTTTTTTTTTGTTTGTTTGTTTGTTTGTTTTAGAAGTTTTGATTCTCATTTATTTCTTACTGCCAGATGAAATGCTGAATTAGAAGAAAAAAGGGGTAGCAAGTACCTCTTTTGGAAATATTTTGTTTGGATGACACCTAGGTAACGTCAGAGACACCTTTCCTGGGCGGGAGCTCTGAGTCAGATCAGAATTGCTGTGGCAACGTGGGTTTCCTGAGTTTCCTTTTTGCACGTGCCTTTAAATTGGTGATGTTAAAAGAAAAGAGTTTATTTCAGACTTGTTCTGTGTGTGTGCAGTATACCTTCATGATTTTTTCCCCTCATTCCTCAGTTTTTGCTTTTTCATAAGTCTGAAACAATAGCAGTGGAAACAGAAATATCCCTCGACTGATGGTAAGGAAATAGGTGTGAGTGTGGAAGACCCTTATAATTAAATCAACCAATTTAAAAAAAAGAAAAAAAATCCATTGAATTTGTTTTTGTGAGCAGTGCTAGTTGCCTTGCCAGTCTGAAGCTGGCACTGTGGGTTTGCTGTAATCACTGAGCTGAGAAAAAGAGACACGGGTTTTGTTTGTTTGTTTGTCATCGTGGAGTTAGCAGGACTTAAGCAGTTGAATGTATAACACTTTTCTCCGCTTTCATCCTCTTCTCTCTGATTCTGGATTCCATATAAATTCCCCTTGATTCTTCCAATCTGTTTTTTGACCCTCCTTAAGAATTGGGATTTATATATATCACATGTGATTATCAGCTTTGAAAGTGTGCCTTTTTGGTTTTAAAAATGAATCGTGATAAAAATCAATTACGCGAGTAACTTTGAATGCCTTGCTTGAGCGCAATGTCCCACAGGAGACCGTGAGTGTGTGTGTTGCTTTGCTTTGGGGGCATCCAAGCAGTAGCCCTCATTCTGGCCAGTTGTCAGGTCTGTAGGCAGGATGGCACCTTAGGTTTGCTGTTGTACAACAAGGCATGTGGGCAAATGCCCAGGATCTGAATCCTACACGCGGTGCAATATGCTGCAACATAACATGTAGACCTTTGGCTTTCAACACAAAATTGTTCAAAGATTAGGAGAAGGAAAATACATATTAGAGAGGAAGAAATATTGTAATCAAACTAGATGGCATAGAGCAATGGCAAGGAAAAAAATTTCTTTACTGAACCAATCCTGACAAGTGCACTTTGTCACCGAAGCCAATGATTCTCTATCTCTTGGAGGGTAGCTACAAAAGGCCTGTGCTATCCAATATTTTGAATGCAGGTGGTTGAAGGTCAAATACTGAGAGGACAGTGCCTTTCTTTCACTTTGGGAGCCGGGTCTCTGCCTTGCTGGGTTTCTCTGGTGCTGCATGGAAGGTCTCACCCCCTGCTCAGCATCCTCCCAGCATCGCACACTGACTGCTCGCCCCAGCCCTGTTGTAAAGCCTGTGCCAGAGGCAAGGAAAGGGATGGAAAGGCATGTGGTGGAAATATGTTGCACTCTAGCCTCCCTTGGCTTGCAGATGGCAAGGTCAAGAGTAGTACAAGCTAGCCAGAGCAGCCCAAAGACTTCTCTAATATACTTGCAAAGCTAACCTTTAGGCAGAGAAGTTAGTGTTTGCCATGAGCTTGCTAATTTGCTTGAATGTTTCTGAGGTTTGAGGAGGTAGGTATAGTATTGAGTAAGAGTTACTGACCTCTGCTTTGCTCTCGGTTCTGCCACTTGCTCCCCGTGACTGCAAATCACATCCTCAGTGCACTGCTTTCTGTAATTGTCTCCTAATTTCAGATCTTTAGCTGGTGAAATACTAAATGGAGTCTGCCACTCAAGCTGCTTTTGAGTGAGTGAGTAGCCAAAGGACTCATCTGGTAAGCCAAGTTGCCATTTCCAAACCAAGGCAAAAAGACGAAAGGATATCGCTTTCTGGACCCCACACTACTGCCCACACTACAGTTACAATCAAGGGCTTTGCTCTGACTCACTTTCCAGCTGACACTTCTGGGAGGAAGGAGAAAGTCTTGAGCTGTGTCCCATCCCCCAGCAACAGGGATAGGCATCGGACACTGGCAGCGTTGGGTTAGCGTGGTTTGTGCAAAGCTATCCCAGCTCTGGTGGTGCTTCAGCCGGATGCAAGGATGAGGATGAGCTGGTGTGTTATGGGGGGAGCCCCAGCCACTGTGGCCTTTCCAAACTCTTGATGCTCTGGAGTTCTGGCTGCATGGGACATTTGATTGATGTGGTGTAGGTATGCAGTCAACATAGTGTTCCAGGAAAGCTTACACACTCGAAACAAAAATGCCTTGTGCTGGAAACAGGCTAGCTCCAGCAGTAGGGTGTCTCCACCACCCTCAAACCATGTATTTCTTGTTTGCAATCTTGGTGTTTTCTCCTTTTCCTTGTTAACTTAACCTTCTCACCTACTGAGCAGTATACACAGACCTTCACCAGGTTTCCCTTCCTTGGCACTAGCTGAGGTGCTGGCTAGACCAGACTGTTCCTTAAGAGGATACAGACAGTCTGATCTCTAGACAAACTCTCCAGAATTACCCACCTAGCTTGACTTTATGCCTTGACACATCTGTGAGTCAACATGGTGGTGATACATTCTGCCAGATGCTTCTAACAAAGAGTTGTCCTGACACGGAGGTTTTGGTAGTCATGTCTCTGACATAGACCTTGGCCAGCTTTCCGTAGGGCAGTCCCATGGAGATTGCGTATGAACCAGTATGAAGCACTCACACTTTTATACTGGTTCTCTCACTGCTAAAGCTTATTCTGTCTGGGATGTCTCAGGCCATGGTGATTTCATGCTGTCGTTTCCATAGTTAGACAGTGTTTGCATCCGAGTACGCTGACCCTCCAACTGTTTGCGAGGATGTGGGTGTCTGGCATTCCCTGTATCAGCCCCTTGCACCTTAGGTTCTCAGCCAAGCCAGTCATCCTTATTAATAGAGGGCTGGATTTCTGTGGTGAGACATTGAGGTTAGGTGTTACAGGGTGCAGCTCGGCGATAAGGACGTGATGTCTGCTGCGTCGGAGGACTGGTAGTGAAAGCTCAAACCAAGTCCAGCCTGGATGCGTGAAAAGGCCGCTGTAGGACTCGCCCTTCCAGGCCCCTCCAAGGTTGAGGGGCGTATTGGGCTCACAAGGGCAGGTTGCCTGGCGTAGGCCCTCAGCACTGCAGCTATCTGGCGTTGGCCAAAAGCAAGGGCAGGCAGTCACATTTTAAGGCGCACAATTCTCCTTTTAGCCACCAAAAGCGTGGCCTAGCCAGCCCCACTGCCTCCTGCCAGCTCTGGAGATAAGCCCACAGCAGGTCAGAGTGAGGGATCACCGTGCCCCGTCTCTGGCTGCAGTAAACAGCAGGCGCCTGGGGAGAAGCAGAAGAGCAGGGGAAGCAGATAGTGACTCTTCCCAATCCTCTCCATTTTCAGCAACTGTTTCCTTAATCTGATGGATCAGCCGAGCCCACAAGCATGACGCGAATGGCACTGCTCGTGTATTTGGCATGGTGGCAAGGCCTACAGCCTCACAGCATCCTTTCTAGAGTTGCAGACGTTTAACAGAGATGTCTCCAAGGTGTAGACCAGTATTAGTCCTGTGCTGTGCTTGTGTTTTGTTGCTAAGATAGACTGAAGTATTTTAGTTTAATGTTTAATGACACTGGTGGGGAAAGAAAGGAAAAAAAAAAAACCCAACCCAGCATCGCAGTTCCTGTGTCAGGACTGTCTCTAATCAATGCAGGAGGAGTCATCCGCTGCCGGGCCATTTATTAGCTTGTTTTCAGAGGCCTTTCTAAAAACCACCCACGAATATGAATAATTGTATCAATAGTTAAAATTATTAAGTGTGTCTTGGTTTTGTTGTTGTTGTTTTTTCTTCTTTTTTTGCCTCCCTCCTGGTCATAAGGCAGCCATCCCCGCCGGAAACCCCTGCTTTAAAAAGAAGGACTCGTTGGGGCGAAAGGAGTGGGTTTCCTACTCCGTTGGATCAAAGCGAAACCTCCCAGCCCGGCCGGCACACAGGTTTCCTCCCGCTCCCAGGTTCATGTCGTGTGTCCGGGCCGGGTGTCCAGCTCAGCCGCCCCCCAGGATGCCATGTGTGCTTTCTGCTACCTCGGGATCTCCTCTTTATTATTATTTTTTTCTAAAATTTAAGAATAATTTGGTGGTGCTCTAGCTGAGTTATCTGCTGTCACTGCAATATACGCTGCGTGTCGGACTCCCACAGCCGAAAGCCTCTGTTTCCTTTCTGCCAGTACCTTGGTATCTGCCTTGCCCAGGAGCCTGCTGATGATTTCCTGTTTGTTTTGAGTCACTGCTGGAGTGATAAATATACTTCAGCTCTCTCCTCCGAGAGGAAAGAAACCAGCTGCCCCGAACTAAAGGGAAAAATATGTCGGAATTCCACCAAAGGGCCCTGTTATCATGAGGCTTCCATGGAAGGATGAAACTGGGTAACACGAGCTATGACAAAGGCGTGATTTCCATATTAAAAATGTCCCTCCATGGGCAGGGTTTGCCTTTAATTGTCTGCTTTCACTCCAAAACTTTAATTTTTAAAACAGGTTAGAAATAAATAAATAAATACAAAACCCCCATAAACTTACACTGCAGAGTAATGCTTGGCTGGATAAACAAACAATTATACTTGTGGTTTCTTAATCTGACCACAAGCTTTAAATGCCATATTTTTGCATGAACCTATAATGCTTCTGGATAAACAATTGTGTTTATATTGTCAGGAGTATCCAGTGTGGTGTTGTGTAATTTCTATGTGCGATTACTAGGATATAGGATAAATTCCAAAAGAAAAGAAAGGAAAGGAAGATTAGATTATTAAGTCATTTTTAATAAAAACAGCATAGTTTGGAATTGCTTATAGCTTAATTTGTAATTTTAAAAGAATGCAGCACTGTCTTTTAAGTTTCTACAATTATCTTTTCATCTCTTTTTATCCTTTTTTCACTAGAGATGGGGCCCAACCCAAAACCTTGGATCTAAACCCAGGATCCAGGTTCAGATCTGAGTTCAGAGCTCCAACCTCATTCCTGAAGAAGCAGAGTCAGGCCGGCGAGCTCCATCCAACGTTACCTCTGAATTTCCCAGCCCAGGTTTGGGGATGTTTTACTCTCAGAAGTTACTTTTGCCGGGTGGAATGGTGCAAGCAGTGGTGGCCTTGGGGCTTTGGGGTACCTCCAGCCCTGCAGAAAAGCCAGGTGGGGTGGTAGGGATCAAAAAAGTGTTGTAGCAGATCAGGAGAGCTGTAGGTCAGTGATATTAAAAAATACTCATTAAAGGTATCCTGGAGCCAGCTTTCGTCCCATCCAAACCCATGCAAGGCAAATGCTGGGCTGCGCTGGTGCAAGCGGATAGCTTTTGGGAGGTGACAGCCTTTTGCCATGGCTTGGAGGAATGTGAGCTTCCAAAAAGGATTAGGGGGGGGATTTTTTGTGTGTGAAATTGCTTCTAAAGGTACTGGTTTGGGCCGCAGCAAAAAGGCACAGGACAAGATTTTGCTTTCAGTAGATGTTTGAACTGCTGCTTATGGGGGAAAAAAAAAAGTGGTTTTCCTACAGTTTTTTATATATTTCTCCTTTTTTATGGAAACTCCATAAGCGATGGCAAACAATATATGCTTTTCTCTACTCACCGGCACATTCCCCATCCAACAAACTAATCGGGCTCTCTCCTTTATATCACTGAGTGAAATCACATGGAACAAAATAATCATATTTAAGCAGTTTGAAGTGTATTTTTTCCATGGTTTACCTTTATCATCTCCCAGTAAAATATAATTTCTTCTTTAACAGCAGATGAAAAAAACCATTATAACTTTAAAGCATGAGATTATAAAAGACTGCAGCTAGTTTAGATCTCACAGTTAGAAGTTAATTCTAAGTCACTGGAATTGAAAACATCAGTTTACAACATTTACTGGCTTGCTATAAAAATGTATTCCCCTGTGTTATGTTAAACATGAGAAACTACACCTCGGTGTGTCCATTATTTATATATTTATTCATATCTTGCTGCTTCTGATTCAGCTGTGTAACTGTATGCAAAACAGATAATTACTGGGGAACAGAATAATTTGTATTTTGAGGGGAATAAATACCCTGAAGGATTTGCTTTTGGGGAAAGAACACACTGCAAAGAAATTACACAGATTTTGTAAACAGATATGAAAACAAAAAAAAACAATAGGTGAGGAAATATTTTGGACCAGGCAACTTTGACACTGTCATGTCTGTGGTGGGGGAAATAATTTTTCTTCCTAAATACCCAAATCCACATTGTAGAATTGAATGTGAGGCCCATTATTTGACATGGTTTTGCAGAAAATGGGGTTTAATGGTAACCCTACCCAAACAGCAGAACGATGCTGAGGGGTTGGCTGCTCTTCGTGGAGTCTTGAGATTGGGAACAACACATTCGTCCACCAGCTACCTGGAAACATGCTGTTTAAGGAATATCTGGACCTAAATGTGCCTCACACGTGGCAATTGTTTTAAGGAAAATGCCATTTTCCTCTCCCCCTTCCAGCACATGGAGACCCTTGTGCTTGCTCCTCTGCGGTGCTGGGCGGCTGCATGGACGATGGGAGCTAGGCTTTCCCCAAGGGTAAGCACCATAGACCTTCTCCAGCTTTACTCTCGGATTTAGCACCAGACTCTGGAAGAGAGATGCTGGAGACACTAATTTCAGCATTTCCAGTAACAAAATTACTACTGGAAATGTGACCGAATAATGGCATCACCATTCATCTCCCTTTGATTTATATAGCGCAAGCATTTGCCTGTTCCATTTCTGTTTGCAGGCTTTCTGGTGGGAAATGGGAGTCTCCCAAACTGTCCTACAGTGAGGGTTTTATAGGCAAATCCATGCCAAAAATGTTTGTCTGATCACCTTAAAACTACCCATGTCACCCCAAATCCCAGGTGGTGCAAAGGGGTGTCGAACCTGTTCCGTGGAGCACCCAAAGGGTCCATCATTCAGCATCCTGAAGCTGCCTCCGAGTGACTCCCAGGACCCAAGCGGGCTGCTGCAGCAGTTTGTCTTTGCCTATCGAAGTGAAATCTCTCATGCGTGTGGTAAGTAAACACCGCAGTTGGCTCTCTGTTTGTCTCAGGTATTTGGAAAGCCCTTCTGTTGTAACTGTGTCATGGTCTCTGGTGTACGCATCCCACAACACCTGGGAGAGGTGGGAAGTGTGGCCGGCTGCGAGCGGCAGGGCTGCACCCTGGGAATTGAGGTGCAGGGGAGCAAAGTGACATGACTAGGGGCACCTGAGAAATCTGTGGCGGGATGTGGGACGAACCCCAGTTTCCCAATTCCTCGTCTAGAACAGCAAGATGGTTTCTGTGATAGCCTGCCACATGGGGCTGTGCTTTTCTGCCATCGAGAAAAAATTCTTTAATTTGAAGACACTCTGCAGACAAAGATAGTTATGGGTAGCAGTGCACACAAAAAGCAGTTTAACACAGTGTTAAAGGAAATCGAAGTGAAAAATCTCTGTCTTAAGATTGCAGCCTTAACACTTTCACCAGGGCTGATCCTAAGTTTTTCTTTTCTTTTTTTTCTCTTTCCTTTCGGTGGAGAAGTTTTCTAAGGTATTTTTCAAACTTTCCAGTTTAGCAATGGGTTGGCTCAAATTGAAAAGAGAACTAGGCACTGGGTCACAGGCAGAATTAGGTTTGTGCTAGTGGTGGGGGCAGGTTGCTGACACAGCTACAATCAGACAAAACATTTAAAACTTCTGGCTTTGTACTTCTCAAATGCCTCTTTTAGAAAATCGCTTAAGTTGTTATTAACATCCACCACCCACCTTCCTTTTCTGGTCCTGACATTGTGTAATAATAGATAATGTTGACATATGTTCCCTGCTGGTCAGAAATACTATACTTCTGTGAAAGGTAACATTTTCAAGCAATGACAAAATGTATTTTACTTGGACAGAGCATTAGTTATTGGACTAATCTCACAATGTGGGATGTGGGGTAAAAGTTTTAACATTTTAGTTGTGGGAGAAAGTTTGTTGGGACAGTAAAAGCATCAGTATGGGGTGTGTTTAGTTTTCTCCATTTCTAGAGGTACTGGCTTGGTATCAAACTCTTGCGTCCGTAGGAATTTAAAAGAAACATTTGCAGTATGTATGAGGAACAGCTGTCTGTGTACTCCCAGCAACTTTTCAAAATGACTATTTGGACATTTTTTTTCTAGGAAGGGTTAGAGAACTAAGTGGTATGTGTGTGTGTCCCACAAGCTCCAAAAAAATTTATTTCTTTTTTAGTAGATCAATTTTTAAACGCTGAGTAACAGTAAAACGATCTGCATTTATTTATCTATTTCCACTAAGTAAAGCTGTCTGAAAATAGAAAAAGAGGAAGAGACAGAAAAATCTTCCAAACAAATATGTTGTGAAAAAACTACTTTTGAAAGTAATCTAGGGTGAGATTCTACAAAAACGTGTCTGCTTCTCATGCCACTGAACTCAGCACAAGACTGTGCAAGCCTGGAGAAATCGAGTTTTGTTTTAAGTCTTGCACAGATCTCTGTGCTGGGGAAGCTGGAAATCACTTTTTTTATCGAATCTGGTCTTTTTACGTGCTACAACAAGATCCAGATATAATCACAGGGGGTCCTGTCATTTGGTGGATAAACTTCTCCTCTTGGAGTAGGCTCCCTAAGATTTGTTTTTTTCCCTGCACTAAGAAGTGGGCTGATCAGCCTGTTAGAAATGTGCCTTTTCCTGCAAAAAATCAGTGAAGCTTTAGGGCCCAGCCCTCTGTCCAGCATCCTCCTGGGCTCTGACACCCCATCTATGGGGACCAGGAGCTTTAACCTCCACAGCCCTTGCCCTAAGCTGTGAGCCACAGCTCTGGGGAGATCCTGGGGCCTCCCAAGCAAAACCTTTCAATGCAGCGAGCTGCTGCCGTGCAGGTCTGGGATGGGGTCTCCTGTGGAGAGGGGCGGCTGGGAGCTCCCCTGCAAGATCTCTCCATCCATCTTCCTTCACCCATCAGGAGCGTCCTGTTTGTTTTCAAACTCTCCCTGCGGGTCTGTTGGGCTGCCTCGGGTTGGCTCTGTTCTCAGTTACACCCATTGATGTCAGTGGGGTTGCGTTGGTGGAATCAGGAGGAAAATTTTGCTCCTCGACTTTTTATTCCCTTTTTTTTTTTTTTTTTTTTTCACTGCTTAGCCCGCTGCCTGCCTTGTCCCGGGCTCCTGCCACCACTGGGGTGAGAGCTTCTCCTCTGCAGCTCCTGCTGCTTGGCACAGCTTCGCCGCTTCGGACCCAATCTCGGCTCAAAACATATCTGTTCTGCTTTCTGCTTCTTCCCTCCCTCTTTGCTTGCTGTAAAGCATTTTATTATCCAGACTTTATGGAAGGCTCTGTACAAAATGAAGTTGTGAGGTTATTTGTTTTGGTGCAGCCAATCCAATAGTGTAAGCTACTTCCCTCCTTTAATCTTCTCCTCTTTAGATAATACATAGGCTTTTATGTCCATTAATTGTCAGAAATAAATGCCGCTTTAGCTATTACTTCCTGAAACAGAGCAGTGATCTCCCTTACATACAGCTGTTTATATTATGCATAGCATAGCCCTGTCACAAGAATGCATTACAAGTTTTTGTAAGACCTTGTACTTGCATTTAGCATAATTTCCAGTTTAACTTTCCTTTTTCCAAAAAAGAAAGTATCCAGAGGGGTACCCAACAGCAGTGCCTGCTGCCCCTTGGTCGACGTGGCTCGGGAGTAATCCCTGCTGAAGCTAGCAGGCATTAGAAGAAACAGAAGAGTGATAGGAGCAGTGGGTAAGGTTAGTGGAGTTTCACATTGCTGCTTTAGGACCTAATCATTATTAATTATTCGCTTAATAGTAGAGACTTCATGTCCCAGCTGAGATTAAGACCAAACGGTGCCAGATGTAGTGCAAACACCTATTAAGTCATGGTCCCTTTATCAAACAATTTACGGTCTAAATAGACAAGACAGAGAAAAGATGGGAGATGAACAAAGAGGTGTCAGCACCAGAGACAGGAAATTGGAGGAGCAGGGGCATTAGGGATAGGGAGAGAAATGAAGGCCACAGTGTAATTTCTGGAGGTAATCAGGGGAAGACCCACAACTGGGGTAGAAGCATAGACACGCTCCTTTGGAAACCTACTGCGCTAGCTCAAAACCGTCCTGCCTGTCACCACTGCCCGCAGGGCTGTGGGGGGGAAGAGGTGGTGTAGATGGTCGTTATCCACTTCCACCAGAGCAACCTGAGCTCTGTTACCCTGCTGACGGAGAGCATTTGAACTAACCCAAGCGGGTATTTCGGAGTTAGGCTAGGGGATGTTCACATGCACCCTTGGCTGCTGGCCTTGCAGGATGGTGAGCAAGGGGTGCAGAGGATGGGTGCTGCCATTTCAGCTAGCGCAGCGAGATCTGGGAGAAGACATGGCCGTAGCCCTAAGGGCTGCTCCTCTCCCTCCCTCCCAGCTTGGTTGGTACCTCTCTCGGGGCCCTCGGCATGCAAACACCTCCAGCCCAGGCTCTCATACTTACTCACATTTACTTACACCTATCTACACAATTTAATTTGCACCACCTTACAAATCACCTCCAAATTTGGCCCCCAGTTCAGTTCACCACTGAAAGAAACAGATCTATGTGGTCGGCTACAAACAGTCCTGCCGCTTTGGTTTGTGGCATGGAGTAGCTTGCTTTGATTCACGTCCGTTTTTAAGTTTAGCTCTGTGCAGCAGAAAAGAGCTGACAACTTCCTAAAGTTCCTTAAATTCTCAAAACACTATACAAATGTCAGCTATCTAGCAACAAAGTATTTAAGACGCTTTGCTTGTGTCTTCATGAATAACTTTCTGAAAGGGTTGTGACATACTTGTACCATTATTTGGTATGGCAATTGAAGAAAAAAAGAAATCTGGGAAAGATGTTTGTTTTTATTTTTCTTCTTCTTCTGACCACTCTGTTTGGAAGAACTGCCAAGTTTGACTCTAAACTTGCAAGTACAGTAACTTTTTTTCTTTGAAACTTGGGTCTATAATGTCTGGAGCTGCTTTTGGTTGAGAGCAATTGTTACGTTCCTGACTCTTGTGATCAACTGAAATCAATTTCATACAGAAGGTTAACAGAGAAGGTCCAAACAAATGAATCCATGTGCATTTATCTGACAGCATTTCATATACAAATAATGAAAGCAGTACATTATCAATTCTCTGTAGTAAGAAGTATTCTTCATGTTTTTATAAAAAGTACTTAAGAGCTGACTTTGAAGAAAGACTTTGAAAACTTGCCAAACCTTCTTTGTATTTTGAAAGTCCACATCAAGAAAGTAGTAAATAGTCATTGAGCTTAGGAAAAAGGAAACTATTAGCATTGTTTTCTTTGAAAGATAAAAAGTAAAATGCAGTGCAAAACTTCATAATCTCTGAAATGTGTATTTGTTATTTGAATCAATTTAAAACAATTGTCACTATTAAGTTCATGTTAGCCTGCTTACTGAACTGTATAAAATGGTTCTGTATCTGCTAGTTTCATATATACGGGTTACCCCCTTTCCTCATCTCCTCCTAGTTTTACAGGCTTAAGCATTTCCATTTAACTGCAGAGTTAGAATTTATATGAAGGCTCTGCTTAAAAAACCCTACTTCGGCTCCCCAAGCCTCCTCAGGATTTTTTAACCTATATTCATTCCTCTAATGTAAGGATATCTATCCTTGATTTCTAAAAAGCAATAGTTCCTCAGATTTCCCTCTCTGGGGCCCCATTGCCATCGTGCAGCAGTTCTCTGTAATGTATTCAGATAAGATATCTTTTTTTTTTTTTTTTTACATTTTTATTTTTTGTTGGATTTTTTTTTTCAGATAGCTTCTGGGCCAGGCTTTCTGTTGTTGTTAGTGTGATTTGGTGCAGCATCATTTTAAAATAGCTGGTCATCACCAGGAGAGATGAGACCAGGTGCTTTCCGTAGGTCAAAAAAAAGAGAATCATGTCAGGGCAAGCTCAGCCATGTGTTTGGATGAAGCTATGTATAAGCTCATACCTTGTACTACCTTTGAACAGGTATATCGCATGCTTGCACGGAACACAAGAACCTTGGTATTGTTTAATCATGTGTAATCAAGTAGCCAGCTTGCCTTTTACCACCACTAATGCAGGTTGTACTTATGCATATATTAATTGCAAAGCCATTAAGCTGTCCCGTGTGTGAGGTAGTACTATGAGGAAATGCCTGTTCACTTCATCTTTAATAAGTTCAGTAGATGTTCAGCTAAAAGAGGATCTCAGCCGTGTGTAACCCGTGAGAAACAGAAGTGGAAGTTGGTATGTGAAGAAACATATGTCTCCCGTGTAGAAATGGGATGTTTTCCCCTGTTTGCCATAGAAGTGTCTGTAGGTTATAAAATAGATATGGTAAAGAGCTTGAATGGGTGTGTAGGCATATTGGTGTGTTTGGTAGCCTACTATAAATGCTGACCTTTTAAGAGGGATCATGTCTTTATATAGAAAATGTATATTTGTGGATGAGATAAAGGTAGGATTACAGTAAGGATTTTTTTGGCAGGAGTTTCCGTGATTGTATTTCTTAAGAAGATAGTTGATGGATTAAACGATCATCTGAGATTTTCAGAGTTTGTAAAGACTTTCAGATTTACAAATTCATCATCTCTTGTCTCCATCTAATTATTACAAATCTGTTGCCTCTAAATATTTGTTGCTGCTGGATATTGAGTCATGTCCTGCCCTAGCTTTGTTCAAAGTATGTCTCCCGTTTTACAATAAACAATCAAGAAAACATAAAATAGATTAAATTGTGATAAATGCCAAATGCATGAAGATATCTTGCTGAAAAGTATGAAAACTTTTCATGCTTCTCTGCCTCCATTTTTTCATTTATAAAATGGGTCTAATCACATTCACTTCTATGGCTTTTTTGTAACAAACAGGCCAAGCCTGGACCTGCTGACGGCCTGGTCATGACCTTTTTCCTCGTATGGGGATGATGAGTGAAATCTGGGGGGATGAGGTCTTGTTCAACCAGCTGTTTCATGGGGAAAGTTTGTTCCCTGTGGATGGGACAGGGCTAAGGGTTTGGCCTTACAGCTCTGACCCTGGCAAAAAGCTTTTGGGGAGGGCAGAAGTGACAAAACAAATATGGGAAGATGCAGAAGGAGTTACTTCAGGCTTCCAGTGGAAGATGTATTTTTCCCATCACCACCCTTGTCAACTTCCTTCTCCAAATCCTCTAACACAGATCTTTGTGCCTCTCTGAGATACAGCTTTCAGGCCAGCATAGATATTCAGACTGATGGCACTTTCCATACGCTAAGACCCACAAAATATGAACTCTTAATAGCATCTTCTCTGGTTGCAGAGGGGTCCTCCGGGTCATGTTTATTTACTCTCTGTGACATGGCACAGTATCCTCACATGCAAACTGGTGACATTCCAGCTTGACTACTTTCCTAATGAAGATACCCTGTTAATACTAATCTTGCAGTGAAAGTGCACTTTTCCCCCCAGAATTCTCTTATTAATTTGTTAACAAATCTTCCTTGAAGGTAGGAGAGAAATTTTAGAAGGACTTTTTTCTAACAACCAGCATCAAACAGGCATGCCCACAGCAGATGGAGAGGAATGTCACATTTGTCCTCGTGTCTAGGAGAGCAATGAAAATGACTATTCAGCTTTTCACTTATAATTTTTTCCTTGTGTGGGAATGCTCAAAGGGTCTGTTTCAAGAGCCTTTCCCATACTGTCATTTTGATTGTGACATTAGGATCTATCTGATAGCTGAGTAAATGGTTTGGTTTTTCATTGGTGTGGACTCTGTGATGTTTAGCAAGCAAGCACAAATTTTGAAGTTGCTAGGAATTTGACTGATTTCATTGAGACCATGTCTTCATCACAAGTCTGTTAGTGTTGCCACAGCTTCATGGAGCTGGATAGGAACAGTTTGGATATTCACACTAAAGAACAACAAAAAAAAAAAATTTTTTTTAGCAATGGTACTTGTCCTTTTTTGCATTCCTGGTAAAAATCATCTACATGTAGTTCTTTTAAGGATGACTTTTGATCTAGTTGCCTATTTAGTGATAATGTCAAATGCTCTTTATTCTTCTTAAATGAAAAAGTAATACTGCATTATTCTAGCCAGTATTATTCCTGCAATGAAGATGAATTAAGTTAAGTTAAAGTTAAAACTTTTTAAAGTTAAACTTTTCTGTGAGAAAGATTCAAGGAGGAGGCAGAGGGCCAAATTCTCCTCTGTTATGTGAGTGTCGAGCTAGACGATCTATTGACATCAAAGAAACTGGGTTTTACACTAGTGTAACCAAACCCAGAATTTCTCACACAGATTTTCTATATATTTTTGTTAACTCTCAAAATATAGGACCATAATAATCCTTCTGCTCCTAAAGATGCACAAACTACAATCCCAGTGGCAGTCACATTACCATGGACTAAGGAGGTGTGGTTTGCATTGCCTACGTGAAAATCCTAAGATAACTGCAGTCTGAATGACTTACAGTGCACAGACATGCTCATTAATACATAAGCTACTGTAACTATGCCTTGTGCTTCCTAGAAGCTTGCTGCCTGCATTTTTAAGGAGAAACCCAAGTTATTCAGCAAAGATATACTTGTTGGTGCTTTGCCTTGGTTTGCCATTGTGAAAAACTGCTTTTCCAAAATTCAGTATATAAGCGCAGAAGAAACACGTTGGAGTTCCATGTCTTTGGGAAAGGGGGTTGCGTCTGAGCTGTTGGTGGGGTGTCACCGCATGGTGCATCCAGCCACCGTCCTGGGCATCCTCCGAGTTGCAGGGTGAGAGCATCTCGCTGCCGGCCCCCACCCAACCCCGCAGCTGCTGGGACACTCCTACAGCCGTTTTCCAGCGAAATCCCACACCGGCGGGGTGACTCACATCAGAAGACATTCCAGAAAGAAGAATAATTATGCCGTTGCTGGAATTGATGTAATGGTGTTTTTCAGGATGCTTTAATAGACATGAGTGATGTTTTGGCAGGCAATCGAAATAACCCTAGATATCTGATTGCATTACCGACTGCTACCAAGGGCATCTCTGGGGAAAGGGACATTACTTAAGGTACTTTCTCCATGTTTTTAACTTGCTGGAGCTAACTTTTAGCGCAGCATCGAGTTCTTTTTCAGAAGACAGACAGACATATTGGAGAGCTTAACCAAGACATGTAAAAAACCAAACGCTAAACATATACAGATTCCAAAAGACAGGCCTGTGTAAACAACTTCATAACTCCCTGGGTTATGTGCTGTTTAAAATAACACTCAGCTATGCATTCACCTCAAAAGATTGCCACTTAACAGCATTGTTTCTTCTTGTAATCTTTATTGTTTAGGTTTATTATGGCTCTCATTCCCCCCCACTTAGAAAACATAAACAATTCCCTTCTTTGCCCCATGCGCGGGACGCCCATGTCCTGGCGGTGCTTCCTCCATGCCGCAGCCAGCCGAAAAGATAATGAATGAGGACTAAGTTGAGCCTCTTTCTCCCAGAAATAAGTTTATTCTCCCTGTCTGTATGTGTTTTAATACCATGCTCCTTAGGATGGTGTTTCTTGTTATTAATGATTACTATCGGCGTTTAAACACATCGGTTGGAATTGTGCTCTTGTTTAACACCCACGCAGTCCCGCCGAGGACTCATTGCCTTCATTTAAGCTATATATTAAAAATAATAATAAAAAAAAGCCCTGCACACTGATGTCCCTGGGTTGTTTTGCAGAGCCCCATCGTTTAGCCGTTCTCCGCAGGTAAATAGGTCTTTTTTTTTTGGTCTGGCATGTTGATAAGCCTTCACACTTGGCTGGGCTCGAGGTGCGTTTGTGCAAAGGCAGATTGTTTTAGTTAACATAATCAGTGAACTCACTGTTCTACCTGGATGTCTGGGAGAATTGCCAAGAGATTTCCCAACATTTCAATCAGAGGCAGGGGCTATAAAGCTGTCAGTTTTCTTGTAGGCCAATTTGCCTTTGCCATGGTTCTAATGTTGTGCTCATTTATAAAGAAATCAGCCCAGGTCTTTTGGGGTAATATTTTATGCTGGTTTCAATTTGAAGAAGAATGATTTCTTTTTCTTTCTCTTTTTTTTTATTTTGAAGATGCATTTCTAAAAAGCATTTCCTGACACAGAAAAATGCCTCACTTTAAGATTCTGATACAATAGTAATTTAAAAAAAAAAAAAATTAATAATCCCTTTTTGTTCCCAGCAGTGGAGCTGAGCTCCTTTCACATATTGCACCAGCCTCAAGTAAATCTGTTCTTAAACAAAGAAATGGAACTACTCGGGTCAAATGTTCAGGGTGATCTTGGTCTGCATAGTAATTACAATCAGAGATATGTTAAACTACCTGAAAATAATTCACTTCCACAGGAAAATAGTATACCTACAAGTTTATGGTTTGCAGGTCATTGTCATCTACCCTACTTCCACCTGCTGTAATAAATTCTGGTGAAATATCTACTACTGAGTACTGAATTTAAAAGATTTTTTTTTTCTTAAGCCTTCAATATTTACCACCTCGTGCCAGATTACATCATGAAACCTTCAACAATGTTGAGACATTTTTTTAGCTGATGGGATGCAGAGGAGCAGGGGACCACATCCGCTTGAAATTTCTTTGAAGTTCCCCACAGGAAGTTTTTCAATATTTGGTCAATTGGATGTTTTTCAAGCATTTCATCGTGGTCAGGACCTAGAACAACCATCTGCTATTTTTGCAAGTTGGTAATGAGAAAGGTGGACCTGTTCATTGCGCTCTGCAATGCTTCTGGAGGCAGGGACGATGCTGAGCGCATGGTCCTGTGTGAGCCTGCAGGACAGGAGCGTGGTGCCATCAAGCATATTTTGCAAGAGCGCTCCCAGTGATTTTGAAGTTTTGGGTTCCTGAGGGTCAGCATCCTAAGAGCATGTTGGTGCAATGAAGATGGACGATAGTGACCTGGAAAATAAGAGAAATGTGTTGGGAGAGCTGGAAGTAAAACCAGGTTGAGCATCACCTGTCACGGGAGGATTTCACTCGTATCAGGAGTATATCAAAACTTGACAAATTCACCTGTTGGAGACTTCACACAGCTGATTTATTTGCCAGGACAGGTGGAGAGCTGCCCAGGCTTACCGCTGAGCAAAGTGGCATGAGAAGAGGCACATTAAAGAAGTTCTGCCTCTGATTGCAGCAACGAGAGCGCGACTGTTACAGCGCCACAAATTAGCAGACGGTTTTAAACCAGCTCCCAAGCACTGAAATTAAAAGCACTTAATACAGGAATCATATTCTCTAGCCAAGGCACAACGGGACTCTGGTGAATTTAGTTTATAATGTTTCTGTGTTGTAAGAGAAATTTGTCTTTTTGAGGCAATCAGGGGAGCCGCATTACAGCAGGACTTGCAAAGATTCGTGTTTGTGTCTAGCGGCTGCAAGTGCATTAACTCTTTCACGTGAACTTCTCTGTGAGTGCCGCGATTTCTTCTACGCTGAATTCAGTGGACCTCTGAACAGTAACGTTCAAGTCAAGGTGAGTCGGACATAGGTAACAAAATCTGCCTCGTGCTCATATCTTGAAGAGAAAAAAGATTCTTGTCATGGAATTATATGAATAAAATTACATTAGACCGTCACCTCTTGGGGTAATTTGTTGCAACTTTAACAATTAAGCAACAGTCAACCTCTGGTGATGTGGCTAATCTAACAATCACATCCATGAAGATTTAAATCAAGAATGCAGTTTTTGGAAGATTATTATTTTCAAGAAGAAATAAAATAGTCTTACATTAATTATTTTTTTTCTACCCAAAATGATATTGGGTAGACATGTCAGCCTTTTTTCCCTTTCTCTCAAAGGTTGGCAAACACACCACAATACCATGTATTGTAATGAGATAGCAGAGAAGACGACTGCTATGCTCATTACTGTTTCATTACTTTGTGATCGTGAGAGCCTTTTTCCATCAGTGCCTGATTTCTATATTATCAAGAAAAGGGCAAGGTCTTTGATGTTTTGTAACATTCTTCAACACTACTAGAAAACTACTTGTTTTCTTCTTTTTCAAGGATACGTCAGTGGTTTATAATTGATCTATAGCAGATCTTTCAGATTTAACCTTAGGTCATATATAAAATATTAAATATGGCCATTATAGGGACTATGCCTTTTTAGAAAACTTTATGGGTGTTAGCCTTTATGTCCTAGACAAATTCCAATTTGAGTAATTAAGTTTTGCCTGCATTCATCTTCCATGCAATTTTAATTGGATACAATATTTTTCACTTTCAGTGTAAAGTAATAGTGCATTGTCCTGTGCTGTGAAAGAGTTAATACGTGCTGAGCTAGAGGTTGCTGCACTTCAGTAGTAAGTGAATCTGCTATGTATGCTTGAAGAAACCAGCATAGAAAAATGCCAAATCCTCTTGAAATAAGGTACAAAATTTGTCAGATGTTTTGGCATGCTGTAAACATTTAAAATTACATTAGTGGCATCCAAGTTATCACATACATATCCTAAAAAGCAGATTTTCATAGTGTTCAAATATTCGGTATGCAGCTCATCAGATTGCATTAACCACCCCTACAAAAGGGAAAGGAATCAATACATATGTAAATGTGATTCTGGTTTAAAAAGCTATTCTTGATTTTACTGTTACCATGCTAAAAGACGTTGTAAACTGCAACAGACCCATTTCCTATGGGTTGGCTTCCCTGTGCCACTGAAGCAAGTGGAGCATTTGGCTTGCCAGAAGATGAGTGCAATGGAATGAGGGCTGGTGTTAATCATTTACAGAAGATCTTGTTCCATGTTGAGGAGGTGCCTAGAGATGAAACTCATTTGAGAAGTTTTCCTGGACTTTGGAAATCGCATAGATTGTTTAGACTTTTAGTATGGATTACATACCATGGGAGAATCGTACTTTGGTTTTTGGATTAGGCAGTAAGTATTGTCATTAACACTAGGCTTTGTCTAATTTAAGAAATCTGTGTCAGTTATCTGAGGCTGTGATGTCCATTAGCACATTTTTCTTCATCTGTAGAAAATCTTACAGGTCATCTAGCAAGATACTTTTTAGTTTTCTAGTCTTGAAGATAAAAAACAATTCAAAATGTTCACAAAGTCTGAAATTATATGTATAAAAAAGAGCAGACAAATAACATTTTCACTAAGCAGAGGTCCTTGAAGTTGTTTACGTTCATATATATCAATAAAATCAAAAGCCGGCTGTTCTTCTTCATTCTCTCCTTTGTACAATGTATTTGTTTCCTCTGAAAGGAGTTGGCACTGGAGAGAATAATGATTGAAATCCCAAAGGTGACAGAATTTGACCCTGACAAGGGTTGAGAAGTTTGGCTGAGCACAGCAAAGGAGTGAGACCCTTGAATGCTTGGGGGACAACAGTCACCCCAAGGGTGAAGTGCAGAAGGGTGTTGCAAGGATGGGAGCTGCTCTTGAGTAACCCCGAAAGATATTAAT
The DNA here is from genome assembly GCA_035590195.1 of Aviceda cuculoides. Classification (NCBI taxonomy): domain Eukaryota; kingdom Metazoa; phylum Chordata; class Aves; order Accipitriformes; family Accipitridae; genus Aviceda; species Aviceda cuculoides. Next base: position 49,812,471 of record JAVJGG010000001.1, read on the forward strand.
TGCTTTGAGATCACATCTCTGTTAAAATTTGCTCACCCTGATGTAGGGTATGGAAACCTGGCAAAGGCGAAAAACACGAGGGGAATTTTGGATTGGTTTGCTGACAGATGCCCGAGGGGGATCAGGAAGGCCATGTGGACAGACATAAGGATTTAAATGGTTTAGGAGATAAACAGGCGGTAAGAGAAGGCAGAGGTGAGAGAGAAGGGAGACCTGCTCTGCCATCGGTGTAGGGAGCAGAGGCTGCCCGGGTTAGGTAGATGGGTTCAGGGAGAAATAGTTCTAAATCACGAGGGAGCCTCAATGTCTGTGGAGGGATTCACTCCCAGTCCTCCAACAAGGCATTTGCCCATGGTGCAGTTTTAAACATGAATTCACATTAAAATGCAGAGTATTTTGTAGAATCAAAATCTCAGTGAAGAGATTCTTGTGCTTTAAATACAGACAGGTGATCAATAGGGAAAGTTATTCATAAAAATATGATCAAAGAGTATTTTGCCTTTTAAATTCCTTTTTGAGTAGCCACAGTGGAGTTTTGGTTTGTTTATGTTGAGGATCCCAAGAGAGAGCTTTCAGAATATTTGAGGACAATCTGTGGGGATTTTTGCTCCCATCTGTGGCTTTCCTCTTGGAATTTAGTTTTCATGCTGTAACCTGAGCATCACTTTAGGTCATTCAAAACCATTTATTATCTTATTAAATGGAACTACCTTCACTGCTCCTGCATCAAGTTTTATGGGAATAAGCCCACAAAGCATCGTGAGCGATGTTGTGCTTTGTAGGTTAAAGAGATGCAAATGCAACTTTTAACCTTGTGTTTAAGAGAGTAGAGAGCATTCTAATTTTATGTTTTTTTTGTGTGTGTTCTTGCACGTTCAGTGCTGCTTTATGGCACATGCCACCACGCCGGTGAAACGCCACGACGTGGCATGTGCCGCCCAGTTCCCCAAGAGCTCTCATGAGGTGGCTTGGCGTGGAGAGCAGCAGTACAAAGCTGTACACAGTTGGCCCTTCAGTATCGATCTTCCTGTATTGAAACGAATGAGGAGATTTTCAGTCTTCTTCGCAGTGTCTTTTCAGCCAGCCTTTCGGTCCACTCTGGAAGGCCAGCAGCAAATCGGTCTGCCTTGTCTCCAGGTTAGCATTGGTATGGAAAAGGATTAGAAACAGGAATGCTCAGTATACAGTAAAGAGAAAGGAAACTCTATGTCGTTAGGCTACGTCCATCTTGAGCAAGTTTAGACAGGATCGCTGGTGCTGTGCTAGCAAGGCATCCCAGGACCCTGTGCAGTACGTAGTCACCGTAAGCATCTTGCCCATCAAGGAGGACCCATCTTCAAGCTGTTTCTGCCACCGTTAACTCACTGGATACAAGGATGGCTGAGATATCTGCTGTCAGTAAAGGACAAGCACTCTGAACTGTAATGTCTCACTACCTTGTTCTTGGCTCCACAAGCCCGGGGACGTGCAAATTCAGAGATCTTTAACAGAGTACCTTCAGAGGAACCGGAGGGAAAGAAAAATTATGCTGTGGGCCCCCTAGTCCTGTGCAATAACTGTTTGGTCACTTGGATATTTAACAGTGATTTACAAGCATTAATGTAGTGGAGCCTCAGTTACAACCTCAAGGGCAAGGAAGCATTATCAGTCCATCTCCCTTCCCTCCCCACACAATTTGCAGATGGAGTAAAGGTAACACAGCAAGGAGGGTTACAGGTGATTTCTCATCTGATGCTTTTACCACTGGGATATATTTCCTCTTCTCTCTCTTTCTTCTCCCCCTACTCCAAAGGCCTGGAAATGACACTTCTTTTCTGAGTATCTTTTGATATATTGTTGTAGCGTGTCTGGAAAACCAAAGTTTTTGATTTGAAGTAATAGCCACTGAGAATTCATTGAATATAGCACTTATTTTTCTTTCCAACCCTTCTTTACTGCATTGCATCTCCAAATTTGTAATCTTTCAGCTATTATATGCCTGCATTATGACTATCCAATGATTACTGTGGGGTTAATAACTTTGTCTGGTGAATATTGGTGTGCCCCTATTAATGGTATGGTTTGATTGGTTTGGAGAGCAAATTATTGTGTGCTTCATGTATTCAGAAACAGCTTTTCCATGAAAAGACAGAGTAAGACTGTATCTTTAGGAACAATCTGTTTTCTGTCTGTAATTAATATGTTCCGGATTGTTTGGCTACTTTGGTCAGTGTATCACAAACTAGACTATTATGCTCAAAGCTACTTTTGGGACATGCAGTAATAGCTCCTTTTGAAAGCATTAAGAGCAACCCCTGTAAATCACTGTGGGTTTGAGTAACTATCTAGCTTTGCCTAAACCATGCCAGGTTTCTGTAACAAGCTGATGAGCTATCACTGGGTAAAAAAATGTATCCTTGATTCACACCTCTCTGCTGTAAATCCTGTTGCAATTTTAAAAGCACCTTGTTATGACAGTGTTGGACAGAGGAATTCTTGAGGCTAAGTGACATTTACAGCCTATGATACTAGTGTATCTGCACTGAGTATCCATCAACATTTGGCATTTAAGAAAATCTGCTCATCCTCGCATCGCCTGTTAAACACTCACTCTATTACCAAAAAAAAAAGAAAAAAAAAAGAAAAAAAAAAGGAAGAAAATAATCTTCTTTGCATTTGAGTTTTTAATGGGCAAAAGAAGGGTCAATTTGACCACAATGGCATGAAATCAGCCCCAAATGACCTCAGGCAACTGTACACCTGGAAACAAAAGGTGGGTTAAAATGACTTTTTTTTTTTTTTTTTGTCCACAAGTTAATGCTGGAATAACTTGCACTCCTTAGCATGCACAGCTGTATTATCCCGGGGCAGTTTTTGGCTCGGTGTGAATTTACACATCTGTCAGATTGCTTGGAGATCCATAGGCAAAATATAGCACTCGGGAACATTGTGTGGATTGGGATGTTTCCTGTAGGACCTGGGAAGCGCAGAAGAACGAAAGGCTCGCCCTCTCGCTGCAGCCAGCGCTCCTCGCTGCCCATTTCCCTCTGCCCTCCAAGGAACAGGACAAAAGCACTTCTGTCCGCAGGTGGTTTTAGGCTCTGCTTCAAAACTTCTTTCTTAAGTCAAACCCACATTTTTTAGTGCAAAACTGCATTCTTAATTTAAAACCGCTCGTGCGCTTCTTCCGGTTTATTCCAAATAGCGGTCCCCAAGGGGTGTTTGAATTCATGTTAAGGACTATAGGTTTGTCTGAGTTGGTTTTTAGGAAGCGTCAGCTAAGCATCAGACTGTGATTACTGAAAGCTAATCTAGGGCTTCGGCCACAGGTCAGGTTTCTTTTTTTTCCCTCCGACTTCCTATATTGCTTCAGCCATTTCTATGTCCTCTTTTCTTCCTGGGCTACTGTGTTGTAGTTGTTCAGCTCCCTATTTTTCTGTGCCTTTGAAACCAAGGGCATTTCCCGTGTCTTCTCCAGGTGCTTTGCTTTGCTTATGATTCCGATTTCTACTCCAGAGCTCTTCATACCCTCTCGATGCTGTGCCATGGCCAGAGCTGGAGCCCCGAAACCACACAATTCCTGCACCTGCCTCTGCTACCAGCTTCCCAGGTGGCCTTTGGAATATTTTCATTTATTCACTATATAGTGGTTTTACACCACTCTGGCCTCTAACTTGCATCTGAGATTGCTGCCATGTATTTTAATGCTTAATGCATTTTGGGATGCAGTTTGCGTGCTACTACGTAAAATATGGTTGTATTGTTCATACGGCAAATCATTTTTTAATTCATAACCCTGGGACAAGCAAAATGAATGCAATTTTTCTTTAATTTTTACAGTGCAAGAGTGAACACAGTAGAGCAGAAAAGGTTTTTCTTGTTTGCAGAGCTGCATTGCAGTGTTTGGGGCTGTGTCATGCGTGTTGGTGGAGCGAGATGCAAGGCAGACGTGCTCGCTTTGATTGGTTTTGGGGGAGGTTGTGCGGTGGCGTAGCTCACAGTGGAGCTGGCACAGCTTCCAGGCCTGAGGTTAAGTTGCTCAGTTTGGTTCAATTGGTAATTAATAAAAGCAATGGCCAATTTGACTTTATACCATGTGTCTGTCTGTGTGGAACCTGGCACACGCAAACCCTCTCTCTACCAGGCAAGATGGTCAGTGTATTTTTTGACGTGCACATTATTCTGGGAACCTGGAAGCGTGTGAAGTTTCGATGAGGGGCAAGAAGCCTCCTGGCCCCTGACATAGGTTTAAACCCGTAGTTAAATATGACTTTCAAAATGTTTCTTAAGTGCTGGTGTAGGCTCACCTCCTACGGCTTCCAGATTTTTAGTAGTCAGGTCCATCAGAGTTTCAGGGCAGCATCTCAGCAGTTGGGTTGTCTCGTAAACCCAGAAGGGGCCACCAAGATTTTGGTGCGAGACTTCCCCTCCCTCACCCCTCCAAAGAGGAACATCTGCTCCTTAGCATGCTGCTCATTTCCGTGGCAGGACTCCAGTTGCTCTTCCAACGCAGAGCTCGGCAATAGTAGCGCTGGTGTCTGAACTCTGGAACAAACCAAGTGGTTTGCGTGTGCTTTTGTGTACCATGAGTTATTTCTACTGTGTGCTTATTTATAATAATGGGCATTCATTATTATGAGAGAGCCTTTTTGCTCAGGAATCATCACAGTACATGCTGTAAATGCATCTTGACAATAGTTTGCGTTTGTATATTATGGACTCATAATACGTATTTATTTGAGTGTATAAAACTGTAATACCAAATGCATAGTAAAAAAAAAAAACCTTAGGAAATTGCATGAACAGTAGTTCCATTTAAAATATCATATCTTGGCCAATTTTGTTATGTCCAAATATCCTAGTCACATTGTAGACTAACAGCCTGCCAAATTTCACTTAAAAGCACAGCCAATTTTTAAGTTACGGAAGCACAAAGAGCAGTGGAATGTTCTTTTTTAGGACTCCTCTAACTTAAACAAAAATTATAAGGTTTTTATTGTTTTGCTTAAATCCAAGGGAAAAAATATTTGCTGCAAATCAGCCTGGATCACACTGCAAAATTCAGCATTTGGCTGACTACATGACCAGAGTATGCTCCTTAAAGCAAGTTGATTTGCTTGCTAGAAGTTCAAAGCCCATGTAAAACTATGTCTATTAGTAAATATGAGTCAGTTAGAGGAATTTCTATTAATGGAATCTAGTTTTTTTTTTTATTTATTTATTCCCACCCCACCTCAAAGCAGCACAGTTCTGCCATTGGGCTGCCATTACCTAGAGGTATTTTCCCCACTGACCGCTGTTCTGAACTGGGCTCTTTACAGATGCTTTATCTTGCTCTTTTCAGATTGTGACAGGATATGCTGTGTCACTCACAGTGCAAGAAAGAAAATTAAAAATAATCTAAAGTAAGAAATACTGACTGATTTTTGCTCCTATCAGTGGTGGTCAGGAACTACTATTGAAATGTCTTAAAGGAATGAAAATAATATTCAAATTGTGGGCATAAGCCCAAATGTTGCATGAAAGAATAGTTTTTTTATTTTAACTAAGGTTTTGTTGTCAGGGAAAAAAAAAATCCACTTTTAAGATTTCTTATCTACACACTTAAAATCATTTTCCACTGGCATCAAAGGAACAAATGCATAGATTCATCAGAATAATTACAGAAGAAAAGAGAAAAATGGAGTTAAAATCTCCATTTTAGCTCCATATAACGCCTGCCGTTGGGGGGGGGAGGGGAGCAGTTAATTAGGACAGCAAAAGACAGCACTGAGAAAATGTGCAGCGTGACAAAGGTGGCAGAACTCGTCCAAGCTTCGTATTGAATAAGTAAGTTATAACCATTCCTATGAGATGGCTTTAAATAAATAAATAACTAATATATATATAAAAAATATATATAAAAATATATATATATTTATATAAAAGTCCCCCTAGCAATCCTCCATCACTGGGTTAGAATATTTCCGAAAGGTTAGGGCTGTAAACCAGTATTTATTTCTCCTGCGCAGCCGGCTGGCTTCCCCCTCTGCCCTCGCCGCGCCGCCTCCAGCCCTGTGCTGCGTTGCCTGTTCTTTATTCCCAACGCAGCTTTTCGCCCGCGTGGCCAATCGGGGCAGCAGCGCCGGCCCAGGACCACGCTTGGTGCTGAGCTCCAAATGTGATTCCAGCCCTGACAGGGGGATTATAGGAAACAGATGACTTACGCTTCTAATTTGTGGCCTTAAATTGCAAACAGAATTTCAGGAGTCGAGCGGAGTAATAAATGGCAATAGAGAAAGCCACACACAGCCAAATCAGTATGTGGTGGTTGTAGGTTAAACTAAATAGGAAGAGACAGGTTATGATGGTTTAGTGTATTACAGAGAAGAAAGTCTTAAATTACTAGTGCTGAGAGGTATTGCACTATGGCAGACAGTATTGCATTGTGTAGTCTACAGATATCACAAGCAGAACAATAAAAAAGCAGGTTTAGCATAAAACCTGTTGCTGGACAAATCTTTTTTCTCCCTTAGAAATGGAAGCTGTGTTTTATGTTTGTTTTGACCTTAACTATATGCTTGCCCCTTAACATCTGTTTTCTACTGTTGCAGTTTTTCACACCAAATTAACTGTCAGGGCTTCAGATAAAATAAGTTAAAAATACTTCCAAATTATTTTTTGTTGACTTTCAGGACTAGAAGCGTGTCCTGTTACTCTTCCTGTCCTGGATTGCAGTGCTTATCTCTTGCAGGCGTAAAATATACACCGATAAACATTTTCAAACAATTAAAAATTAAAATGGCAGATTTTAAACTTTTCCCCCCCTTTTTTTCTGCTTATGGCAGCTCTGCCAGCCTCTGCTTTTTGTGTAGTGGCATCAGAGTCCGTTTTGGAGGAGGTTTTTGTGCTTTCACGCTGGATCTGCTGACTTCTTTTGTTATCATTTGTAGCTTCTGGTTCTGAAAAGCTTCGGTGTGTTTATTTAATGATGATTTGTATCAAAAGCTTGCTCCACAGCGTTAATTGGTGCATGCTCCTTGTAAGCCTCAAATTATAAAGATATATTCTTAGAACCTAGAGCAGTTTCAGATGTGATATGCTGACGACTAATGTGGGATTTGCTTTTTTCATCTGAGTACAAGAGGGAAGGAGAAAAGGAATATGCTTAAAGGTCTGGAGTAATAGCTGGTACCACAAAGGCATATGTCAATTGTTAGTATTTCTTAAGCCTCTTAATTTGAAGATGTATTTTAAAAACTGGAATGAGTCTATTCTTTAACAGTACATGATCTCTGGAGCCTCTGGAACCCGTTCGAAAAACGTTCCCATTACACACCAAGTAACACAGAGGTATTATCCTCCCACCCAGATAATACTGCCCTAAAATGAAAACTGGCCAGGCCTACAAATAGCATTAACCCAAAGATTTAAAACAAGAGAGGAAAAATAAACCTTTGGCTCCCGGGTACTTTGCATTGCTGTGCCGTATAGGGCATTAATCTGTGCAACCTGTAGGCTCCATCCTGGTGATTTCCCAGTCAGGGAAACCCTTTAGTCTTTCGGGGCATCGTAGCAGGGTCCAACGTCGATGTTTCATTCCAGGCAGCGGAGTCTGCCTGCATTTGAATGAACATAACTGTTATTATTGCAAAATGATTATTGTTTTAAGCAGGTCTTTTGATTATCATTGAAAATGACTGGCTAAATACATTTTGATTAATCGCTTGCAAAAATTATGCTTGTTAGAGCTGTTTTATATTCTCTGTCGCTGTGTTCTCACTGTAGGTTATAGCCATTTCTTTACAGCTGAAGATTTTTTCCCTTTAAGTCACCTGGTGAGAAAGGAAAACAAATCTTAGTTGAAAGCTTTTGTCTGTGAGACAGAGTCCTCTTTTCATCCCTATGTCCTTTAAAAAAATGCTCAATTATTGTCTGTGCCATAGAGGAAAGAATGGGGCCTACATAGGACCTGAACCTTTTCAGACAGGAGATGGCTTTTGTTTTTGCACCCCGTCAACACCGCTCACCTAATTAAATCTGATATCTCTGGCTGAAGCAAAATGATTTGTTAATAGTTCTTTGGGAATTTCCTTAATGAGTTTAGATGTCTTTTGTATGGTACATGTGGGGGTATTTTGCAAACGGAGCTGAAAAAGAAAAAAAAAATGGGGCAAAGAGAGAGGAGAAAGAGCACCAAACCAAGGAGCAAGGTGTGGGCTGACGGCGGGTCCTGGTGGGCTGCAGCCAGTCATTAGCTGGGGACACGCGGCAGAGATGCTGGGGAAGAGCCCTCCCCATCCCGCACAGCCAGGGACATCTGTCAGGGACTCAGATATTACACCTTGATCAGGCCGAGACAGTGACACCATTTTCTTTAACAAACACCAGCAGCTTTTCTTTCTCCTTTATTTTAACATTTCTCAGGGGTTGGATTCCCTTTCTTCTCCTGCTCTGCTGAGAGTAAAAGGAGCTTGTTAACTTGCTTAGATATTTTGACTGCTGATGCACTTTGGCCACTTGCCTGTGGTAACAGTGTCAAAGCATTACTTGGGATAATTGCTATATTTGCAGTCTGAAGAGTGCTCTGACTTAGTGTTCAAGCTGCTGAATAAAAAAGAAATTGTCATTTTGGAAGAAATCTGTGAATTACCCTCCCAGTTAAAAAAGCGCACAATTTTCAAAATGCCTTTCCCCCTTGTATTCAAGCATAATGTTATTCAGATAATTAACATTTTAATAAATCGCTTAAAATATGAGATAGCAGCTTAAAAGGCTTTGGTTTCAGTAGAGTTTTGGTTTGTTTTTAT
>JAVJGG010000001.1:49823247-49847324 GCA_035590195.1 Aviceda cuculoides
CCCTCTAACACCCCCCCCCCCCCAAGAAATTCTAAAAGTTAAATAGTATGAAAGAAAAGCTCCTTTCTTTTAGGGCAGGATCACCAGGGCTGGGATAAGCCCCTCGCAATATTATACATATTTGAAACATGAGAGCTATTGTTTTGAAGCTCTACTATGTTATTGTCCTGCTTGTCTGAGTAAGAAGCATATATCTCTGGTGGATGGAGGTTAGCTAAGTAAGTCATGCATAGATGGAATTTATTAAGTTTGCATGGTAGTGACAGCTGTGAGTGGGAACAGTAACTCTGAACGTGCCAAGGGCTGAGAAAGGGAAGGAATTTTCATATGTGTCTTAAAGGAAAACGGTGGGGTAATTGTGAAAGCTCTTCTAATCACTCCATCTCATTACCAAGGGGGAAGTCACTGAAATGATTTTTAAAGTGTAATAGTCTGGCAGGAGGCTGTCTTTGGACAATCTCACCAGGCAGATGAGAAGAGGGAAGAGTCAAGGTCCGTTAAAAACCAGTGAAAATCAGACACTTTAATACAAATCCACTCAAATAGGTTTATAAATATACATCATTGCAACATAGCAACTGGTTAAGTTATCTGTTAAATTGGCTAAAAATGTTTTTTAAATATAGAATTCACCCCCAAATTGCTTCCTAGCCATCTGATCTTCAGGAGATTCTTGTGGAAACACTTCTTTTTCTTTTTCTTTTTTTTTTTTTTGCATTCCCACTCTGCCTCCTGAGATGAAATTCACCTTCGCTGCCGGATCATTAAAATGGCAGCTGTCGCTTAGAGGGAGGCAAATTCCAGTTGCTGGGGCTGATCCTGGCAGCCGCCATGCGTGTGAGTGACATGAGGCTTGCTGGGACAGCCAGGAAAAAGGGCAGCCTGGCCTGCGAGAGCCAGAGGTGGGCTCCCCGGAGTGCCAACCCAGGCAGGGACAGAGGTAGAAACACCAGCAAAGGGGAAAATAATTAAGTCATCTAACATTAAGTCACCTCATCCTCCTGGGTCATTGCTCTGGTTGTGGTGGAACAGGCCAAGCAAGAGAACCCATCTCGGGCAGGGATGCTCCAACCCCAAAACAGTGAGAGGAGATGTCTCCTGCCTCCCAGTGCTGCGGTGAGCGGTTACGACCAGAATATGCTAATATGGCTTTTTAACGTCCCTTTGAAACCCAAGACCTTTCTCTGGCAGTTGTGGGGCTATCAAAATGAGAGGTGACCCCTTTGCACCTCCTCTGCCCCTGCCCTTGGTGCCCTTCCTCCTCTTACCCTAACCTCGCTGGACCCTGAATCCCATCCCTGTACGTTGTATGTATCAAACCTGCCACAGGATGGGGCCTATCAATACGTTTTCATGTGATATAGGTATAATGCTGACTGGCAGAATACGATACCTGCCCTGTTTTTTTAATAGGGCTACCTTCTCCTTTTGTTTGATATTATGTATATTTAAAAATAGCCCCCCATCTTCATAGCTGTCAGCACCATCCAGATTTTTTTCAGGCAGATTAAAATTAATTCTAATTTTAGAGAGCTCTTTAGGTGGCAGCTTTTAATTTTCACCTTTTGCGGGGCTTTTGTTGCAGCCTAAAAATGAGCTTACAGTAGGTTAAATCCATGTCCTTAATGAAGCACTTCTTGCTCTCTGTTTTTTTGTTGTTAGACCACATAGGATATGTTCTGTTGATGTGTGGGGACTTATGATTAGATGAGAATTTACCTCTGAGGAAGCTCAGATTATCACACACAAAGCATCAGAAATAGAAAAATGATGTGCACAACCATGAAAAAAACAATGAATCTTATCTTTAGGTTTTTTTTCCTAATCACCCTCCAGCATCACTACAGCAGTTAAGTTGCCTCAGGGCTCGCTAGGATTTATAGTTTATTATAACATTGATAAGAGCAGCTGAGCGAACAGTGAACTGGATGTTCGGTAAATATTAGTTTGAATTCATGGCAGAATTTTGATCCAATGTGTTCACTATTCTCCTGTATTTACACAGTTCACTGCAAAATTGCACTGCGTCGACTAGTTTGACAAATTGTGTGCGTGTGTGTGTGCGTGCTTTTTTCCTGAGTAGATGCCTGAACTAACCCGTGTAGATCAAACAGCTCTTGTTGTGGCTGCAAACACAGTTTGAAGTTGATGTTCTGTCTGTCACATGAATTACATATTTCAGCTAATAAGTTATGCAAACGGTGAATTTTGTGTTCGGCATTTGCAGCCTTGACTTTGAGTTTTGAATAACATCCAGGCTAATAGTTTGATGGTGAAATTAGTGAGTCATTGGGAATAGCAAATCATTGCTTTTTGTGATCTGTCGTTGAATCATTTAGATAAAACTGTTCCCTGTGAATTGTTTCCTTGTCTTATATTTTGACACTTGATGCCACATCATTAAGGGATTACCCTGAGGAGCTTTCCCTTGATTTGCAGGGGAGTAAAATCAACCCCCCAATGGGAAGCCCAGCGCTGAGTGGGAATACCAGTGCTACCTTAATGCGACCTAATGGATGTCACCTCCGTAGATTTATGAATCCCATTGCATCTAAATAATGGAGGAGAAGTGATGCAATACCCTTCACCCCTTGTTCTCTGTGGCTTGCCGGCGCTGGAGTCTGAAAGTATCTTCTTGTAATCCAAATTCACTATTTGATGGGAATTTTGGTGTTCATATTTTTTCCAGGCATGGTCAAAGTCAAGAAATCCTGGGTTAGACTTTTTTAAAAAAGGAAGTGAAATAACACCAAAATTAAACCAAAGTTTTAATTCCACATCATTTTTTTTTAAGCAACAAATGGAGACCCATTATAAATCCCACTAAGAAATGCACAGCTACAATAGGTTATAAAAATACCGAGTTACCTGTAATGACCCCCCTGGTTTGCAGTGTCTGCCCATTAATAGGAAGGCAGAAGATCATGCCGGGCCTGACATATGCCATGAGCCCACCCGTGGACACGACCCACCTGCCCAACCTACCGGAATGGTCTCTGCTGCCCAGGGCCAGGCCGTGCCAAGCCATGCCACATCTGGGCCTCACATCTGCACGGCAAAGAAACCTCCGTTGCCTTCCTGAGAGCTCTTTGTAAGCTCATTAGAATAAATAAATAAATACACGTAGAAAAAAGTGCACCCAAAATCTCAGCTGCGGGATCTCAGATCTTGCAGGATAATTTAGAAAAAATACTCTTTCTACCCATCGTAGCAGAGAGGAGGATTTTCTTCCAGGACTTTCCAGACTAGGAAAGTCTGTTGGTGCTGTGAACCAAAGAAGGAAGAAGTGGAAACCCCCCACTTCATGCTTCTCCAAGTTAAATCACTTATCCGTGTTTTACCAGCATTTATCAGAGTTTGTACACTTGCTCCAATTAAACTATTTTTTCTTCAGGGGAGCTCGCAAGGCACTTACATAAATTCTCTTAATTTCTGAGTAATGCAGTTCTGACAATCACTTAAGACAGTATGGTTGATACAGCTGTCAGGGAAGACTCTTTTTCAAAAGAATGTTTTTGTAGAATATCATTGTGACACTTCGCTTAGATGAATGTCTTTAGCAGAATTTGATTAATGTAATGTAATAAAAGAGATGCACACTAAAGTGTCTGTACATGTCTTGTTAAGTATGTTTGATTCATTATATGTAGTTCTCCTCACTTCTTTTCTCTTTCCTCAGTTCATTTTTTATCATTTCAATAATATATCTATAAATATGAAAAAGTTGGCACTTTCTTTGACATATATGGCTATTAATTCATAACTCTAAAAAATTGTATCTTTCAACTTGTCACTTTAAAGCTTGTACAGTTTATTACAGTAAGTAACCTGTGTTGGAAATTAGATTTTGAACTTTAGCAAGGAGATAAATAAGCTTGTGGACATAGAAGTTATGGAGAAGATACCTAGATATAGTGCTAGAATAAAATTGCATGAAAAGATCACTTACTTGAAGATGATAATTTCAGAGCTCCCTGAAGATCACATTAAGATTGCATATTGGAAATGGGCTTCAGCTTGAATTCCAATAACTTTAATTCCTAGAAATAGCATTATTTCAGTTAATCCTTTTTCTTGGGTGGGTGTGTTTCTCTCATTCTGTAGGCCAATAATACATATTAGCAGCACACAATTTCACTAAATATATGAAATTTACTTTAGAAAGACTGAAAATTCATCTAGGCCAAATTTCGTCTGTCCTTTTGCAGCATCAATCAATCTGAGGAAGGGAAAAACCTGGAAAATTTTAATATCTTTGTTATATAGCATACGACATTTCAAGTGAACTAGGTTAGTTATTTCCTAATTGGCCAATTAAGTCACTGGGAAGCAAGGACAGTCCTTAACTTTTTTGCTTTGCTTTGATAGCAAAATAGCCACTCTGCTTCTTTTCTAGATTGCTTTTAGTCTGTGACTTTTTCGGAGCGTGTCTGACAGGTCCAGTCCAATCTTTGACCGTGTCGGGGCTGGGACTGCAGAGATTGTCTGCACTGCGGATTCTGCAGTTGGGATGTCGTCTTCGTGTGAACTTCTCAGGACTTATCCGGACTTGGGAAACTTTCTTAAGTGAGTTACGCAGAGCAGGAGCTCCTGAGCTGGATGCCCCTGGTGACACAGCCCAGCAGGACAGCGTCAGCCCTCCCACTGTGACCACATGGAGGGTCTACAGTGGCAAAGCTTGGACGAGCAAGCCACGGGGAGGGGAACAAAGGAAGGACGTGGCCGCTCTGCAAAATTATGTCCATCCTCCTGCCAGCAGGATTATTTCATTTGGTTTTGGCAGGGCACGGGGCACTGATGACTGGAACTCAGCAGGCAGAGAGCGTGAGGAGCTCTCACCGCCGCCAGCCAGAGCGCAGACCACATGAAACGGGGGGTGGGTGGAAGCATGTGCCCCGGGGCCCGGCGACGGATGGAAGGTGGGTTTGTCAGCAGCAGAAAATACAGAAGTCCGGGCGGCCCAGGGACGGTGGGAAACCGCACAGTGTAACTGCTGTGCAGGTTTACAAATCACAAAGCGCCTGAAGATTGCAAGAGCGAGCAGGATGGATGTGGTGGGTAAAGATGTGTGAAATCAAAGCTCCCAAGTGAGGACAGATGGACCAGCCGCGGGAAAAGGAAGGCGAGGAAGGTGGAGATGCAGCAGAAGACGTGCCGTTTGGTACGCGACGTAGGTGCGTTTTGCAGTTACTTTTTCTGCAAAGCAGAAAAAGGCTTTATTACTAATGTTTTGCCCTGGTTTCTGTTAAACCAGGGCATGTGGTGTTGCTAATGTGTAGCCTCAGAATGCGGTTGTATTAATCAAGCGTACATAGTAAACAGGATCAAAAAGGAGGCAGGGGGATTCACTTTTGAGAAGCATTCAAGCTTCAGTGTTTTCCAAAGCTTTGAGGAAGTGCACGCGGTTCCCTGAAAGCCACAGCTGACTGCTGCGGGTTTGTAGGCACCCCTGCAAAGGGAAACGAGTGTTCACAAAACAAAGGTAGGGTCCTGGGATGAACACTGGACCGGTCGCACGTACACCAGCGGAGATTAACGTTTGTGACGTGGGGAAAAGATGGCAGCATGGAAAATGCTGGCCAGTAAACTGGGAAGTGTGTCATGCCCGAGAGCTTGGACAGCTACTCTGAAGCTGGTCCTTCACGATGCAGTCACATCTCGGATCTTGGAGTTCCTCTCTCCTGTGCAGGGAAGATGGTCCTGCCAGACACGCACAGGGAGTTGAACTCTGTTTGCTCATGACTTTCACATTTATAAGAGTCATTAACCAGCCAGGTAGAGAAAGCTCAGCAGGCTTTTCACCTTGAACAAGCTGTATCTCAGGGGAGTCAAACCAGCTGTATTGATTCCTGTCAGCACACTTGTCTTTGGGAAATCATTTGTTTTATAAAACCAGATTGCCAGATCTCTACAGCAGAAGGAAAAGGGAGAAAAAACAGGTTTTGAAGGAAAATGAACAAAACTTCCAGGAGTGAAGAGCTCCTATCAGTGATAATGTGCAACATCTGAGCATGGGCAGCTGGGATAGGCACCTGAAATAACGAGCGAGCAGCAGGAGAGAGGACCACTGCTATAAGAAAAAAACTTCATGGATGTTTAAACCTTAGTGTGAACATGGTGCAACTCCAAATTAACTTTTCAGGGGATGACAAGTACCCTGGTGGCTCTGCGGTGTTTTCACCAGGGAAATTCATCTCACTCGTTGGGTGCCACAAGCCCCCCCTGCTCATCGCTTTGCCTGCATTTCAGTTCCTGACGCTGATGCTCCTGTCCCACGCAGATGTACCAATGCCTGATGTCAGCAGGCAATTTACTGTCTGCTTTGTGCCTAAAGCTGCTGTGGTTCACCACACCTCTGCTCCATACCTATCCTGCCCGAGGGGATCAAGTCTGCAGCGGGTGCTTTGACCATGCTGGGTTACATGCAGGGGCAAGGAGGCCCTATGGGCAGAGGTTTTGCTACAGAAGAAGGTCAGCAATGAATATTGCCTTCTCCTGACTTACGGTAATGATTTGGATACCAGTACCCAACATCCAGAAAAATGACATTGCCCCTGAACCTACAAAGATTTTTCCAATCCTCTTGAAACTCTTGCACTTCAATATGAGCACATGTGTAAGTGCAGCAGCACGTTTGAGATCCTAGGGCTGCCCAGGAGGTGCTTTGCCCAACAGCTGCTCTTACTCTTTTCTTGATCTGCTACTATAGAGCTGTTGAGACCCTGAGGAGCATCCTCAACTATAGAAACTGAGGGAACCTCTCATCACAACGATTTCAGGTGTACATGCTGGGCAGGAAATAACTAGTTTCTATTGTGAATCAGGTAAAGGACTAGAAGATAGCTCTCCCACACCTAAGTAAGTATTTTTACCTGTAGGCAAAAATATATGTGACTACTGTGAATAACAGAGATAGGTGATTAGGATGCTTGCTTACCCTAGGAGGAGGATTATTACTGGTCTCAGTCGATGTACACATGTAAGCCTCACACATCTCCCTTGCCAATTTAGACTTTGCTTATGGACTTCCATGAACAACCTTCATGTGCACCCAGGTGTGCATGGTAAAGGAAAGCCTTGCCACTTAGCTCAGCATTGCTGAGGCTTCCTGGCCAAGGTGTGGGCTGGCACAGGTGTCTTCACTTGGGCCTGACGGCAGGGAGGTGACTAGCAGAGGAGCTGGGCTCTCCTGTTTCTTGGGTCGAGGAAGGAAGGAGGGAAGAAAAGAAATGCCCTCATTTTTAGGATAAGAACAGCTACTGGAGGTGGGAAAACTAAGTAGGGGTAATGTGTTGTGATAGCTTGTGATTTTTTTTTTTTTTGTGTGTGTTTAAAAACTAAGCAGTGAACCGTGAATTTCCTTTTTGTGGCAGAAAAGGCTTGGAGTGGTTGGTCTTGTGTGATGTTTAGTGTTTGAACTCTGGTCTTGCTGTTTGCTTTGCTTTCGTCAAACAAATCTCTTGAATATGTTCTTAAATAAAACAAGCAAATAAGGTTGTCTTAAAGGAGTTAGTGTGTTTACTTGTGTGCTTATATTAAGCGTGTGCTTAATTGTTCCTTTGATACTAGCCAAGGTATATAGACAGCTGCTCTGAGTAGTTTCTGTGAGCTGGTATCTCTTCTTTTTGTACGTTTATGAGTGAGGACTCCCCTATTTGTGTGTTAGCTTGTGGGGCTTATAAGATGGAAAGAAGTAACTGATGCAAAATTGCTGTAGAGCTGTTGTATGCAGTTAAAATTGAAGACATTGCAACTGGTTTTCAATGCTATTTTCTAGTAAGAGAAGTGGCTTTCCCTCTGAAAGATGCCTGTTCCCCAAGCAGAGTAACAAGAAGAGTGTGGAAAATGCCTGTGCCTGGTTCACTCAAGCTCCATAAATGCACTGAGTCAGGTATTTTTGCCTTTATATGCTGAGCTGCAAGCTAAAGGAAGTAGGCTAAAAACAGTAAGCTGGAAAAATAAAACCTCTCTGATGGTTGATCCTGAAAGCACGGGGAGCTGATCTGATATCGGACTGAAAGGGGATGCCCAGCTGCATGCCTCCAGGAACAGGGAGGAAGAGCTGGTTTGCTGCTGGTGGCCCAGGCGCAGGTTACCTAGCACCAGGGTGGTGAACGGTTTGAAAATGAGGAAGGGGTGTTGCAGGGTATAAAATTTCTTCTGGAAAGAAGGGTGTGTGTTGTGGCGAGAGCACAAGGAGGTCAGGCAAGAAAACTGCAAACACCTCTCCGACTGGGCTGTTTCCTTCCCTGTTCCCTCTGCAGCACTGGCCTCGCCTCTTATCCCCAGCAAGAAGAGAAGTGAGAATTAAAACGTGGTGTATTTGGGGATGCCGGTGTCCCTGCTGCACCTGCTCGAGTGCTGAGCTGCAGGTGTTTGTAGCCACGTTTGTGCTACCGCTCCTGCGAGGGGAGGGCGAAGGGCTGCAGCCCCCCCGAGCTGTGCATGGGATGGCTGCACCACTTTTGGGGTGCTGGAGAAACCTCAGGTCCCACCAGGGAGGTGGCTGGATGCAAAACCTTTTTATGCTTTAGCTGGCTGCAGTCCCCAATTTATTGCTCTGCAATCCCTTTCCTCCCCCCACAATGAAAATCCGTGCTTTATCAAAGGTCGTTTTTTTTTCAAAATGCCTCTACTGCTTTTCTAAGTTTAGTCTTCTCTCTTAATTGCATGCCAAGTTGGGGAAAGGGTGGGGGGGAGAAATTGTTTAATTGATTAGTAATTTAGTCTCTGGTGATATGCTTATTTAAGAAATCTGCCGGAGTTATATATGTCAAATGATTCACATAAAAACAACATCAAGTGAATCATATATAAAAATGACATAATTGCTATTAAACTTAGAAGCCATATGTGTGGTTGAGGAAATTACTTTACTGGCTTTAGCAACTCTTTTATATTTCTTCCCAAACCCAGTTATACACTTGTGAACAGAGAAGGCATGTTTATGTGTAGGAAAATAGCCCCTGTGTGTGTTATTTGGAGATCTCTTAATTCAAGGAAGTAGGTGCATGTTCCAACAGTGCAGGAAAAAAAAAAAATTTTGAGTGTTGGGAAGCTGAGAAAGGGGTCTGTCGCTTTTTCTTTTTCTCATCATCAAGATTAAATGGCAGCTCTTGCAATATGTACCATCTGAGATTTTATTGCTCTCTGTTATTTTTAGTACTGGGAGGGAGATTAAATGAAATCCGGGATTATTTCAGACAGTGTTAAACTTTTTATTGCTCATTTCTGCAATCAGGCTTGGGCTGACCCAGTTGGATGGGTCATTAGAGAAGGTGGGCTCTCCTCTGCAAGCACCCAGACAATTAATTCCTCTACTTACATGTTGTCTTATAGGAACATTGAATATAGCAACAGCAAAAGTAAATGTAGCTATTAACACAGCTAGTCTTTTATTTGACATTACTCAGTTCTCAGAAGTCTGTTGTGTGCTGAACTTCACATATGCAAACAGTATTTCATGTGCGGCTCAGCATCCGTATAGCCTCTGTGGGATCACAGGTTGGTAGCTTTCCTGTGTGTTTTGGAAGCTTATTTTTATTGAGCTTTTAAAGACTACTTGAAATAAACCTAAACTGATTTAATATTTTGCATTTCTTTATCAGGAGAAGATTAAAAAAAAAGGCCTTTTTTTGAGTCTGTATTTACTTAAAGTCTTTACATTAAAAAAATTAGCTCGATACAGCTGACTTGATGCTTGTTACTGATGGTTTCTTCATTTTTATTCCTTTTTATAGGGTGGTACCTTTTACATTAGTCACAGCCCTAGACACATTGATATATGCAGTAAGGAAGACTTTAGGTGATGGTTGATGAATAGCTGTTGTGGCACTCTTCCGCAGTTAATCTTGGGATGAAGGAAAAATTCTGGTCTTGCTTCTGCAGGTTTCAGAGATCCTGCTTGTCTTCAGGGTGGGTTTTGTAGGTTCATGAGCATGCCTGCCAGCTGGTGCCAGCACAGTTTTAGCTCAGGACATTAGCAAGTCCCCCTTGATGAAGAGGAGGGGTCAGTAGGCAGCTATTCAGCTTTGACAGAGTGCCTGTGTCATTGGCACTAAGGGATGCAGCATCTATTGTAGCTTATGTGATGCGAAGAAAGCCCCCTAGTATTTTCTGTAATTAGTTGCTGATAAATCAACTTCTAGAAGCCACATGTTAAAGACTATCCCTGTGGCATGTCATTATAAGCTCTATTTGCTTACGTTTGGAATAACGTTCCCCACTTTTTGGCTACCCTGACTGTCCCATGGTCTGTCCTCGCATGCGGGGCACTCGGCAGCCAGCCCGAGCACACACCGCTTCCAGCACCCGGGCTGGCCCGGCATGAGCAAGTGAGTCAAGAAAGTGGGGATTACACTGTCCTGAACTGGCTTTTTCCCTGCTGTGTGTCTGTTTAATCTTGCTCTGAAGTCACTGATGTAAGAGGAATGAGCTTGGACTAGAGCGGCCAGTGCAAAATTTCTGCGCTGGGAATAAAAATTAAGTCTGTAAATACACAGCACTAAGGGAGGCCTGCGGCTCTGACTCGGCCGTCCTCTCATTTTCAGCCCCAGCATGGGAAACCCAAGCCCTTCCCTTGCCTGTGCCTGCTGGCCCCTTCTTTCCCCTCAGACCTTCAGCCTTTTACCAAACACAGGCTGGGAGCTCATTTCTGAGACTGTTATCTAGGAGATGCGGGTTGTTTGGGTAGGACTGTCACTGAACCTGTCAGTAAACATAAAGGGGCTTTTGTTTCAAAAAGTAAATGCAGCTGGTTTGCTTAATTATTCAAGAAAAGAGATGGGACATCAGGCTAGGTAGGGAGCTGCAAAGTGACCAATATTTCTGAAGAATATTCTGACTTGTAAACTTTCTAAATAGAAACATGTCTGAATGGAGATTTGGTATCAGTGGTCATGAAGCTTTTTTTTGATTTTGGGAGCTCTTACTCATTTTCGTCTGTATTCAGGTTCAGAGCTGAGTCATTCCTTCTGCTCTTCTTCCCCCAGTGACTTTTCCATGCTGTTTCATTTTTCCCGGATAGATGTTACTGGAGCAAGACTATGCTAACCACACTGTGAGCAGGGAAAACAGTGTGTGATTTCCTTGGGAAGAGGAGAACATGCTCTGTGTTCGTTTCTGCTATGCGTACCTCAATCTCACAAAAGGTCTGTGCTTTAGAGAAGCGGCTCAGGATAAGGTGTGGGAGAGGCAGAGGCCATTAGCATCGCTGGATTTACTGCTAGCTCTGGCTAAAGAGGAAACGACGAACAAATGTGTTGTAATCTTCGCTCCGGTGCTTGGTTTAGCAACGCAGAAGGTTGAACAGGGGCTGAAAGAACTGGTGTCAGGAGCTGTTCTTGCGTGCTTTGTATTTTCACCTTGTTTGGTATTGACACAGCACGGGATAGCATGAGAAAGACGGAGAGAAAAACGTGTTTCAGAAGAGGACAGGGGCCCCCATATAATGAAGAGTTCAACTGAAATAAGGAGGGGGGGGGAATTTTTTTTCTTTGCATGCCGGATTTCTTGCCACTTTCAAGCTAATCCTTTCAGTTCACTTCAATACAGTCACTGAAGTAGCTTAGAAAAAGAGAGAAAAAGATCTTTGATATGCTAGATCAACCAAAGTTTAAAAAAATCTCTCTTTGTATATGCCATTTATAATGCAAATCTCAAGTTGGCATTTTAGTCTCACTTACTGTTGTTACTGAAGTACCTTGGAATACAAAGGCTGGAGATGGAGGGAGATCCCAAATGACAGAGCTCCTTTGATAGTTCAATAATAAATTAAAAAAAAATATTATATTTTCTCATTTCTGTAAATACCTGCCACTTCTGCAGCGTGTCTGAGAGACAAGGAAAAAAGGGAGTATTCCTGTACAGAGGCTGAAGTTATTAGTCTGAGTCTTCTGGGAATTTGAATTCAGCTTTGCCAGTGTGTCCCCAGAAAGGATTTGACCCTGGCTGGGGTATCCTGTGACTTTCCTCATACCAGGGAGAAATCATATGTGTTAACTACGTTTGCTTAGTGAGCAACTGGTTAAGCATTCTTTTGGAAAGAAGCCTAATTTCTAAGAATTGCCTTCCCAAATATATAACCTGATTTCTTTCCCTTGTGTTCCCAACATTTAAGCACTGATTAAATGTCACCAAAGATAATAGGAGAAATGCTCATGACGGCCAGCCTATTTTAAAATAGCATGGGCATGCTTAAAGCAATAAGTAATTTTGCCTCTGTTACACAGTGTGTTTAATGCATATTTAAATTAATCTGTAGACAACTTTGAGCAAGCTGGATCTAGAAATGAGTTATCCTTCTAATTGGGGATATTTTGGGATGTGCCCTGCTGAATTTCACACAACTGCTGCCTGAAAGATGACTATTAAATGGGTTGATTGTGGCCTCCTGTCCTGCATGTGCTCTGCAGTGGGAGTGGGGATGATCCTGTCCACCTTTTGAATCCTGGTACTTTCATACTGTATTTAGAATTGCTTTACAACCTTTTTCTGCTACTGCTGCTCACTGGAGCATGTGCCCATTGATACCTGCGTCATTTGGAAGTGAGTAGGACCCTTCATAGGGTTGTGATACGCCTGGTAGCTCAGCTAGCGTAGAGTGGATTTGTCCTACTCTGTTAATTATTTCGAAGTATCATTGTACTGCGGACATGATTGCGAATAAAGAAATGTAATTGAGAAGTAAGTAAAATGGATCTCGATGCAAGAATTAGTCTTCCTTTCCACCACCCCCTGCGTGGTGCTGATGTCCTCCATGTCAGTTGAGAAACTGCTATGGCATAAGAGTGGAAACGTGGTTCAGGGGAGCAGCAAAGAAAACGCATCTTGTGGGAGTCAAAGCATCAAGATCCTGGGGGTTTTTTTTGTATGTTTCCCCCACCCCACCCCCCCGCCACTGTCTTGGGTTTTGTAGCTGCAAATATCACTTAAATCATGACTATAGTGTATGACAGACTGTATTCATTGAAAGTGCTAGTCTTTTATTTTAAGAGGTTTGTGAATGTTTTGTTGAATCTGGGGAATGACGGGTGGAGAAAAAAAAAAAAAGAATAATGCGTGTCCTCTAACTAAGCTGTTACTGATTATCTGAGTGCAATGTACATATTAAGGGCCTGCTCTGAAGACCACTGGGGTCAATTGACTGAAGTGGACTTTGAATCAAGTCTTATGAGCATTCAGCATATGCTGTAGTGAAGGGTGATGGAGATGAGCACAGCACACTTTCCTCTCCAATAAGCCTGAAATACTCCAACTGAAATTCTAAAGCAGAACCAGTTTTCTGGTTTGTACTGAAAAACTCTAAAATGACTGCATAAGGGCTATTTTTAATATGTAATGTGACAAATATTCAGTGGGGAGCACAGATTATTGGTAGCATCTCAAGAATGTGACTTTTCAGGTGTAGGGACTGGCATTTCAGAGCTTCTTTCTTTTGGAACAAGAGGGTGTTTCATCAGACTTTCTGCTTTTGAAAATTCTGTGATTTAAGTCCACTAGATTACATGTTTTCCCACACGATGGTGAGTCTGTTGCCTATTTAAGGCTACTATGGAAAAACTTGAGGAAAAAAATATAAATAAAATATGCCCAAGCATGCAAGTCAATGATCTGTGTGTTAAGCCTATTGGCACATACAGGACAATTTTATTGCATGACCTACTGGTTAAAAACATCAAAAATATAAGTCAAGTCATTTGAAGAACTGCTGTTTAGTGAGTTAGAATGAATGAAGTCTTTATTGAGTACATGCTTCCAGATTCATCACTGGTTCTGTTCTAGTCATGCCCTATCCTAGTCTTAACTGCCCCAGGCAGTCTTTTTGAGGCCACTTGACCTGCCAGTCATATTTCAGAAACTACTGATATGGTACTTGCTGATTTAGTTTAGATTCCAAACAGGCTAGCTGCTGGATTACAGACTAATGACCCATCAGATGCTAAAGGCAAAGACTTAAAGTGCACTAGTGAATTAAGCCTCAACATTATCTGAAGGGAAGAATTTATTATGTCATTAAACTTGACTCTATAAGTTTCATTTCTTCAGATGCATTGCACTAAGCAAGAAGTAAGGAATTAATGTGACTGAGAGATACCGTTTTGATTGTATGCAGGTGAAGTGTTGATATTTGAGTACAGCATCAAGGGATGCCATTTCGTAGGATTTTGGCTATATTGATAGAAACAATAGGTTGAGAAAACTCTGCATAGCTGATTAACCAACCATGGACTCCTCAAACTAAGCTCACTTGAATATATGCTTCAGTTGGTAAATACATAGGAAAGTGAGGCTTGTCTGATTTGATGAGACCCTTGGTGAGGTTTCAGGGGCTTTCCATCAAATATCAAAGCCTCAGTGGTGTAAAGATATTAGTAGCAAGTTATAGATGGCACTGGGATTTAATGCAAAACTTAATACAAACACATAATGTGATGAGTCAAACGGGGATTGCAGCTTGCTTCTCAGAAGACTATTATAGTGATCTGAAGGAAAAATCCTGCATAATGCAAAGATCACTTTAAAACACACACACAAAAAAACCAACAACCATTTGGTGTTTTATCTATCTGCATATGTCTCCTAGTTGTGTTACAGCAACAGAAAAAGTGTTTATAAATAATAACAAAGATACTTCAGGAAAATGTTCGGATTTCTGCCTGTAGCTTTTGTCGCTCATCTCTCGCAGTATCTGATGAAATTCTCTTGAGTTCTTCAAGATGGTTTTATGTTGTAGAGGTGCTCACGCGATCAGGAGAGAAGTAAAAGGCTAGACGCAATCAGTGGTTTTACTGAAATTCTTTTGTATCAGGAGGATGGTAAAAGTGTATATTTTTCGAGTTTCAAAATCAATTTAGAAGTGATTAGATTATATTTTTAATAAATTATGTACTTTATTACAAATGTTAAGTTGCACTGAGACTGAACCATATGTATTTGTATGACAGCGGGTCTGGGATTAGGATTTTTTTTTTATTAGAAGATTTTAATCACTTTAATACAATTCATTATCAAAGGGAGTATTTAATATTCTGGTCTTAAAATTAAAATTAACCTAATGGGCTGATTGTCTCTGCCTTTAATGAAGACTATTCTTTCCCTAAAATGTGATAGCTTTTCCTTGTGAGTTAAAGAAGCGGTAAAGGTCACTCTGATTTACACAGCTCTACTTTTTTCTTTTCTGTAACACATTGGAAAGGCAAAATTCACTGCTATGCTAAAACTACTTTCCACTGTGATCTGAGTGATTAAGTACTACAGATGCATGTGCATATACACACACATACACTTATGAATTCATATTTATCATTAAGCTTCTAATGAAAAACATATATAATTCAGCTGACCGCTGCAAGGTCTTAATCTACTGGATGGGCTTCTGAAGAACTAAAGCCTGGAAATTCATACAGCTCCAGGAGATTCAGCAGATCATCCAAAATGTTTTTCACCTTACCCTCCTGTTAGAACACTCTTAATTAGCATGATAGTACTAAGTAGGTGGCCCATAAGTTGTCTCAGACTGGTGTGAAACTCGGCTTTACCTGGTTTACGGTGGTCTTTTTTGGTTTTGTGCCTTTTTTTGGAGGTAGGGGTGCGTTGAATGAAATACTGCTAGGAATCAAGCAAAAAGACATACTTTAGGACATACCAGGCCAGTGTACTTCAGCACAAAGACTTTCATTCCTTAAGCCTGTGTATCTGGGACTGGGCTGGACTGGGCACTTCAGCAGCCTAATGTTTGCAAAAATTTTCTGACGACTTGATTTAGTGTTTGTGAAACAAATTTTGGAGTCTTGGAAGCTTCTGTGTAGTGGAGTAGTATTGGAGTCAGATTTTCTACTGTCCTTTGTGGTGATGTTTTTGTCAAAGGCCCAAATTGAGGTCACCTGCAGTGGTCTGCATAGACATCCTCAGCCTTGGTCACCTTGCCCTTCTCCACTGAAAATGTTAGGAAGCTCTGAACTGGCAGTATGAAAAACAGATTGTAGTATTGTGCAAAAAAGGTGAAATATGCTGTTTAAATATGAAAGGGTGTATATTTATCTTCAGGTATCATCTGTGGCATCTTATACTGGTTGCAAGTAACTGTTACCCCCAGCTGGTGCAGTAGGACGCTGTTTCTCAGCATGCTCTTTCCATTCTGCTGCTCCCGGCCCAGTATACGAAGAAACAGCTTGCTGGAGCTCGAAGCACAGCTATTTCAAATTTATGGGACCTCCCAGATACCCAGCATGTACCTCTGTAAGTGGCCAATGAGAGGTTCCTCCCAGGAAGGAGGGGTAATGCTGGCTGGGGAGAAGAGTGAAGAATAAAGAGGGGAATGTGGAGCCATGGGTGGCCTCAGCACGCTTCTCCTCCTCCTTTTGTGAGTCAAAACTGTTGAGTGGTCTTATAGCTGGTATGGGGAAGGCCATAAAAGCTTTAGAATCTGTCCCTCCCACCGCCGGAAGATCTCTGTTTTTCAGAAAATTGAGCATTTCCCTTTTTGGCATTGAATCTAGATATAAAAATGGGGACCTGAAACCAAGGAGATCAAACTCCATGTCTGACGAGTGATTCCATGTAGCCTCAACACAATCTCCATCTGTTTTCCCTAACTGTGTAACAGGGATAATATTTAAATAGCCTGTGGTGGTGTTAAGTAATTATTGCTTCTGTAGTAGCATGTTTTATTATCGATCCCATGCCTGTTCCTTGCTGACTTGGGCAATGTGTACTTGCCTGCTGTATTGTGCGGCTAAAGAAGTTTTGTCAAGTGGCTTCCTCTGTGGGGCAGAGATGTGACAAACCAGACTTGGGAGTTGGGGTAGTAGAGTATTAGGGAACGGGATATGCAGAAGGAGAGTTCTTCACCAGCTTTTGCCTGCATGTGCACCTTTACTAAGCTTTCCTGGGGAATAGCTGCAATCTGAGGTTGCTGGAAAAGTGAGAACCCAAAATATTGGCTTTTTCCATGAACAGTACGTGGGCGGACTAAGGGAGCAAGGCAACACTGCTTGGATGCCACTTGAAACTCTTCTTTGTCAATTCAAAACCTCTCCCTTTTCAAACTATACTTGGAAATTTTAACCCAGACTTAAAACTTTTGATTGCATTACACAGATTCATTCATTTCTCTTCTTTGACTACTAAACACATGTCCTGTAAAAGAAATGAGCTGAAAAGGAAGGAGAAGACATCTTTCTAGATTACTGCCATCGTTGCTCTGTAGATCAGACTCTTGTGCTAGGCAAACATGGAGTGAAAAGATTCCTGCTAGTGAATATGAATTTGATTTCTGTATGCTAGTTATGTTGTTCTTTATGGTATTTCTTCAGCCTTTTCAGAAGAGACTATTCCAATAATACATTCAGGTTTGGCATGCTTTGTAAATGTTACCTTGCAGGAAACGAGATCGGATTTAAGAAATTCTTCCATTTTACAGAAGATGAAACTGAGGCATGAGGAACCACAGCCAGTCAATTTTTTTTTATGTATTGTTTGATAACAAAAAAGGCGTCTCTTACTGGAAATTAAATTTGCATCCTGTTTATACAGGAGAGAATATGGATTGCCTTGGTCTCCTGTTTTAAATAGGTTTTCCTCCTTTTTTTGTGTGGAACTAATCCAAATTTATTGCTAAAGTTATATTTTATTTATATATATATATGATTTATGTGTATGAGTACTTGGTATTTGTTTGTTTAGTAAAGTTTGTGTGTATATATAGTATTTGCCATTGTTCTCTGTAGTCCTTAGTTGTTCTTTTTTTCTGATTTTTTTTTTTTTTTTTTTTTTAAGTCTTGAGATACTTAGTTAAAACTCATCTAGCTTTACAAATCTGGAGAGTCTGTTTAGAGTAAGGTTTGGGGTTTTTTCCTCTTTTCCTTTAAAGTGTCAGGTGGGTATTCTTTCCTAGCTGTAGTGTATGGGTTTATCATCAGATCTTAGCAATGGGAGGAAAGTTACACACAAAGTCAACAAGCTTAAACGATAGAATGTGTTGTTCTTTTTTGCAGTGGATGACTTTAATTTCAAAAAGGGAGTCTCAGTTACCTATTTCATAATGCTTCACTTGGTCCCAGGTATTTCAGGTAGATTAATAGCCTGATGTAGCGTGCCCAGTGTGAAATCAGTGATGCGGTAGTGTTACCTTGGATGCAGTAAGTACAAGGTACAAACTTCATATTCCTGTTTTTCTCTTACTTGCATTCTGTCTTCCACTTTTGGGTAAATTTTAAACACACATTGCAGCTCTAGTAAGGCTGTTAGTAGGTTTTCTTGAAAAATTAGTGCAAACTAGTTACTGAAAAGGGGAACAGGTCATTATTTTGGAGACTAGGTTGACACATCAAGGAGTTCTTGACTGTTCCAAGTGATATGGATTTGTTTTAGTAAAATATCCATTAATCGGATACAAAGCTGGAGTATAATATGTATTGTGTTTATCTACCCATTGACCTCAAACATTTTTGCCACTCCTGTTGCCTTTCTTTGCTTCTTGGCCTGTGCTCCTCCACAAATAGCAATGCGGAAAGATATCTGTGGCTGACTGATGCATAATATTGTAAGGGTGTTATGCTCTCAGGAAAGGAATGTCTGGAGGTTTCTAGATATGGCCTCCCACCCACAGGTTGGCTTGGTCTCCACAATATAGGTGTTAGGTCTATGTGAATTTTGAATTCAAGAGTGCGTTTGGACCTGGGTCTAACATCTGCTGAGCAAGTATCATGTAGTGCCTGAGGGTCTTGGTCTTGGAGAACCCTGTGAGATGGTAAGGGTAGCTTCTCCTTCCAGAGAAAATAAGGAGTGGAGACACCGTCGCATTTCTAAATGGATTTGGTTAGATAAATGATTTCATAATTTAGGTTGGTAACCTAAACACTCGCATAAATTCTGGCCCTTGAAAGGATTTGAGTGTCTTTTTTTGGCACTCGCATTACAAACAGAGTGGTCAAATTTTCTGACCCTGGGCTGGCCTGCTAACTTTCTCTGGCTGTCCCCTTTCTCTCCCTCTTGCTCCTTTGGGTAACAATGCAACGCTGGAAATTATTTTAGAAAGTAATGCTTGTAGAAGGATATTTCCATTTAAGTTCATGAGATCAAATGCTGGCTTTGATTACAAAAGAGTAAACCTATTGCCCTCCACAGAGTTATGTTGATGTAATACAGCCATAAAAGAGCACAATTTGTTTAGCCTAGCAACAATGAAGACTGAGAGGGGTCATGATTCCTCTCTGTGTGTGTTTTTAAGAAAAAAAAAAAAAAAGTGGAAACACCAAGACAAGTTGAGTTGTCTCAGTTAAATGGCAATACTGGCACAAGAACAAACAAGTACTCCAGATCCATGAATAAAATCAGACCCTAGGTTAGGAGACCTCAAATTGTCTGAGGAGTGAAGTTTTGGAAAAAAATTCAGTGAAAATTATGCGGTTGACAAAATTAACTGGTTTTAAGATGAAGCTAAGTAGTTAATGAAGAGAAATATATGATGAGCTTTCTTGGGATAGCAAGGGACAGGGCTCTGTAACACAGAACTGAAAAAGATTTCCTGTGTTTCTATAAGCAAAATTTGGCCTATCTGGTCTGCAGTGCTTCCACTTAAGAAGATATGTTTATATGAGCCCTTTTTGCCAAGTATGACTGAGGATGCCCAAGCTGTGTTTCCAAAATAGGATGTTGTATTTGCTTTCTTCAGTCTGCCATCCTCCTTTAGTATAGACATGCCGTAGGGTATTTGATGAACAGAAATACATTGAGCCCTGCCCGTTTCCCGTGGGAGGCAGATGGGTTATCCTGCGTATCTCCCTTTGGCAGGGTTGCCAAGCTCTGGATGAGGCCAGGAAGGCGTCTGTCCCCATCATGCAGTGTCGGTGACCCCCTGGTTCCTGCTGCTCGCCCTGTGTGGGGCTGGGGCACCATCTCCTTGTACATGCCCTGCTGGGGACCTGGGGATAAATTACAGACAGTTTCAACTTTTAAGTTTCCTTGCTTTCTTGGGGGTGAAATATAATCCTTGCCCTTGCTCTAACACATCCTTTGTGGCTTAATTTAAATAGTGATTTTTACAGTGACATGTGATGTTCATCTGCTAACCTTTTACCCAATATGTTCAATTTAAAGAAGTGTCAAATCTCTGAATGTGCCTCTATCTATAGATATAGAAGCTTGCTATAGGGTAGTTTACCTACTTAGGTTGGTACCTAAGAGCTTGTAAACAAATTCATAAATTTGTCATGCTGATTACAGTGTTGGCAAACACAATGGTTGATCATGTTATAAATGTTTATCAACACCCGCACTCACCCACCTGCTAAGAGGTGCTACGCTTTAATGAAATTGTTTGAATATCAAGGCTGGTTGCTAAGATACAATGTTCTTGTTACCAGGGATGTGATGCTTACAGATTTCTGTTATCAAATAATGATTAGAGATGTGCTAACCTCAAGGTGCTCGGTGCAGTGAAAGGTTTACTGAGCCACAAATTAGTAAACTGTCTGCCTGAGCAGACACTTACAGAAGGAGCACATGTGCATCAAACTTACTGAGATGACATTTTTAAAGAAGACAAGATCTGGCAGTGTAAATGTTCCTATATATGATGAAAGACTGTCATAGGAAATGTTTACATGATCTGTTGCCTAGCACAATGTCTTCGTGCCATTTTTTTCCCCAACTTGGAATAGTGTTGAAATCTCCAAGTCAAATAACTGCTTTCTTCTTGCTTACTAAAATGTCTTCCAGCACTCACTTCTTGAAATTACACCATGGTTTGCAAATGCTGATTTCTTTTTTCTATAGGCCACACAAAGAAGGAAACAAAGATATGTAACAAAATGACCAGCATGTGGGCCTGGTGGGTAAAATATCACACTTCTGGATACTGTGATGGATGCGGGGTCAAAAGCTTTACTGATGTTAAAAACACAACTAGATGTTCAAGAAGACAAACATCAAATATTGATGATGTTTTCTGTTTAATGTAGATTTGCTAATGTGTTTTGTAATAAGGTATAAATATTGTACTTCATTTTATTCTTTTTAACAAGCCCGTTTCAGTGTTATTAACCATCAAAGAAAATAATGAATAGCACAATATAGGTGATCAAAAGGATTTTACTCGCACTGCTGAAGTGCTAAGCAATCTTCAAGTGTAATTGTTGATCTCATTATTGAATTAAGGTTCAAGCTGTATTTACAGTACCTACGTTAGTATGAATTTGAGTTTAAAGTCAGTTCAGATGAAATAATCTAAATCGTAGGCAGGGTTCATGCTTGCCTGTGGGACTCCATATTTTTACATCACCGGTAATTGTTTGTTTCAGTGTAAAGGGATATTATTTTCCTGTTCCTGTAAGTGTCCTTTGGTAGTCACTTCACAAGATGCTCCTATTACTATAACTACAAATCTGTTGGCAATTAAATTCAACTTGGTGCAGTTCTAGTAGATAGGTAGACAACTTTAAAATTACAGAATTGCAAAAAAAAAAAATCAGCAATAATTTACTACGGTTATAATTCATGATATTAAGCTTACCCCTTAGATGTAAAATTCATACTTTATAAAATGATACAAGACTGCATCCTACAACAGGCTCTTAACATAACCCATGTTCTACCTACGCTGTGTGGGATGTTCAGACAAATAATCGCCTTCAGCAGATGCCTTTGTCATAATGAGTGTGATAGTTTAATATTTATGGAAGAACTGCTGATTTTCAATGCCTGCTTTAAAACCCCAAGAATAATTTTGCCAGCTTTAAGGACTGCATGTAGGTGAAATGTTGAGCAGAGCAAACAGGGTATACAGACCTTTCTGCGCCACTTCCAAATGACGGGAGTGGGTCTATTGCTGGAGATGACCTGCACTACGGTTATCTCTCCTCCTGCCTGCCCTGTTTTATATAGGGAGCAGCAGGGGGGGTGGTAAAAGAGCCTGATCATCCTCAGTTGGGTAGAATTGATGAAGTGATGGAGAATTACTAATTTCTGTCGCTTAAACTGAGGTGGGAGAATCTGAAAACTGGCCTCTATGGGAATGGATTTGCACTGCGGCTTGGGTTCACCTCCTGGGACAGCCGGTCTCCTTCGCCTGCTCTCCCACCTGTTTCTCTGCCGCATCAAGATGGTTTGCACCGAGCTTTGGACCTGCATTGAATTTTATGACTGTGCTATAATATTTCTGACATTTTTCCTTTTGCTGAAGCATATATTAGTTAAGAAAATAGGAAATATTCTCTAAAAAAAAGTAATAAAACTTCCCTTCCTTCCACCACTAAATGATTGGCAAGCTAGGACTGTAGCTGTGGGCCACCACAGAAATAGAGGTGTACTGAAACACCTTGAAATAACGTCAAAACACAGATGCTCACCTGTCCATTAATGACAATATAGACACTTTATCTGCTGCAGCTGTCTGTGAGGTGGAGGAAAGTTGGGGGTTTTTCTTCTTTCTTTCTTTTCCTTTAGGTTTGTTGTAATGAGTGATTTACATCGCATTAGATTATGTTGGGATATACTGTGTCAGGTGGCATGACCTGGTATAACCCAACTTAATGCAACACATATGTTTAGATTGTATTACACGTGAAGAAAAATTCCCTGAGAAGCTGTCAGGAGCAGGTGATTTCTGCAAATGGAAAATATTTGCACAGTGATATTTTATACGAGTCAAAATTGAAAGGTGTATAAAACTTTAGCATGGATTTAGGAGCCTTAGCCCCATTGACTTTGCTGGGACTAAAACTTTTAAATGCCACACTTCCTTTTGGAAATATGATTTAGCATCTGATGTTGAGTTGGAAATTTTGCAAAATCTTGCTTTCATTATAGCCAGCTCTGAGATGAAGGAGTTGCAGTAGTGTAAGAGGGCAAGTGAGATCCAAATCAATTGACTGGCAGCTAGCAATAAAGCAGGATGCAAGGAATTCACACGAGCAAGTCTGGATTATTATTTTCCTTTTAAAATCTTGCGTGCTTG
Source organism: Aviceda cuculoides (assembly GCA_035590195.1). Taxonomy (NCBI): domain Eukaryota; kingdom Metazoa; phylum Chordata; class Aves; order Accipitriformes; family Accipitridae; genus Aviceda; species Aviceda cuculoides. The sequence continues at coordinate 49,846,205 of JAVJGG010000001.1, forward strand.
ATTGGTTCCCCGTTTGGAAATCAACTTGATAGGAATGTGGGCCGAAGTGCAAGGTTTACATTTCACTCTGAGATGACTATGTTGAGGTACCCAGCTCTAAATTTGGAGGCTCATATGGATCTTTTTTTTTTTTTTAATTTTTTTTTTATTTGGTGTCAGAAATAGGAGCCTAAATTTAGGCTGCGAAGCTCATTTAGGAGTCTAAATATAAATGTTCTGCTTTTCAAAAGTGCTGAGCACCCTGCAGCTCCCACAGACTCTATTGAGACTTCACCTTGGTGTAGGATGCTGCTCCCAAACGCACCCCATCCAGGGGGGGGAGGCTTGCGCGCGTACGTATCGTATGTTTGTATACTGCTTCGAGCCTACAAAAGCTTGCAGTGCCCGGGATTCAAAAGTCAGAAAATGCCTATGTGACCTTAATTGTATACATATGTGGTGGCCTTCTCATGTGTATACATTATGATACAGTTTGATCACATACTTGATGGGGTAAATGTTTGGAAGTGTGATGTGAGGGAGGCAGGGGTTACAGCAAGCCAGATGTTCCTGTGAAGAGGAGGGAGAAACAAAAAGCCCGTGGTTTGAGAAGCCAAACATCAATGCTCCCAACTTTTTCATGTGGGCTTTTCTGTGGACAAGCTGTTTTCTTTGCGAGTTTAAAACCAAAGCCAAAGCACATCACGTTTCCCTTGTGGGATGATTTTTACCTGTTGCCTGGTTGCTGTTGGGTATGTGCTGGGGAAGCCCCTGGCTCTAGGGGCTGGGGCAGCTCTACCCGGGGGCTTCTCCATCCTTCTCGGGAGCCAGCATTTCACCTGCTCTTCATCAGGTTTTCTTCTTCCCTCTTTATCCTAGTTTAGTAGGGTCTTAGTTTCCCTCTACCCAGATCTCCCCCCAGGCCCTCTTTTGTTTAATTTCTGGCTGAGGAGCATTGACAGTTTGAATTTGGGTTTGGTTTGGGTGCCCAGCCCTGTCCTGGAGTCAGGAGCAGCATCTGCAACTAATAACTTTTTATTCCTGTAGCCCTAATCTCAGCGCAAAACTCTCCCATGCAGGCTTTTGAAAGCCCTGAGAAAGCATAGTCTTGGCCTGTGAGAAAATGTATTTCAGTTTCTAG
>JAVJGG010000001.1:49852917-49865759 GCA_035590195.1 Aviceda cuculoides
CTGACTGCTGGAGCACAGAGTAAGATGTAATTTTACACCTGATATTTAAGATAATCTGTCTACGTCATGCATGTCATCCTTCTCCAACTTATATTTTACTGCCTAGGAAGGCTTTGTCTCTTTCCTAGGCTGGAAGCTCATGTTCCTGGGTCAGTAAAGTGCTGTGAATTATGCTTTGTCTAATACACCTATTTAAAATGTACAGCTATTATATGAGGAAAAAATGATTGTGGATGATATGAGTAACACTGCAGGTGCTGACTAATATATACTCGTAAGGTGTCTCATTTTATAAATTGTGTTGGTAAAGCTACACCAATAATGATCCTATTGTATGCATTCTATGCCCATAGGATGCGTCTAGGTAGGGGAGCTTATGATAACTTATGAAGATAAGATGATTATTTTATTTTATACGTAGCTGTAAATGCTGGCCTCTGCAAGGACATAGGCTTCCATCTATTAAAACATCCATTAACTATTAGAGCAGTGCATAAAAGGTATTAAATGTAGAACAGGTGTCTGGCTGCAGTGTCTTCCACAGATGAGCAATCTTGGACCATCATTTTTAGCAAGGAGATTTAGTTTTGCCTCTGCTGTTAAGTGGCAAGCTATAGCGGTCAGCGTTGATTGAATTTCAGAATTTGCAGGATGAAATCAGGAGTTTTATGTTCCTTTTTGTAGAATGGGTGAGGCTGACACACCTTGTTGGTTGTTTCTGTGGTTGTTTTCTGTATGGATCTCCTTGGCGATTTGACTACAAGTTGGTAGAAGCATGACTCCGCAATTATAGATCCTGTGATTCAGGAGTTAAATATACAGACCACAGGCCAGTGAATCACAGGTTTTCTGCCTGTGCTCACACAATGTGTACATAGCTTTCCTTAAGCACTTGCAAAATCTGAAGTCATGAGGCCCCAAATGAAAAGTTCAGAAAAAAAGTTTCTGTTCCTTCTTTCTAAATGTCCTGAACTTTGCCACCCAACTTCACTTGAAATAAAACTCATGGTCTTGTATTTTGGTGTGGCTTCTTTCTAATGACTTTGTTTTTGCAAAGGAGCGGCCCGTGTGACTTGCAAAATGTCCACAAGGGTTTGTAAAAGAAGGTATGCAGAGCTCTCTGCTGTATTGGGAGAGTTGTAGGAAATATGTTCACTACTAAGGTGTCTGACCTGGGGACAGGGCCTTCAGATCTCTTCAGCATCAGCTTTCTGAGGGCTTCCAACAAGGACAAGCGCAGGTCTTTGAAGATAACTAAATATCTAAAAATACAGGTACACACCAGGTGGGATTTTTGAGATTTCATAGGTCTTGGCTCTAGAAAAAGATGTGAGCTTAAGTGTCCAGCTGGGCTTTAGCCCTAGAAATCCAAAACTCGGTCCCCTAGATTCTGCATCCTGCTGCCACCTCACCTTTGAATAAACCTAAATTCCTTAGATACGAAGTGTATGTTGATAAACTGTAAGTGGTTCCAAGAACTCCAGAATTGCTCAAGCACAGCAGGCACCACAGAGCAGGGCTTCCCCTGCCTCCCTCCCGTGTTGTCTGCCCGTCATGTCAGCCGGGCAGGACTTCTCGGAAACCATGAGTGGGGTGAAGGGAAGCAGATGGGGGAGTGGACGTTCAAGTCCTTCCTTCGGAAGCCCTTCCCTCTGGTTGGTGTGGCTGCTCCATGGGGAAGGACATGCCCATAGACACATATGGTTGGAAAAACTAATGAAAGCACAGCTTCCGTGAAGAAGGAAAACCTAGTTTCTGCTCCAAAGTAAGATTTTATTTAAATATTTGTAGGAACCAACACGGCGTGCTTCATGGAATTTGAGCAGAGACAACAGTACTCTAGGTACCAACTCCTGTCTTTATAGCGGTCACTCAGAAGCAGTCATGACTACCTCTTACAAAACGAAGTGTCTGATGTCTTTGCAGACAGAATTTGCGAAGACATAGAAGTGAGCTCTGTCTGATGTCAGCTTTCATGATTGCTGTTCTTGGGGTTGTCCGACCTCCTGAAGACCCAGGTCTTTCCATACATTTCCTCTTATTTGCAACAGTATGCTGACACTTTGGTGGAGATGGAGACCTAGGGAAAGGAAATAGAAGTTATATTGACAAAGAAAGTAGTAAGAAATTTGGCTTTTTAAGTTTAAGCTTTTCTTGGTGCTTTTTTCACAACTCTTCTTTTGTTAAGATGAAGCGAGAAGATCTCAAATGACATAAAAATTAAGGAATGGGCACTTTTTTATTTTTTTAAATTTTTATTCAAACCGCTGCATTGCAGGAACTGTGGGGCAGTCAAGTTCATGTCAGATCTCTTCTTTTAATTCCAGCAGAAGTATAAGCTCCCCTGTATGTGAAATTAGTCTGGTAGTTTTGGACAAGCGTCTCTTGCAAAAGCAATCCCACAACATCACTAAGTGTTTAGCTGTGCTAATTGTTAGCAAGTGGTGGAGGAATGAAGATAATTTTGACAGAGGCCAACAAGGATGAAGTTATATAGGGAACTTTTTTCTGTGATAGTCTGCTCTGGGGATAAATAAGGGAGATTTTTCTCCTTAATGTTCATGATATTTTCTTGATTAACAAGGAAACTCACTTAATTTAGGAGAGCTGGGGGGGAGGAGGAGAAGAAATGAAAATGAGGAAGTTCTTAGTACAGTACCAGAAAAAAAAAAAGCATATTAACGATAATTGAAATTCACCTCCGTGAGGGCAATGAATCATCAGAAACAGCCTGTGGAAAACAAGGTTGTGCAACCTTGACCAGCGTGTGTCACTGACTGGTGGAATTTTTAGAAAAGCAGCAGTTTGGGTTCATCTCTGTGGTTCGTGATTGCACACACCTGTTTGGCTGAGAGGTTTTGCAACCAAATTAAAAAAAAGGAAGCTGAACTTGCTGCTTCTCCTGAGCAGTGCAAAAAAGCAGAAAACCACAGCTGTTCTAGCTGTTAACAGATATCAGCAGCATACCCCCTGTTACATAATTGAGGATAACGTTTTTGAGGCATATGGGCTGAAGGTATTGTAAACTCATTAAAACTTTAGGTGGGAAACATTCTAGCACATTTCTAAGTTTGAATGTCTTTAACAAATGTTTACAATTAGAGCTCCTATAAACAGTTTATTAAATAATAAATGAAGGAAAATCTTGATGAACAAGTAGAAAGTCAGGAATTTATGCACAGCGACATGCGAGTTGCAAGTTGAATTGTGAAAGATTGCTGCTGAAAGATTTGATATCTAGTCACTTTGGGCAGCTTGAGATTCAGGATGCAGTTATATTGGCTTGAATATAATCTGTATCATCTGAGAGAAATATCGTTTTCAGAAAGCTTGGAGATGTGTTTTCTGGAGTTACTACCCACTGTTTGCAAACTTCCAGCATCTGACTAAGAAAAGCTCTGGAAAATTAGATGGTTATAAAGTGGGTCTTGAGAGTTGCTATAATCTGATCGTTAGGATGAAGGAGGACAGGGGTGGTTCTTGCTGTAATTGCACTTGCTCTAGCAGTGCAGAGATGAATTTGGCCCATTTCTGAAAGCCTCTTTACCAAGAAAAATTAAATAATATTACAAACACTTAGAGGCTTAACAATACAGACTTTAGCAAGCATAGGTGGTTAAGGTCTGAAAACAGCTAATGGCTTCAGGGATGCAGCTGCTAGTAATGTGGTTTCTGATGTTATACAGCCATCTTATTGATTCAGGAGACTTCACTGATAATGGACGGTGGATCTCTGGCTACAGGTCACCAGTTCAAAACCAAGTCAGGGCAGTGAACGAATCCAGGCAGTATGCAGAAGTCTAAGGATTGGGAAATAGTCAGTCCATGAGTTTTCTACTGAACTTACCAGTGAAGCTACCAGATAAAGGCAAAGAAGAACATAGTCTTGGTTTTGCAGAAGTGATGAAGTTCGTCAGGTGCTAGTAACTTCTGGTACCATTTTTGCTGTCCTAATGCAGAATCGTGAGTGATTCAGTGTTTACAGAGAAGTGGAGAACACATCTTATAGTTCTTGGGAATATTGCCTTTCCAGACAAGGCTGAAGGCAATGTATTTCATCCTGCTTTCTGTCCCCTAGCTTAAGCATCTCTTCCTAAGGTGGTCCTGGAGGGCCTTGGTACCAAGTGGGTTGGAGAAGAAATGTGCATAAACTAAGAGCTAGAGCATCCTGCGATGGATCTGTGTTTTCCGCTGTGTGCCCATGTCCCGCTCTCTTCTCTGAAATGCCGTTCAGCATGCATAGCACAGTGATTTGAATTCATTGTAATTGTTTGCTTTCAGTGGCATAGGAAATTTAGTTTGTTAAATCTGTATTTCATTTGGTTGGCATCAAAGTGACGAGCGGGCTATTGGCTGGCACAGTACACGTTATATGAAAAACATGTTCTTGATGATTTATTATTGAGGACCAAGTTTTTCTTTTATGACTAAAACTTGGCTTAAGACTTGGCTTGTTGCTGGCTGGCACATTCCCACAGCATGAGATGTGGGCTATCCTAAAAAACAGTTAGCTGGGCCTCTTAAATAAAACACCCGCTTGTTAATGAACATCATGATGATTTTTTTTAATGTAGCCATGGCTCCAAAAATTGTAGTTTAAGCAGAGGCCTTAAAACAAGAAAGAAGAAGAAGAAAAAAAAAGTCCAAGATCTGACATCCTCTTATAATGATTCAAACTGTTGCTGAGGCCAGAATTTCATCCTTGTAGTTCTGAAGAAACTCAGAGCAGGATCTGACCTTCAAGTGCTGCCTACCTGCTTTCACAGGTGACCCAAACAGAGAAGGATGTTGTCTCTTATGTTTGGACTACGTAAAAACTTAGCTATATTCATTCAGTAGCACAAGCAAACTGGACACCTACTTCCCATCTGTCTGTTTTTTTGCCAAATCCTTAACATGATTAAAAAAAAATATATATATTTTTTAATGCAATCAGATGCTTTTTAGGAATGTGTTTGAAGGCTCTCCATACTGGATAACTTCTGTGAAGCTATCTTTTTTTTTTTTTTTTTTCTTTTTCTGCATACTTTGCTTAGAGTTAAGATTTAAAAACTGTGTATTGCATATTGTTACTATTCAAGCTATTTGGAAAGTATCAGGTTCTGGAGAAAGAAATGGGAAGTTATTGGCTTGCTTAGGTACTTACGAATTGTTCAGTTTGCTTATTTTAAGGAAATATCCAGTACACTCTAACTGCAACAAATATTTGAAATAGATTCAAGCTATTCATCAGAGAGCTTTTTCTCTACATGAATTTCAGATCTATAACTTCAGTGCAATTAGAGGCTGACCTGATCCTTTTGTTTTAATACCAATCCAAAACAACACAGCACAACTCTTTGTCAAGCCAGTAAAAAACCCAATGTTAATAATATTCTGATCGCTTTGGTAAATCTCTGGTATTCATAACAATTGAGTATATCAAGTTCATATGTGGTATTAATTATACTCCAGCATTATGGATCAAGAACAGCTGAAAAGGAAGGGTTGACTGGGGTAATAGAGAATCTATGGAATATTTGTGAAAATTTGGCCACGTGTGCATGTTTTTTTGCACGTCATCTGAACCCTGGTCTGATTAAAGTAGCGTCTGGTTGCCCAAACAAATTGCTTGGAGAAACTCTTCATAAAATTGATCTGATCACTGGTAATATCCTTGAGACCCATGTTCCCAAACTTGTCTTGTCGCCAAAATCCTAGCTGGTGTAGGGGTTGTTTCTGTTTTATTTCATTATTTCAGCTTGCTTTGTTTATCCACAGGGTAAGGGGGAAGACTAGTGAGCTTTTTTTTTTTTTTTTTTTTTTTTTATCACAACTTGATGTGCAGTGATTTAATCAAGCTGTCTCACCTATATGCTATATCCACGTCAGGATGGATAATGCTATGATACAAATTTATTCTGGAAGATAGTAATAAAAATGAATGCCAGCAGTGTCTGTGGACAACAAGCACTGGATCTCCATCTTAATCAGGTTATTTCAGACTAGCTAAGCATGTTTCTTAATCCAATATTTGTTTACATTTGTTTATGTATTTCATTCTAAGATGCTCTGTGATGTTTTCGTCACCTTAGAGAGTTTTGGAAGGGGTGGGTAATTGACCTGCTTTGCAAAAACCACATCTATTCACTAAATCAAATTAGAAAATGCTTAACCTATAATTTTTACTATACAAGAACTTGAAGGAAAGGAATGGTTTTGACTTGTAATGAAAAAGTTGAGCTATTGAAACATTTTGAGCTCTATGTAAATACATAGAATAACTTTACATGGCATTTTTTATTAGTGAAATAGTCCTCCCTTCATTAAAAGCACTTTACTAGAAAGGAGAAAGGAGGAGGGCAAAATTTGCTAGGCATTTTAATTATCTCAAGTTTTCCATGAAATTTCTCATCTTGTGGTGTGGGTGTTTTCTTTAATAACCTCCCAAATACCTGTAAGGTCTGAAAGTGGTAAAACTCCCTGTAGGGTTACAGAAATCCATTCCAGTCTCACCTTTGGAAGTGAAAGGTCAGCGCAAAAACATTGACTTTTCATGCATGCCGTAACTGAGACTTTTGCCTCGTTGTTACTGTTTCTTGCTTTTGAATGAACACTTACATCTCCCAGATTTCCATGCTAGTTGAGCACTCCTGCTTAAGGTGGAAAGCATCCAGAGATGTTTGTATGACGAGGCAAGTCATAGTAGGGTAAGAGATTGGTGCTTTCAGAGGTGTCTGCAGCTCTGAGGATGCGAGGTATATTTGCAACAGCTTCAAACTTTGTGGTGCTGTACATGTTGAGTTTCCAGCAGAAGCCAAAGGCAGAGGGGAATTCATCACTTTTGCAAACTAGATTGCAAATATCTAGGATCAGATGTCTACAGCAAAGGAAAACCTAGCCCTTATTTTTTCAGGTACATGTCTCCCAGACTATAAAAAGGAGCGACTGTGTTAATTTTTTTTGAAGGATATTTCAGACCCTTTGAAATACTTGATTGAAAGATACTGCTTAATTGTGAAATATTGTCCATTCCTGAAAATTCAGGGCCGTGGGAGAGTCACTGCCTGTTATCTGGCTAGTCTGGGCATATCATCACGCTGTTCTTTTAATAGGTGCATTTGTGAAACCAGAATAAGGCTTGTGTGATCACTTGTGATGATACACGATACCCAGTTTCACAGCAAACTGTGACACTAAAGGGTTGAAAAAATCTTTCTAAGTTATACTGAGATTCTCAGGAATCATCCTTTTGTCTGACCCCAAAATGTGGGTGCCATTGCCTCTGTGCCGAACACTGCTGCGACTGTGTAGTCTCTGTTTCTCTATGAGAAGACAGAAACCATCTGGTCTGAAACACAGCCCCCTTTGAAAATACATATCCTATTATGTTAGCTCTGAAACAGTATGAGCAGCTATGCCTCTGAAGAGGACATGGTATCTTAATCTGTAGAAAACCTTTTTTTTTTTTTTTAATTTAATCTTTTGTTTGTTTGTTTGTTTTTTCCTGGGGGGATGGGGAGAAATGTCAAGTTGTTTTGTGGTTTTTTTTTTTTTTTTGTTTGTTTGTTTAGTTTTTTTGTCTCCTGATCCTGAATCTGCCTTGTAAAAGAAATTGCTCCCAAAGAGACCATGCAGAGTGCCATGCTTGCAGGACGACTTATTCCCTTCCCTTCCCTTGCCGGGATGTCCTAGGCATTGTGCTCCAGTGTTCCTGGGGAATAACCCAATCCCTCCCTGGCCTCCAGCTTGGCCCCTTTCTCTTTTCCCCTGTGCCAAGCGGCTCGGGTGCAGGAGGGCAGCAGGCTGTGTGGCTTTTGGCCACCTGTACGTCCTTCCTCCTTCTCTCCCTCCTTCTCTTCCCCCCCCCAATAACTCACGAGGTCCCTGTTGCTGGCGTCTGCCTCTCTTACCAGAAATGCCACAGTGCTGCGAAAGACCTGGCCCAGGCATCTTCCACAGCCCTGTGCTTTGAGAAAAGGTCAAACAGGCAACTAATCTGATTTGGTTTCTATTCAGTACTTGCCACTTCTTCAGCAAGAAAAGGAAGGGAGCGGGGGGCGGGGGAGTGTGGACTGGTGGAGGGGCAGGTCCGCGGACCCGACGTGACGTTGCAGTAAGCCTGGTGCTTCTCTGGTGGAAAATGTTCACCTCTGATTTACAGCGGCAAGTAAAGAATTAGATTCACTTTAAGTTCCCCCCATCCACCCCCCACACTCTTCTCCTGAGTGGTATGTGGTATGCCTGATCGGCAAGTTATGCCTGTTTAAAAAAAAAAAAAAAAAAAAAAAAAATTAATGTGCTATAACTCCTTTTTAACAAGACAGTGAGCCAAATGGCTGTGCAAAGGTTGCTAAATGCAAATTTAGTGATATAATTAGGTCTTCACTATTGTTTTCCACTTTTAAAAAAGCCTAGGGTGTTTTTTTTGTTTTGTTTTGGTGTTTTTTTTTTTTTCTAAAACACTTATTTGCCTTTTTGATCTAAAGCTGCAGAGTTTTGCTTAGCTTCTGTAATAGGTCTTCTGATGATAGCAGATTTCTGAATTTGTTTGATAAATCGGTCACCGTAATGCTCGGGAAGAAGCTGATGTTCTCAGCTGCGCAGGGCTTAAAAAAAAAAAAACCCAAACCAATGAGCACAACAACTCAACCCCCTCATTTTGAGTCCTTCATTTGGTTATGACAGGCAGCTCAAGAGCAGCACTCGTGTTTCTTCCCTCTGAGGATGTGAAGTGCATGCAGCCAGCAGCATATAGTAGGTAACCATTATGTTTAAGTCAACACAAGAACATGCCAGGAATGTTGCTGATGCTTTAAGAATGCACCTAATTAATTTAAAAGTAGTTCTGTGGGTATTATTCGCTAAACTAATCCTGAAAGCAATTGCTATTTTCTTTTTAAAGGAGATAAAACCAAAGCAGAGCTGCTCTGTTTAGGTGGGAGAGCTGCCTGATTTTCAGGGCAGGTAAGGTAGATTAATAACAGACCACTCATAAGAAGGTTTCAGATCTTACTGTCAGAGGGTAATAATTAATGATCAAATGTTAATGGAGATGCTGGGCTGTTGATGCCATTAATTCAGCTCAGTGGAGCCAGTCCTGCCCAGGACCTGCCACAGCTGTCACTGCATTCTCTTAATTATTCCAGCGCCTTCAGGCTCTTTTTCCCTTTTTCCTGCAAACTGCAGGACAGTATGTTTTCACTGAAGCAGAATTATGAAGAACGCCCCACTTCCAGGGCACTGCCTGGCCTGCTCCCTGTGCAAACCTACGGGCAGCAAAGACGACCGCGAAGTTAAAGAAATAACCTCCGTCCTCTCCTCCCCAAAGTTTGGTTTTACGCAGGAAGAATTGGGACAGTTAAAAAGATCTCAGGGTGGGGGGGCTGCAGAGCTGGGGGTGCCTGAGCATCGTCGCCTGGGTGCCTTGTTGGCATCGGGGACCCTCCTGGGTTTGGGGGGCTGAAGCACTGCTCCATACTGGTAGTTAGTTGATGTATTTCTCCATACTGGTAAGTAGCTCCTACTAGTTTAGACATGCCTACCTGCTGGTGGGTAGTTTTTATGGTACCGAGGACTGTCACGATGAAGCATCAACCAGTTCTTGGCTGGAGATGAATGTTAAATAGGCTAAGAATAACTAAAAGCCAGTAAAGTCCAAAAATTTGGAGATTACTAAGCCTCAGAGCAACAGTCAAGGCCAGAGTTGGAAACTTGATTGGTTGGAAGGACGTGATCATCAGACTTCAGGATGGAGAAACAGGAGTTTTCCATGTTTAACTCTGCACAGTCCTGCTGAAACTTGAGAAAAATCCTAATCCAATCTTTCAGCAATATTATAAACTGTCTTTTTTAATTCCTTGCTGCTTTTCTGATGCAAAAAAAATGATAGTTCTCCCAATTCTTCTTAAAGGACATGCTAATTATTTTAATTGCCCTGCCCTTAACAGCCCCCATGCACACCCCCCCCCAAAAAAAGGTTTTTTTCTTTAATTTCCATTTCTGAGGAGTGCTACATTTTAAAACCAGTCTAGTGTGTCTTGAGCTGCGAGGCTGGAATGCTTCTTGACTCGCTTCCAAACTGAAGTGCTTAAAAAAATGTGAAGCACTACAACAATTTTAAATCACTCTATACACTGCACATGGTGATTTAAAATAATTGAAGCTCTTCAAATTTTTATATGCCCTTGAATTTGGAAGTGATCAAGGTTCTGAGCATGTGCAGTACACAATGATTTAAAATCATTAGAGCTCTTCAAATTTATCGTAAGTGTTTCAGCTTGAAAGTGATAGGGAATCTGGACTTCAGCAGTGTAAAGTGATTTAAAATTATCAGAGCACTACAGATGTTTTATAGGTGCTTTAATTTGGAACCGATCTCAGTTCTGGACTATAGCAATGTATAGCATATTACTTTTAAAATCGTTGAAGGAGTTTCATATTTTTCCAAACTGGTTTTCTTAAAGTCAAACTTCTTTAATAATTTTAAAATACGTTATGTTGCAAGTGGCACCCTTTTAATAGAATATTTTGCACTTCGTAGTGATAGCAGAAACGATTGCAGTTTGGTTGCAATTTGCTTCTGTGGGTTTTTTTTTTTTTTTTTTTTTTAAGTATAAAAGGTTGGAGTGCAGTTTGGTTGCAATTTGGTTCTGTTACTTTTTTTTTTTTTTTTTAAGGATCAAAGGTTGGCGTACAGATGCTTACGGCTTCACCTTCCCAACACATCTGTTGTGAACGCCGTGCAAACCTCGCTCTGGAGATTCGCACAAAACTTCTGTGCCCACAGCCTATGGGGAATGTGGGTTCTGTCCATGTGTGTGCAAATTAGGTAATAGCATGTGCAAATGGGTATTTAGGCATGTAATTACTCAGTTTGGGGGTACAAATGCCCATCTGCTGGTCCTAATTTCCCTGGGACAATTCTGGTGCACGTCTTGGTGATTTCTTCTTAAATATTTTAGGTCATTTTAAGGAAACAAGGATGAAATATTCTTGCATAACAAATAAAAGCTGAAATGCATAAATAGGGCCTTTTCTTAAGAATTACTACTGAATTCAGTGACATCAAGCTGTGGGGAGTACACTATTACCTAGAAGCAACTTAACCTTATTCTTTCAAAGTAAAAATACCTCCTAAAATATATTTCAAATTGTGTTTGAAGCTGTAAGTATAAGGTTTGATTAAATACTTGGAAGAAAATACTTAAACATCCCCTAATGTTTGGTCCTGAAGTTTTGGTGTAATGCTTTAATATAACTTATAGCCATATTTACACTGGAGCTGAGTCTTTGGTGCTGGCATGAGGACAGGCTTTGTGGTTACATCCATATTTCACCTCTGCAGCCTGCAGGACACGTGCTGTATGTTACAAGGACGTAGCCTCCTACGATATTCTTGTAGAACTGGCTACATGTTTCTTACGTGCAAATTAGGAAGCCAAAAGCCCAGTTATGGGCACCTGGATTGCAGGTGAAGTTCACGCTTATGGAAATGACTTCACGTGAGCTGCATTTTTCTTTGGGATAGTGGTTGGCAGCGTTTCTGAAGATGCTTTTTGTTGTGTGGGCCATGAATGTGGAGGGTGAGGTTTGGACTCTGAAGGCCAGATCCTCTATTTTTAACTTGGGTCACTTGCTAGGTGCCTGCTGACCTCCAGCATCGTGAGCTTGCCGAGGCGGGAGTCTGGAGGGATTTGGTAGTGTCCAGATCTTCTCATAGCTCTTGTCTCCAGCCTTAAGAAGATATTTTGCACGGCAGGTTACTATCCAGAATCCTTGTTTGTGAGGATGCAATAGTTATTTCGAGAAAGTAGAGCATGCTGTGTCTGAGCCAGGGACTAATGCAGGTAATGAGTGCTGTGACTCCAGTGTGGTGAGTGCTCACCGAATGGTCCTTGTCCTCCTTCTACTGTCCCCTAAATATTCCCTGATTTTTATTTAAGGCTACAGTTAAAGAGTTAAAATCCCAGTGTTTTCTCACTGACTTTCCATTCTTGGCAAATATTTTAGTTTTGATTAAAAGGGAAGGAAAAAAAACCCCGAGATTAAGTGAAAATTAACTCTCAGAAAAGAACAACCTCCATTTGAATTAGAAATTTCTAACACAGAAGAGTCGTTTGACCTGTGCTCTACTTCTCCAACTCTCCAAGTCACTGTGAGAGTAGAAATTTAACAGGATTAGGAATAAAAAGATTCTAATAATAGTAAGTATTTTACATTTAGGATTATGATGGAAGATACCATCATTAACCTTAGCCCTAGGACTTGTTCTAACACCATTAACATTCTGACCTAGAGCTTAACACCATCCTATTTAACTTGGTTGGTGAAATACTTGCCTTTGTCTTAAATTTTCTTTTTCTTATTAAAAAAAAAAAGGCAAGTCTAACAGTTTGTGTTTGTTTAGTGTTTTAAGGTCTCTCCCTTTTGATGTTTCTCTTTTTGGATAAGAAGCTTATGATGAGAAAGGGGGAACAGCAGTCATCATTTTCAGGTTTAGGCAAGGGATATTTAAATGCAGGAGGTTGAGCTAGGTGGCCTATTTCTGCTGCAGATCAATGGCTTTGAGTGCTTGACTGCCCTTTGTACTTTCAAAATCTCTTGCTAGATGAGTGAAGTCAGGAATATAAACCCCATACACGGGCTGTAAAGTAAATTGCTTTATATTAAAAAGCCTAGTGTACATGAAGTTTCTAAAATGTCTGATTTGGGTTTGACTAACTATGGTGTTTGGAGCCAAGCCACTGTTTTGGGTGGGGTGTTGTTCCATTCCAGTTTTGGCTTAATCTTGTGGGTAAAAGCTAAACCCAGTCACACAGACTCAGACTCCATCTGCTCTGGTGCTACAGCATTTCAATCTG
>JAVJGG010000001.1:49881306-49891830 GCA_035590195.1 Aviceda cuculoides
AAAAAAAAAAAAAAAAAAAAAAAAAAAGTTGTGCCTGTGACCTGGGTTCTAACAGTGTTACTCTAAGCATTTAAAAAAGATTTCTGGAGCAGAATTGGTTAATTAGTGCTTTGTGTTACACTGTGTTACATATGACCCGACCAGAGATAAAAAGGTTTAAAGGTCTCTTGTAACCCTGCAATGCCATTTGTAACACAAAAATAACCCCCTTTCATTACTGGCATGCCACTGTAGCAGGCAGGTTATTTTTTCCCTTCGCTGCAATGAGGGCAGCTTTCGCATCAGAAGAATTCTTGGCAAATTAATGCGCTACCTCTTGGGCTAATTAAATTAGAAAGGATCAAAAATACAGAGCAGCTTTTGTGGTGGACACAATGTTGTGCTTCATGCATCTTGCTCAGAGAGGAATTTCTGCCATTTAGCCCCTTTTTGCCTCTAGCAGCGTTCTGGACTCTCTAACACAGTCAAGTTCCTAATTTGCCTCAATGAGAGAGAATTATTAACTGATAATAAGAAAAGGAGCATTCACAGCTCCAGGCTGGGCTGTGTGGAAAAGGGTGAGCTACACAGCACCTGAAGCGCATGCAATTTTTATTAATTCCTGCCTAAAACAACGCATTCAGGAGTAAAATTGCTGTGCAAATGACAAAAACAATTATAATTTTGATTCTTCGGTTCTGAAAATATGAACCGCTTTATCTCAAATATGGCTAGATTAAACTAGTAATAAGTTCACCTCTCCTTGAGTCTACATGAAGCAGTTTTGGTTGTAGCAAGTGCATTTCATTTTGAAGTTGGTTCCACTTAAATTGATTGTCCTTGTCTTTAGAAATATTTTTGAAAGCACGAGAGGTGCAGTTTTTCATTTAAGGTAGCAACGTAAATGGTAAAACTGCTTTTGCTCATTGCAAATAGCATTTGCGCTGTTTAGAGAGAATGATCTATACAATTGAAGGTACTAAACTGTATCTAGGATAATGCAAAGTGATGAAGTAAGGATGCGCGTAGATGGACGTAAGCTTACAGTAGGCTTTTTTTTTTTTTTCTTCCTGAAAGACATTTCTTGGTAGCATAGAGATATGTTTTCTAACAGACATCATTGTTGGAGTCAGACTGGACTGTGCTCCTCTTCAAAATGCAATTAATGGACATGACCAAAGAGGCATGTGGGGCCTTGCTCTGCCTGCACTTAGGTAGGGGAAATGTTTATTAAAGCTAATGGGAGTTGGCTGGGTAGGGAAAACAAGATGAAACCCTGCTTTTAAAGCTTAAGAAATAATTATTTGTCCAAGAACCACTAAACTTTCTCTGCTTTCAAGATATTGAAACCTCTGCTATTTTTTCCCTATGCAGATACTGACCATAGAAAAACAGTGTATTTTTGCCCTAATGGTTCCACTCACTGCTGTATTGGAGTCTGTTGAACTTTGAAGCATCATCTGTATCTGCTTTATTTATTTATTTCAACTATATGTACTTTTATACATGTCTGAAAAAAAATAAATTCAAAGATCTTGTGATGGTAAGGAGGGCATGTATGCAAGTTACACCAGTTGCAGGTTAACAGTATCTCATTCGCTAATAATTCACAAGGAGTTTGTGACTAGGCACACTCTTCTTTCCTCTTCCAGACAAGTAAAAGTAAGCTGTTGAAATAGTTTGTATTTCATTGGCACACTCAGCATCTCCACAAATAATTTTTATTTTAAATATGTTTAATTTGGAGGGGGAAAATATCATATAGTAGTGTGAAAATCTGGAGTTTTGGTAATTTTTTTGCAAACACTTGAAACATGTACCAGTGTGTAGCACATGTGTGACTTGTGATGACAGACTCTAGTTACATTGACATTAAATAATGCCTAGAGGTCCTGGTGAGATCAGGGCCATGTTGTGCTATGCACAGGGTACCCACATGGTTTCAGAGGCAGTCTCTGCCCTGAAGAATTGCAATCTAAATAGATGTGGAAGAGAAAAAAAAAAAAAAGAGGGAAAGGAGGACTGAGGAAGAGGTAGGCTTCCCTACGGGCATGTGGCAGAGGGATGGGAGCAGGATAGTGCCCGTGTGCTTCTGGTACCCAGCCCCACCGCCTGTGTTCTGCTATTGCTGCTCATCTAAAAAGCCCTGGAAATCACGGGGTGGATGGGAGCGGGGGGGGAAGCGAAATTGAAGGATTTAAAAATTTGTCTCCCATATTCCTGCTGCTTCAGAAGCAGCAGCTTGAAGAAAAAACAAACAAAAAAAACCCCCAAAACCCCAAACCAAAAAAACCCCACCCCAAACAGTCCAAGAAACAGTACAGAGAGCCTAATTGTTTCAATTAATGATTTTTGAAATAGCATATTCTTGATGTGTGTACAGGTGGGAGATGATGACGCATAGTTTATAGCTTTTTTTTTTTTTTTTTTAATATTATGGTATTGATTAAACAGCCCTATGGAAAGCTTTTAAGACTGCCAAGAATCTGGAGGTCCATGTTAATGCAGTAACAACACTGGGATGTGTGGTGGGGTGCGTGTTTTTTTATTTTTATGCAAAGGAGAGGGGGAGGAGAAAATGCAAGAGTGTGCAGCACTCGGGCTCTGAACTTGGAGATGAAAGGTGTGTTTCGGTGGGAAATGGCACGTTGGTACCTGAGCCCCTGGCCGTGCTGTAAGGATGCTGGTCTTTGGACTTGTGGTTATGTCAGGCCACTGTTATGGGTTAGTGTGTTTATGCAAAAATTCTGGCAGAATATCAGATTATAAAATAATTCTGTTGTCATTTTTAAAGACTTTTACATGAGCTGGGTCGCAGGCTGATCAGATGAGTCACAGAAGAAAAATGTTCTTTCTGTGTGTCTGAGAATGGGCAGAAACAGTTTTATAGCATGCTTTTTGAGATGGGAGGGACATGAAGTCAAATTCCAGGAGAACTAGAAAAGTTTCCAGGGACAAGTAGACACCTTTTTGTTGCTGGATTAGCAAGCTGTAGGTAACACGGGAGCCACTTCTCACCACACCAAAGTCAGTCCTTGGCATGGCTCACCCATTTGCTGGCAAAGGAGATGCCTTCAAATATTTCTGGCTGTTTAGTGAGAGATCAGTGAGGCCCTTATAGCACACTGTGGTGGAGTATAGGCATGAATAAGGGGCAAAATAAAACTATAAAAAAAAAGATCTCTTAACTAGAACTGAAAAATATATTTATCAAATTATTCAAGAATGGGAATGATCTCTTGCAAGTCTGTAAAAGTCTTCTGAAATATTTCCTGTATGCTCCTTAGAGCAATCTGGTAAAAAGAAAAGATGATTATGCACATAATTTAGGAAAGAGAGAAAAACTTGGATATTTCAAGCAAAACTGAAAGGTTTGTATTAGTCAATCACTATGAAAAGAGAAACTCTTTGTTTGCATTTATACATTTACATGAAATCATTTTGTGGGAGCATCACTTGCAATTTCTAGACCCTTACCAGGAAAATTGGGAAACTTGGCAAAAGTGAAGGCCTGATTGCAGTTAATTTTTAGAGCTAGTTAAAGTTCACTTGACAGGAGTTTCCACAGGCCACCGATGATAAAGAGACTTTCTATCCAGGTGATTCCCAGTAGTGCAAGACCGGACAGGAAAATCATCTCATGAAATATCCCATATGCGTGCAGAAAAATGAAAACCCGGGTAGGTTCTGATTGCTTTTTTTACAGTTTGTGACGTGAAAGGAGGCTTTTGGCAAAGAAAACAATCCATGAATTTTAAAGGGATAGAGAACCCGCTCTACTGGTCCTCCATTTCCAGGTCTTCTGTCTGCAGTGTTGTCCCCTCTTGTGCTTGGTTTGCACCGTAGGAATGACTTCTGCCTCCTGCGGTGGCTGTGATATTTTACCATCAGGACTTCAAAGATTTAAATAAAATATCGCACGCATCACATTATCATAGGCACAAAAACTACCACTGGTTGCCCTTACCTTGCTTCTGCCTAGGGTCACTAAAGGAGCGAGGCTCATGGGTTTAAGCCCTTGGGTGCTTAGGCACATGCCTGAGGTCTTAAAAACCTGTTCTTGTTCTGCTGCTCCCCAGTTATTTAATGGGAGCCATAGGGGATTAGGCAGCTTGCAGACTGGTGCAAGCAGCAGGGCTTGCCTAGAGGGAGGTGCAAGAAACCTGTGCAAGCCACGTAGATCTTTCTGCTGCAACCGCATCACCTATATGTACAAAATTGTCTCTACGAGTGGGAAATAATAACGGTTTGAGCTGAATAAATCGAAGTTCAGCTGCTGCTACAACTGCGTTTTCCCGTTAGTAAATCGCAACGAGGTGTGTGAGGTCGTAAATCCTTCTTTGCTCAGGTCAGCCCCGCGAGAGGAGCCGTGGCCGGAACCTCGGCCCGAGGAGCCTGGCTTCTCCTCCCCTTGAGAGGTCAGATTCCTACCCCAAACATATGTGCGGTTTTCTTGAGCAAATTTTGTTGACGTCTGTTTTGCTAAACGAGTGTCGTCCTAGCTACACAAACTGTTGCATGCTTTTAAAGCAAAACCAGTTTGGTGCTGATGATTCACACCACGCGGCTATGCCCAGGCAGAGTGATTCTCTTCTCATTTTATTTATTTTATTCCCCCACCCACCCTCCATGCAATTCAATTCCTGGCAGTTGAAACATTTCCGAGCTGTATTGTTTTCAGTGGGGACTCCCTCTTCTAACGTACTAAACTATGATATTTAGTTACTGGCTTGGTATTTTGGAGATGCAGATTTAAATTTAGGTTTTCCTTAACTTGGAGGCTGGTAATGAAAAAATGCACTCGGTATCTAAAAGCATGGCTCTTGATCCGCGTATGTGTTATTTGAGAGCCCTTATACTGGCTGCATGGAGGAACTGAGGATTTTGAATCTTGGAAAATTAAAAAAAAAAAAAAAAATCAGAACCTGACAGCTCTATCTGCATTTTTTTTTTTTTAAATGATCAAAAGTTTTGTTTCTAGTCAAAAGGCGTTCTGAGATGATGTAAATAGCTGTAAAGGGAAATTAATTTCACAGATCTGCTCTTGGATCCTACCACGAGTTCAGGATTGCGCAAGGACTTTGCATCCATATCTGAACTTGAAGTAGTGGTGCTCTAGCAAGGCACCGATGGGAAACGCTGCCACGGTTTTTGAATGGAAATTTTTCCCAAGGACATTGTCACTGCTGCTTTTGCTCAGCTTTGGTGTCCATTTGGGAAGTCATACGGTTTACAAATAATTCAATTTCTAAAGGAATGAAGGCTACAGAGAATATTTTGGTGTCCTGATTCCCCATTTGGGATTATTTTTGACTTTTTTTTTCCCCTCTCTCTCTCAGAAATTGCTAATAACAGATGCTTGAATTCTAGTCAAATGAAAAATTCCAATTCATTTCAAAAAAAGTTGGATTGGATCCTAGCATCAGTTTGGCATCTATGAAAATACAAACATATGCAAGGGCTTCACTTTCATCTGCACTCAAAAATAATATTAAAAAATATCTTGCGGCAAAATTTTGAAATTTCTTATTAAGAAGAAAAATCTTCAAAATTTACAGACATTTCTGACAAAATTTCTGATATTACTTAACAGCTTTGAATGCAAACTTGACTAAAGGCCATATTGCCGATTTGTCAAAGGAATTGACTTTGATCTCATCATCCCACTTTTTGTGGATTCTATGTTCAGTAATACGTGGTTCTGAAGACAACACACTTTAGTTCGGGATTCCGTGTATATGTTTGATTTGAGTTTACTCTTGGGGTGTTCTGTTCTAGTTGGGCTCGAGCATATGGTTTGATTCTAAGTTAACTGACACCATTTCTTACATATGCACATTACTCATTCACCATGCAAGTTCAATAAAATTATGGCATCTTTTATTTTTTTATTTAAAGCTGACAAAGAAGTCATACTTAAAACCAATCTAGGAAATTACTTCATTGTCAAAATTATTTCCTCTGATCATTTTCATGCTTTAATTTTATATTATTCTTTCTGTAGCTGTGGTGGAGGACTTTTACCACCGGAATGAATGGGAAAATGACATCATAGTAAAACGTCATGTTTTTTCAGCTCTTAAATGGCTGAACTACAATTAATCAAAATTGGTGTGATTTTTATGAAGTGGTATGACCAATAATTTAGGATTTTAATTGGTACCTGAAATGTGGTTTTTTTTTTTTTTTTTTTTTTTTTTTAAGGCATAAACATTTAGAAACAGCTTTTGTTTTTAAAAGAACAGCACAAAAATAATATTACCGTGCTTTGCTAACATCGAATGTAGCCTGTATGGTCTGAAATGGTAAATATAACATGGTTAAAAGATGCCTATTTTTCTTTGGACTCTGTGAGAGGATGTTGTGCATAACTCTTTGCAAAAGATAGCTTGTTTCATTTTAAGTTGCACTAAGCAGTATATGGGATGGCAGCCTGCCAATTAGTGATCCATTTTCTCAGAAACCTAGTTTGAGGCCATGCCAACCAGTCACATACATCTTATCTTCAGCATCATAGTGCAGTCTCGTAATTTGTGCAAAATTATGTTTGACGTTAAATTATAAACCCTTAGTGTAATAATAAAAAAAAAAATAAATAACCCTAAAAGCAAATTAAAAATTATGTTTTCACTGGAGCAGGTTATAAGCCCACTAGAAACGTGATCTGTAGTCATCAGTCTATGGGCAAAATTCCATTTCTCAAGGGTTTTTTTTCCTCTCCACCAAGCAAAAAAAGCAGCAATTCAGAAAATTAAGTGTAGTTAGTGCAGGGTTTTTTATATATTTTTTTTTTTTTTTTCTTTGAGGTGATGGATAAGACTTTTTTTTTTTTTTTAATTAAAAAAATAGTCAGATGTGATGCAGAAGGGTGTCTCTCTGCCACATCCCTACCTTCCATGAAGGGTTTAGCTTCTTTATTTGAAAAGGGGGCTTCTTTCAGAAACAAATAGTGAAGAGGCAAAGCAAATGCTGTCCGGATGCTGTCCCATGCAGTGATCCAGTGCCACCAGCTGCAGGTTTGGGGAGGCAAAGTTTCCTTGCACCCTAGGGATGTAATGCAGCACGTTGTTTCTTGATGTCTGTTAAAGACTCACAGATAACCATCGGCTTGCAGAGACTGAGAAAGAGAAGACAGGAAGACGGGTTGAAAGTATAGCTAACTGGAGGGGTGAAAACTCTTTTTCAGCCGTGACAAATTTGGTAAATTAACTGCTGGGTACTTTGCGACATCCTTATGTGCACGTCACGTTATTTTTGCACCTGGCCTCAAAAAATTTGATTTCCAGCAGAATTGTGAAGGATTATTTATTTTCAGAAACATTTTAAAATAAGCAAGACTTCTACTAAATGACTTTGTTCCCCCACGTAACTGAAATCCTAGGCCAAGTTCGACCATTTACTGGTTTGCTGGTATCATCTGTCAGGACAAGTTCATGAGGCTGACAGTATTAAAATCTTGGCAGTGTTTCTGTACATAATTTTACAAATATTGGCCATATAAGTAAAATAGATAATTAGTGAGAATATTTCTGAACACTCTAAGATTGTTTGCATGTAAAATTCTTCTCATTAACTGGAATTCAAGCTTCAGTGAAAATGGTTTTAGGAATACTTCAGTGCCCAAACATATGAAAATTAATCCAAAATCACTTAAAATCTGACTTTAACTTTCTTTACAGAGTGGACTGCACTTTAAACTTACAGTCTAGATAATTACTTGACACTTCTAAGTTCATACTTATCACCACCTACTCACAAAGCCAGTGAGATGTTCACGTTCATTTAGTGGTATAATGGGCTGAAAAGAGCTTATTCGCTTTTAATTTGGATATTATCTCTTTCTTAATGTGGCCTAGAACACCAAGATGGGGAGTTTATCCATTTAAATGCCCCAACTTGGCCCATTGCTCTCTTCTCCTTGCCTGGTTGTTTTCACCATTCCCAAAGGAAGTCTGTGGATTGGGATAAGCTCCATTCTCTACTGACAGGCATGGGGCAGCATAGGTTTTCATGGTAACGGTGTTTTGGAGCCCGTGTCTCAGCCTCCATGAGGTAACACACGCTCCTGCGCTGTATCCAAGATAAGACTTCAATGTGATTGCCAGGTAACTCCGAAGGCTTTCATATCTTCTAGTGCCTAATTAATTCTAGCATTGGAAATTAATTTCCTTGTGTGTTTTGGGAAGGAAGGTGAATTAATTACTGTGGGCACCATGATACCATCTACATGATACTAACTACAGTTAGTCATTGGTTCAGATTAGCATGAAACCAGTTGTAATTGGGTTCCGCTTCTTTTTCATTCAAGAGCTCTTTTACATGACAAGAGGATATACGCATCTCCAAGGGATACCTTTGGCACTTCCACAGCTCTAATTTCTTTGCACACCCTTGTTCATTATTGAATCTTGGAACCAAAGCAGGATACGGGGAGGTCTGTCCGTCTGCTTTATTTCACCTAAGCAAACTCTACGCTGCCTTGTTACCACAGGAAGCATTTACAAAAGTTGTTTAAAGAGCAATTGCTCTTCTTCACCGGGAATGGTAGTCTTTGCTCTGAATTTAAATCAGGTTTGTGACGCAGAAAGGGAACGTAAGGTTTCTGGGCTGTGACTATGAGCTGAGCACTGTTGATGGGCTTCACGGTGCTTCAACAGAAGCAGATCTCATCAGACTGGCTGTGTGTTTAGGCAACTAGAGCCCCGTATTGCTCTTCATCATTAAAATTGTGTACGGAAGACAGAATTAGAAGGTTTAAAAATACGTAATGTAAATAAGTTCTGAATGCTGTCAAGTAAATGTAATTGTATTGCTGAAACTGGAGATCCTAAAGCCATATTGGTGAAGAAAGCAAGTCCTGTGTCTATGGGAAAAAATTTAACGAATACAGATTGTAGGTCAACAAGTGGTGTCTGCGCTGCCTGTACTTGTTTTTGTTGTTGCCGTTACGTTTCCTGTATGTTTTGCTATGAAGCCTCATTCTCTTTATCTGTCTTGACAGATGGAATCAGTAAATGTTACATTATCAAGTTTTATCTAAAAATGTCTTCCACTGATAGCGCATTTATGTCGTGTCATAATAGCTCTTTGTACCAAAGCACTGAGAGCTGGGAAAATCCTAGCTAGTGAGTAAGCTTGCATTTTTAAAGTAGTAAAAAAGTTCTTTGTTCTACAGCATCCTATTTTTAGAGTGAACTTAATTAAAGTGAGTAAGGAATTTCAAAATCTGGAATAGGAAAAAATGGGTCATTATTAATTATTATGTATATAATAAATCCAGGGGCTGTGGTCTTTTTTCTTCACAATGCATGTATGTCTTTTCCTTCCTCACAGGCATTTTTCATTACCAAATGACTCTGCTTCCCTTCTCTAAGGCCCTGGCTTAGCAACTTACTGAACTGAGTATCTAGCTGTAAGCAGACAAGGAGGACGTTTTGGGGGTTCTTTCTAGTCATTGTCAAGAACATTTCCATACTGAATTAAGCAAAACGCCCTGTCGAAATCCAGTTTCACTAATGCATCTCTACAGCCACTTTTCTTACTCCTAGTCCTTCAACACCTTCTCCCTTTCACCTGCTCCCTGTCAGTCTGCAGTCGAGGAACATGCGTTTCTGTAAATGGGAAGGTAATCTTTTCGGGACCACAGGGAACAGCAATGTCCCCAGCTCATATTATTTACAATTGGTGTTCATGTTCCCTAATTGATGTAATTCAGCTTGGTTTTCTCTCCCTACCCCCCTTTTTCCCCTCTGACTCTTTTTCAGAGTCAGCATTCCTCTTGGCAACCACTTTTTCTTTCCTGTTTGTTTTCTCCCTATCACCTCCAGCTCCTGAGCTCCCTTGTGACCTCCCCGACTTGGTTTCTTTCCCATAGATACTTGGTCCTGTTGTGAGCTCCCTTTTGCTAAATTGCTACCATGAACATCAAACAGCGTGTTCTGGGGTCAGGCAGGACAAAACTGGCCCGTTTGTGTCATCTGCCCCCCCTCCCTTGCTTCTGAGTCCCCAGGGAAGAAAGTGCCCAGGTAAAGCAATACAGAATCACCTTGATGCAAACAGCTCATCTGCAATTCCTGGGTTTGGACTAGCAAATATGATGTTTTCCAACTTGTACCATGTCTTATACTCCTATTTGAGACAAAAACACTGAGAAAAGTTGGATATTTTTATTTTTAATAGCTCCAAACTAGAAAGCAAAAATTATTTTCTACATTTTTAGCTAGTTTTAAAAACTCAGTGTTTGATTGCTGCTTCCTTTGAGGAATGGGGAAACGCGGGGACATGAGCAGTTCTTCTCTCCCCTTCTCTCCAACTTGTCTGCACACTTCAGTTGGAGCTTAGTACTGTTTGAGCTTTCCATGAAGATTTCCTAAATCATTCGTTTTAACTATACCATGCTGGTAAGAGATTACCACTACGATTCTTCTGGTTATGCAGGGATTACTGAACTGCCAGGACTGGACTGGTTTGCTGTTGGAGTTTCAGAAACTCTTCTGGTTTTTTTCTGTTAAAGGAATTTTTCCCCATACGGGTTGCTAGGGGGAC
>JAVJGG010000001.1:49891930-49927289 GCA_035590195.1 Aviceda cuculoides
GGGAAGGGGGGTTGCATCTGCCATTCCAGGGGGGCTCCTGCCTTCCTTGGCAGACACCTGTCTTTCAAACCAAGACATTTGCGCTATTCAATATCCTGTTTTTGTACTCATAATTTTAGCATTATTCCCTGTGACATTCTGTCAAATGACTTCAGTTTGGACTCTTGTAAATGATGCCCCTTGGGTTTCTCCAAGTGCCTACAAATAGACAGGAAATGTTCAGCAGTGATTAAAGCACATCAATATACTCTGTCAAGTAGCTGCTGGATTTAAAACTACAGGTGGATAGATCTTAGCAATGGAAAAATTGGCTATGTAAACTAATTATGTTGGTTATTTTTAGGCTAGATTAGGAGGACTATAAATATCATACTTGTAACATATTTGTACAATACGTTTGTAAGAATGAAAAAGAATATAAGGAACAAATAGTAGAGTTTGTATTCTGCCTCATAAAACTCCAGTTTATTTTAATTTCATGTATTAACTACTATATGACTACTAAAGTGTAAAAGTAAATACAAAAAGAAAGACAAGAAAATGAAGGTTTTACTGCAGTCCAGCATTAGCTTTTTTCACTTGACTGTTGGTTTTTCCATATGTGACTTATGCAGTTGTAATGGAATAATGAGTAAAGAGATTGTTATTACCAGCTTTCCAGTAACAGGTGAAGAGTAATTCTTTCACAGGCCAAAATTTCTCTCAGTGGTAAATATCAGTCCTGAACTGTTGATTTGAGTCTTCAAGTTTGTAACTGACAGCTTTGCAGAAAGGACTTTTAATCTGCTCTTATGTGGTATTAGAAGGAATTCTTCCGAAGTTACTCACAGAGAGAAACTAACTGTTGAGGGTGAAGGAGAAAAAAAAAAAAAAGAAAAAAGAAAAAAAAAGTCTTGGAACTGGTTGGTTTTCCCTCCAAAAATATGCAGAAATCTCTTGATAGATCTCAGGCTGAAGGTCATGCTTTGCACATCCAGTAACGTATGCTGTCAACCCATCAACAGCTGAGTTGTGTATTGTAAAGAAGCGCGTTAGTTTTTGTGCCCTGGTGCAGATTCTTGTTTGCTTGGTTCTTCATGGGTGAATTGTAATTCTGTAAATCTGTAGAGGTGTCGGGGGGGGTCTCAAGGAAAATTATTTTCAGGATTAAAGAAACTACCTCAGGGGTCATGTCTCTTGTTGACTTGTCTCTGCTTTTGGATCAAGGAGGAGGCAACTTATTTTGAAAAAAATAATTCCTTTGCTTTGAATGCTTTGTCCAGGAATGAGTTAGCCACAGCTCTGCCTCTTGTTATTGTGTTTCTCACTTTGGAGCTTTTGAATGGAAAAGGAAAGGTGGTTGAAAAGTAAAACCTGGTTGTATTTAAGGTTTCTAGAGCCTCCTGCTGCAGCCCCTCACAGCAACGTGTGTCACCTCTCTGCTGGATGCTGGGTTAGATTTGAAGCCAACGCTTTATTCAGGGCGGTTTACTGGTTGAGCTCCAAACCCTCAGGTTTTCAAACCGCTTTTAGTGGGGTTCTTTTTTGGGGGAGAAAGAGGAGTGGGAGGAGAAAAAAAAAAGTCATTTTAGCCAAAATTTAAAACTGGAGCCAAATTTCAAAAGTCCTTAACTTCAAGAGATATGACTTAAAGTGCTGGTTTATTTTAGAGATAGTGGCTGGTGACAGGCAAGATTTAGATCTGTAGTCACTCAGACTCCTAAACTTTGGAGTCAGGGCTCAGATTTAGTCTGATAATTCAGACCTCTTTTTTTTTTTTTTTCTTCCTTCTTTTCCCTGTTTGTTATACATGCATTAAAGTTTTAAATGTTTTAGTATACACATGCCATAAATACCTGCTGCAGACATTCCCTGCTGCCTGTAGACGCCCATATTAAGCCTGCCAGCCTATTACTCCGATCTAGGCTTCACAATGACTGCTCAGATACATTTAATTAAAATGATAGACTAGAGTTCAACCAAGAAGTGTTGAGATAATTTCATTCCATAAGGGAAGAAACAAGATTAAAATCCAAAAGGGACTCCCCTGCCTTTCCCAGTTCTCCAGAATTACCATCAGCCATGAGATTATCTTAAGGGTTTCATGTAAATGCATAAGCCAAAAGCGTGCCATGAACACCTACCCTTGAATGGAATGAATCTATCATTCATTCAAACAAACAAAACCCCTTCTGAGCCTAATATCCTTAGTGTCATCGTTAATTATAATATGCAATCATAATTATTTTGGAGGTAGACCTGGGGTTAATTTGGCCAAACAACTGCTGATCGTTAACAGTGGCCTATTCAAGTGTATGAAAATGATCCCCTGTAGTTCTTACATGTATGACGGAAGTAATATATTGTGTTCTTTTTTCCTACGGGCTGCATGCCAAGGTATTAGTTTTCCCTGCGACTCTGATTCACAATAACTGGATACTTTTAGCTCTATCTTTTTTTTATGAACAGGTGGATAGGAAATCATTTTGGCATTAAATAAATAGGGAGAGGTGCTGCAATGGGTTGTCTCCATCTTAAGGGCTTGTTGTCAGTCTTTTTTTTGTTTGTTTGTTTGTTTTTCTTCTTTTTTTTCCAGTTTTCTTTTTACAGCAGGCTTCGAAACAATATGCGAGTTTCTTTTGCCAGAAGCAGAACGAAGAAGGGGTCTTTTGTGGCATTCGTTTGTGTCACTTTCCTTCTACCTGTGCTGACACCGTGCTGCTCCCCAGGACCTTTGTTTCACTTGACAGTAGCTTGGTAAAACTGATCTTAGTGAAACCCCAGAAGCAGGAGAAGACATGGCAAAATCTTAAATCAGCTCCGCTTTTGTGGTTGAGCATTAATACGGCAGCTAGGGCCTGTTACAATATTTATGTACATGCTAATGTACTTACAAAATGGCGGGTTATGTTGACTGAAAAATAAAAATGAAAGCCATGTCTTTTTCTGTTTCACAGCTGCACAGAGTATGCTGTTGTGAAGGGAACTGTTTTAAATGGTGAAACTTTAAAATATTCCTGCAGTAATTGAGCAGATAGGCCTGCAGGATGCATGCTAATTAAATTAACTACCTGTCCACTGATTCGATCCCCTTTAGTGACACCCCAAAATAAGTTGTTTGTATATGAAGTTATATACTGGATATAAGTGGATGCATTAGATTCCTTTCCACTGACAAATTAATAAGTGGTGGCCAAAATGACTTTAATAAAACACCTGATTCTTCAGATAGTGTGAGGCTGAATACAATTAGATGTGTACAGCAATTTTTTTTTTTTCCCAATGTCTAAAGAAGTGTTTCCTGAAATCCAGGCAACAAATCACACATTTTATTTTTAACTACAGTGAATTGAACTGGTTCACAGTAACAGAAGGAAAAAATAAAATTATATATGAATGATCATATTCATTCATTCTCTCCTCTGTTTAAGGATTATTGTTTGGGAGAAGGGAGCGATGCTGTATCTGAAAGCAAGCTCGGGATGGAACAAGGTGATAAGATGATGAAAGGCGAAAAAAGACATGGTAGGAGAGTATTTCAATTTTAAAACATTACTGCCCCTGTACTAGCTTTGAGGAAATATGCATGGGCATAAACCTCTAATTTTGATGAAAGAAAAAGAGTTGTTTCACTCATAGGCAGTAGTAACATAACTTCTTTTTTAATAGAGAGAGCCAAGCATATGGTATTCATCATTAGCAGCAGCAACAGAAGCAGTTTCTGCTGGGCCGTGGCTGGATAACACCGCTCCAGCCACAACCCCCGCCCCGCTGGGCTCCCTACCTTCCCGCTGGTAGCGATGCCCTGGCACGGCTCCGAGGAGCGCCCGCGCCTCCCAGCCTCCACGTCTTGTCTGAGCCTCCAACCCCACCCGCTGCTCTTGTATCTTCTACTGTTTGGTCCTTGTGGTCTTGTCAATGAAAAAAGTCCCCCGATTAATTTTTTGGGGCCTTTTTAGCTTTGTTTGCCCCTTTCTTGTACTGTTTATGAGCCCTATTAATCTGCAGGACTGTTAGGGCTATCAGAAGAAATGCTATATGACAAAAAGAGCTTTTTATTTATTTTTCCCACCTCCTCTCTTAGTGATTGGCTGGGGAGCTCGGAGACCTGAATTAAAACCTGAAGCTGTCAGGTCACTGAAGTAGTGAGTAGCTTTTAAAATGTCTTTACTGTTCACCATTATCATTATGCTTACACAGTACAACAGCAGCTAGGCATTGGTTTGATAGTCACAGTGATCATCTGTATTTCTCTGTAGCTTTCAAAATGTTCCTCTGAAATACAAATGCTTGGCAATATATCAGGATTGCGACAAATGTTTAATATCCATGTTACTAATGGTAAAACTGAGATACAGCTTGTCTTCAGTGGCTAAACCCAAGCACATTTTGCTGTGAGAGAGCTCTGCGAGCTGGGTAGCAGCCCTGCTTTTAGGTCCCTATCGCGCTGACCCATGCTGCTAGAGTGGCCGAACTTTTAGCCCTGCAGACACTTCAGTTCACTTATCAGTGACCTTGGGTGTGCTCTTGGTAGTTATAGTGGTGCTATGTTAAATTACACTTGAGATGAGAGGAAGTTTATGCAGCTATTCGTATTCAGATATCAAGTTGGATGGTGACTTTTGCTGACTTGCGATGGATTTTGGAGAGAGAAAACTTGAGCTCTACCCTTTATTAGATTTGTGGATATTTAGAAATAGGGAATGAGACATGCGTAGATGGCACAAAAAAGAGTAGAACCTCTAACATTGAGTAGAAACTACAGAATAAAAAAGTGTGCTATATCTAGTAGATGTGGTACACCCATTGAAACCATTATGAACTGTTAATATTATCTTTTGCAATCTTTATTCTTATTAAAAGATAGTTATTCCTCAACATCAACTTTCCTTCTGTTCATTTGTGTATTCATATAAGCTACTGAGTGTGATGAATCTAGCAATGGACTGGTCTGTGAGCACTCTATTGTTGTTATCAAAATTCCAGTTCAGTTTGTACTTTCTTTTTACCAAATCCCTTGACATTGCGCAAAATATTGTTATGTAATGCTGTTACTATATTGTGTCAAATCAGGAAAATAATTGGAAGCTAGCATTCATCTTGGTATATTTCAATTAGTGGATTGCTTTATCTGTCTTAACTTACTAACAATTTCCTCCTTGAAACTAGAAAATTATGGAGGACCTCGTTAGTTCTGTCTTTATGTTGTACTAGCACACCTTGAAATACTAGTTTGTTACTGAAACATGAGTTTTCCTTTCAGTACATTTACATTCTAGCCTCCTCCCCTCCACCATAGCCTAATTTTCGATATGAAATATAATGCTTCTGTCTTTCCTTTTTCTTTAAAGGCTGGTCCATAATGATGATAAGACTATGTGAATACTAATATATGTATTTCGTATTCTCTACAGTGAAGGCAACATCATTTTTGTTCTGTAAATATGTACAACAGTTTATTTCTTTAAGGAAATATTGGAGGAATGCAAAGATGAGAAGTTTAGTTTGGTAAGAAAGCCAAAATCCAAACAATGCTTCAAAGACTTTTAAAATAAATCTTTATGTCGGTGTTGACAAAACTGTGGATAATTCATCTGATGTAGTACCATTTGAGATGGATTTTCCATTGAGAGGCGATTTCAAAACCACAATTACATTCATATTTGGCCTAAGTGTTGTTCTATCTGAGGCCACCTAGATCCAGAGCAAGCTGAATCCTCTTGGGCTAAATTAAAACCCCAACCTCTACCCGGAGCTGAAGGACCTCTGGGATCCCTCTGGCTTCCACAGAAACTTCCCACTCACACATAAACTTACAGAGGAGCTGATGGCAGCTTAGGACTTTATTATTTATTCCATAGTACAACTCATCCCAAATTCTTTCAGGTGGAAGAATTTCTATACTTCTTCTTTTGACCACTTTGCTCACCTAAATTTGGGTACCTGCTTGGCTGAGCCAAGCCATTAGCCATTGCCTGACCAAAGCCTGAAAGTCATTAATGAAACAAACTAATAGTCTAGGGCAAGTTTTAGCCTTTTTAAAATAATTTTTTTAAATGGTAGGTAATTTTTCTTTCATTTCTTTTGGATATTTCTGTATTCTCAATCCTTGTAAATATTTGTGAGAAAACTGAACTCAACAGACTTGAGTTTTAATTTGAAAAGAAGGATGTCCTTGGTCCAGCCTCTGTGTTCAGGTGATGTTGAATGCTCACCTAGGACAACTCTTGTCCTATAATCCACCAAGTAGGGTGGTAACTTCTACCCGTCAGGCCCTCAGCCTGCTGTAAAATAGGAGCAAGATATTTAAGATAATCAATGAAATTGGAACGGGGGAAAAAGGCTGTGGCAAGTGGGGAGGGGAAAGGTACGGGAAGGAGAAGAGGAAGTTTGCTTTCAATTCCAAGGATACGACTTTCCAGCTCTTCTTGCACTCTGAGGATGAAGGAGCCATGTTTGCACTGACTTTGCTCCTCCTGGGCCTGCGGTTGCTGCTGGCGTCCTGAGGAGAGGAAGAGGAGGGCGGTGAGGCTGGCATGAACTGGGGGCCAGGTAGGCTTCACTCCTCCCTGCTCTTGCCCCTGGGAGGAGGGGATGCAGCACCCTTGACTTTTGGCTTGGTGGCTGCATGGGATGGGATGAGCACTTTGGAGATTTGGTAGGAGCAGGCAGATTTTACCAGTTTATGTTGCCAAGCTGCATACCACAAATGTGCCTGTAAGCCCTGAGAAACAAATATGACTGCAGCTTTGTTTATAAGTGGCATAAAACCAACAGAGAGAGCCAGTCAACCAGCTTTTATAAATTATAATTTTTAACTGAAAACATAATATGAGGTCAAGACTGCTGCTCTGATTTCCAGGAATTATTATCATTTTTTTTTTATTCTCTGATTTTTGCTTCTTCCTTCCTCATGCACTTTTCCCCTTGTTCAAATGTACAGACCAGAAATAGATGAGGAATAAGGAGTATGATCCTTAAAGAGTAGAAGAAAATGATGTCAAATTGTTTTATGGGGTATTTTAGTTCTTTGAGCAACTTCACATTTTCCTGAGGTAAAAGGTGTGCATCCCTTTAGCTTCTGTTGCTCTGTTTTGGGACTTCAGATGGAGACATGTTTGTGAGCAGCCAAAATGGCCATCGCAGCACATGGGCTAATGCAGATTTTAAATTAGGTGTTTAAATTAAAAAAACCAAAAAACAACTAATAACAATTCTACTACTGCTGCAAAATTACCCCAAAGTGAAAGGCGTAGTGCTTGCATTACTGACATTGGTAGTAGATGGAGGAATTTGTACAACTTTTGCCAATTAATCTCAACGGTTTGTTTAAACGGAACAATATTTGCTTTTGTTGTTTATCATGCAGATGTCCTCCCTTAGATTTTTTTTTTTTTTTTTTAAGCTTTTAAGGCTTTTATTGCTGCCTAATCCCTTTAAATGTACTGTATATCACATTTATGAAATGTATTGGTACCAGAAAGAAACAGACGACTTTGTTTTTAAACAAAGACCCCAGGATAAGGGGCACTGTTTTTCCCCTCACAGGTGATGGAGTACGTACAAAGAATGCAGCGGATAATGGCAGTCCTGTCCTCTGAACAGATGGTGATGGTCCTGTTGCTAGGATAAGGCCTGAAGAATTTAGTTTTTAATTCCACATTATTTGCCTCAGTGCCATGAATATCCCTAGGTTTCCTCAGGCAAAAATACAACAAATACACAGAAAGAGAAAGAGAAGTGACATGCGGATAGAAAAGGAGACAGAGCACGGGAAAGGACTGGAGCCAGGTCAATAGAAGCTTTTGGGAAAATGTCTGCTCAGCTGTCTGCAATCACCTGAGTTTGAAAGGCAGGCAGGAAGGAAGATTGGTTTGGCATGAGAACGAGGCCTTTGATGCTTTAGATACCACAGAGAAAAATACGCATTTCTTCCCATTAGAAGTCTGTTGACTTTCCTAATTAAGATAAACATGTTTCTGAAGAAGTTAGCTCTCACAGTACTACATTTGTAAAAACAACCATGCTTTTAAAATATATACACAGACAAGGACGTGTGCCAAGAACTAGTGCTGGTGTGGTCTTACAAATCACTTTACAGGAATATTTTTAAATCGTTGCCTTATTTAAAAGTGAGTGAATTTCATTCCCTCCAGTCAATTAAATATCTAATTTCAACTCGAGTAGATAATAACCAAAGTATTTTTATATAAATGAATGAACAGTTAGAAAACTGTTAAACACACAGCCCTTGAGCATGAAAAATATATTCGTTTAACTATTTTATTCTTTTATCGCTAACTTACTACAGAGATTTTGCACTTACATCATTTTAGTTTGTGGTGCTGGGGGAAAGAAATCTTATTTTAAAAAGACTAATTCAGATTGAAATTCTCAAGGATCCCTGTGTCACCTGAATTATTCCAGCATCCGCATTATGTACGTGGTGGACAGTGCTGATAGACAGTTGTGATTTTTCCACAATGGCTGTTTGGTGAAAGAAGCCTGTGAAAACTTCCAGTGACGCCCAGTCCCCATAACAAAGTACATGCAAAATGTCAAAAAAAAAGTCAAATTCATACAAGGACACGATGCCTGTACAAAGGTGCAATGCCTAATGTTTGTGGGATTAATTATAGTATTCTACCCTTTCTAGGTGCCTGCACAAAGCCAGACCTTATCAAGTGATTTAAAGGAGCCCCTGCATAAATCATTTGCATTGTGAGATTCTCTGTGATCGGTGAGTGTCTTGTTCAAATTGTTGGTTCCACCTCCGTAGCAGTTCTGCTAACTAGGATATGATCTATGCCATCCACGTTGTGATCTATCGCATAACAATGTAGTGGAAAAGAAATCACGTGATGCAAACATCTCATGTTTTGTGCCTGGAAATAAGTTGAGAAAAATCTAGACGAGAGTATATGGGACAGAAAACATGCTGTGTGCCAAAATACATCACACATGTTATTTATGTGTGCATATGTGTGTGTACATAAGTATAATTCATGCTTTTATTCTTAAAAATCAACAAAAACTCATTTCATCAACAACAAAGTTAGTTATGCTTCAGTAAGAGTTTCAAAATTGGTTCAGTTGGAACAGACACTCTTGCAGGTCTTCAGACAGTTGCTGTTTTCATTACATGTCCAAAAATATTCATAAGTAATATAAAATGGATCAGAATTTATTGATATTCAACTGTCTGGGTACCACATTGTCTTGGAACCTCATAATCTCCAAACAGGCAAGCAAATCCATTTTCCCCTCTCACTAATATATTCTCTTTCCAATATCCCCTAGCACTCTTTTGCTTTTTACCTCAATCTCTCTGGTGAGATTGGTGATCTGTTCACAGACTTTCTTCTCCCACCATCTTCAGGGTCTTGAAAAAAATCCATCTGTTTTGGTTTATTTCTTAGTGCCTATAGATGCTACCTGGCTGTTCTCAATTCTTGTTCTTGTAGGGCACAGTTGCTTGTTCTACCACATTCAGAGAATTAATATCTTTAACATTAGATGTCCATAAAAGACGTGTCCCAGATGCAGATGGCGTCTAACTATCTGGCAGACATAACTCTAAAAGTTAGATGTCTTAGTGAGGTTGCTGAGTAGACGTATTCTTCAATCTAAGACGAGGTGAATTTGGTTCACAGCCCTTCATGTGTAAATAAATAAATAATAACATTTCTGAAACTTGATCAGAGATGAAAGAAACCATTTCCTTCAGAGAGCTAGAGAAGTGGTTTCCCATGCCGTGTGCTTTATGATACACACAGAAGCCTTTGTGGCTCATGTTGTTTATCCTTCGTATTGTAAGGAGTCAGACACATGCCTTAAAATGAGATAATGTGTCACTTCTGACATTTCTCTTTTTCTATACTTTGTGTTCTTTCTTTTAAATATTGGCTGTTCTTTTAGAAGCCTGTTACGAAGAAAGATACACATGCTGTTCTTCTCAATTCCTGGTTCATAAAGTATCACACTTTTATCTTTTTAGATTATCAGAATGGAATCTAAATTGGAAAATACTTTATATCTTAATCTCACCAAGTTTTGATATGAATTTCCTTAAAAATATGCTGAGTTTTCTTTGCTTTCTAATCTTAGACTATTTTTTTCATACAAAAGCAAAAGGTGCCAGTGGCACAGCTACCTCATGTAATGAAACACATAGATTTCTCTTCTACTTATTTTATTTCTCACATTCATCATTCATATTTAATGCCACAGGCATTTGACTTCTTAATTCCCTATATTGAATTGAAGAGGCATGCACAGCATGCACTCCGGTTTAATGACTTGTAATTCTTCTTCACTGATGACATACTTTTTCACCTGAAAAACTTGTGGTACAAAACTTCCTCTCACATTTGCGATGTAGTCAGTATCCTTAACAAGGTGGTGATGGCTGCATTGCTGAAAGCCTGGAAAGTGTAAGGTGCTAACCTTAAATGTCTCTTGGTTTGAGAGAATATCAGCCTAAGGGTTTTTCTGTTGATATCTGTATATTTTTTTCTTTTCCCTGTAGTTGAACCTCAGTTGTTGACTTCTCTCCTGTTGGCTGTAGACAACACCTCTTTGCTTTGTCATTCGCCTTTTGTGAGCCAAATTTCAAGTAAGACATGACTCTCCCACCCTAAGCTAATTAGCATTAATCTACTAAATAGGTTTGCCACTAATATTTTCAACAAAAAGGTTTCATAGACTTCAGCAGGACTAGCAGATCATAGGAATGACAAATTACAGTATCTGACATCAATATTTTGAGCTAAGATATGATGGACTAAGTGTTACCCTGAACGTTATTGTTTATTTACGGACATGTCATAGTAGTGTCACAGTTAGGGTTAGTTATTTGTGAAAGCTTAAGATTTTGGAATAAAATATTCTGTAGAACTACAAAGCATTAAGGCCATTATTAAAACATTGCACCTTTC
Organism: Aviceda cuculoides; assembly: GCA_035590195.1. Taxonomy (NCBI): domain Eukaryota; kingdom Metazoa; phylum Chordata; class Aves; order Accipitriformes; family Accipitridae; genus Aviceda; species Aviceda cuculoides. The sequence goes on from JAVJGG010000001.1 coordinate 49,902,847, forward strand.
CAGGTTTTCAAAGCACTTTAGAAACATTTAACAACCCTCATAACCCTGAAGCATGGGTAGTCTTATCTTTTATTGATTTCCCAAATGGGTAGACTGAGACATTGAAGAGTTATGGTTTGCTAACTGTGAACACTCTGATAGCCAAATGCAACATTTGTGGAAAACAAAAATTGACACTGAATTTCCCCTCTAACTATTACAGAGAAACCTTCTGGAGAGTTTCTCTCTGACGCTTTCAGGAAAACAGAGGAAAAGAGCGCAGAGAGAGGTGAAGTTGCCTGGTTATTCAGGTAGACAATGCCTGAATGAAATCAGGAAGACATGGAGTTGTTTTACAATTAAATTCAACTCCAGAGTAGAGGAAGAATATCTTTTTGTTCAAAACTTGCTCAAGGCATGTGTCCTTCATGGAGCTAGGTGTAGTGTGAATGGAGAGGACAAGATTTTCAGAAGAGGAGGAGGGCTAGGGATGAGAAAAGGTCTAGTTTGGTTCCCTGTGTAGGCTTAAGGCTAGGCACTAGCTGATGAAAGCTCTGAAGAGTGGACATACAGCTTTTTGAACAGTGTTAAAATCTCGGCTGTCTTAGTGCGTTTACCAGGGTCCCATTTCTCTCCTGTTATGAGATCCTGTGAAACCATTAACTGCCTGGCAGTGACCTCTCTGTATATGGCTTCTTTATGTCCATGACTCCAGCACAGTAAAACCACAGCTGTCCTGCTGTGAAAAGGCTTTATCCAGTGTCAGACATGTAGTGAAGAGGAGGAGGAGAGGTGGAGGTTATCCAGGTACCGGTCCTTTTCAACGTAACATCAATTCTTCAGGAAGCTCCAAGAAGTGAAAGAAGTTATACTTGTGTGAGTGCAACGATCATGAGAAAATGAGAATTATTCTGTTGATGAATGGTGATTTAACCTTAGTCTCTGTAATATCCTTGAAGTTTTCCTTTGGAACATATCCTAAAGTACTAAAAAAAAAAAAAAAAAGTACATGTTGCAAAAGATCTTCAAAAACATTCAGCATAGAAATACAAAACTTATGTCTGGAAGGGGTTTCAGAGGTGATCTAGTTCCCACTCCTGTTGTAAGGCAGGTACAGCTCTATCTAAAATCTAAAATGCACTTTGGTTGTCAGGTGTTTTTTTTCCCCTTGGAAATTTTCTGTTATTTTTATAACTTTCCAATAGCTTTTTTTTCTTCTCCCCTCTGAAGATCTTCATGTATTTAGAGTTCTGATTTCTCTTTAGTAGTTAGAAATGTCTCAGAAAGTGGTTATTAATAAATCATTAAAGGTTTGCATCTCAATTCATTTCCTTGCTGCCCTACTACTCTGTATTTTCAACTATAGTACAAAGTCATTCTGAAAATCTAAAAAGGAATATTTTACAACAGAGTTGAATCTAAATGATGAGGGCAAACCTACAGATTTTTTTTTCTTTACCTGTAATACTCTTTATTATTCAAGCTATTTGCTTAGATAAAAGATTTCTCAGACTGGTCTTGTTTTATCTGGCATCTACGAAGAAGGAATAATCATGCAGGTCTTTACAAACTGCATATCTTGAAAAGAACATGGAGTCACATCACCAATAGGGCTTTCCTGGGAATAGGGAATAGCAAGGTTGAATATAACGCTTGATGACTACAGATATTTCCAGTAGCACCAAAGGAGGTATGGGAAGTGATGAAAAAACTTATGAAAGGTAAACAGACTATAATTCATACCAAATATCTCCCCTTGTGCAGAAGCTCTTTTTAAATTACTCAGATAAATGAGCTCATTTATGGAATATTTTGTACTGTGTGAACTTATATGGGCACCTGTCATGTGTATATATTTTTAATACTGAACTCATATAGATGGCTTAAAGTCCCCCTTGCCCTTTAGTAAATTTAAATCTCCCACAAAGCTGCTGTACAGTAGTCATAAAGAAACATTTATGGTTCAACATAATTTCCCTTCATTTCTTTTTCTCTTTCTTTTTTTTTTAAAAAAAGGCAGTTTAAAAGTAATAAAGCACTTCCTTCTGTAAATCTTTGATCTTTTTTCTTCCTAAGGGAAGATTAATTTGTAAATATGCTAATGGATTTGTGTAATATGAAACCTCCATAAGAAAAACTACATTAGTTCATATGAATGAACACATCTATCTTATTCAATTTATAAACTAATGGCTGAGAGCATCAACACTGCATTCTGCTCAGTCTCATGTCCAAAATCACTCCTTGCATTTCTAAGACAACACAGAATTTTACAAATAAAAAAAAGTGTTAAATAGGACCAACTTTGCCACCTTCGACTCTTTTTTGGTTGCAATGGCAAGGTTTGCTGCTGTTCCAGCCAGGTGAATACCCCGCTCTGAAGAAATCCGATGTGATGGGAATTGCACTGTGTGGATGTAAGGCACCCAGCCACATGCCCTCCTAATGAATCTTCTTGGTTTCCAGCAAGACGCTAAGCGTGCCAGCTCAGCGATGGCTCAGGCAGATGCTCCCAGAAGCTGCAGGACCCTTGCTGCCGCAGTAACGAAGCTTTCATCCAGATTGCTTACGCGAGCTGAGAAGTTGACCCTAGCCAGCACCTCGCTGGGACAGTTATGCCGCTGCTTTTTTTTCCAGCTAGAAGTTGTGGAGGACTTTGATCCCACCAGCCTCTCCTTACTTTCCTCAGGCATTGTGGCTGCGGTGGGGACAAAACTTGACCTCCCTGCTCCACAGCAGGATGGGAAGGGACGTGGGCAAGGTCTTCATGGGGGGATTCACCTCCAATGGAGGTGCAGTGAAAGGTGGTTCACTGGAACCTCGTCCTCCTCTTAATCTTACCTACATCCTGGGTACCTTCAGGCATTGCAGAGCTCCCTCCTTGTTCCCTTTCACTCCCCAAGCCCACAGTTCGACTCCTTCTTTGTTTTTGCCGTTCTTTGACTTATTCCAGTGCTTAGCTGAGAAGCCAGGGAGAGCTGAGGCTTGCTTCCACCTTTGCCTGCTAGCGAGGCCGTGGTACCTCTGCCACATTTCCTCTGGAGAGAGGGGTGAGAGTGGAGATGGAGAGGATGGGTAAAGCCTAATGTGTCCACCCATTTTTTTCTGCCAATGTCTCTTTGCTGTTTAATTTTCTCCTTGTTCTTTCTCTCCTGGTTTCACTTTGCCTCTTTCCTTTCTTGAACCAACCAATACTAATAGAAACTTGGCACTGTATTAAATCAAGCAGATCTAAAAATCCAAGTTGATGTGGCAGGGCTGTGCTGTACGACTGTATGGTCACCCCGTGGCACCTGAGCCTGCAGGGAAATGCTCTTAGCCATGGGCTCATCTCTCTGCCTCTCCTCAGGAAGAAATCCATGTGTGTTGGGTTTATTCCATTAAATATATGGCATATATCTTAAAAAATTGTGGGGGAGGATTTAAATTGGTTTTCAAGTTAGCCCTAATTTTGATCCAGTTTTGTCTGCAGAATGAAGCTTAGCGCTGGAGGAGTCTAAATGGTGACCCCGAATCCCTAGGCTTTATACGGGGATTCTTCAGCATCATAGGCCTTGTTTATTAGGGTAAGGATAGACATCTTGAACTTCAAGCCAGCATAGTCAATGAAGGACTTGTTTGATGTGCTTGTGGTACGCAGAGCCAAGGAGACGCATCGTTAGCGGCTTCAGCGGTGGGGTTTTCCCAAGGGCTGACAGATTTGTGTCCAGCTCCATCCCGTGGCTTTCATCCTACTAGCCATAAAGAAAAGGTGAGCATTTCTTCAGGCGTGGAGCTTACCGAGACGCCTGCTCACCGTCATCCGACTGCTTCCCTTGTTTGATGCTATCGTGCTCTGGATAAGAATAGAATCGTAATGTGTACCTTAAGGCTGGAGAAGAAGGAGCACAAGAAGGCAATCCAAGCTGATTCATAATGGGGATGGGTGGGAGGGAAGTGTCAAACACTGCTCAGAATAGATGAATATTATAAAGGGGCCTGGAAAGATCAGAAAAGAGAGACATTCAGATCTCTCTTTTTTTCTTTTTCTCTCCAGGAAATTCTTTCCAGTGCTTCTCAATAATAGTGAGGATAGAGGGCGAGCAGAGCAAAACTGGTGGGAGGGACTTAGCAGTTGTAATGAACAGAGCTTCAGACGTGAGCTTGCAATGTGATATATGGTCTATTATCGTATTAAAAGAAAAAGTCGGGGTTGGAGGGAGGTTTAGGCTTTTCTTTAGCAAAGTTTTCTTCCCAACAGTCAAAAATAATAGGAAGTAGACATAGAAGAGATCTATCAATTAATCTTGTCCATATCTTGCCCAACACAGGGTTATTCCCTCCAGCATATTTACTAGTGTTGAGTTCAGCTTTGTTTTCAAAACCTCCACAGTGACAATCTCCCGAGGGAAGTGGTGAAAGCCTGACTCTACAGCCTACTACATCTCCTTGTCGATCTGCTTTGCAAAGGGAAATTCTCACAACCAGGAAATACTTTCTGACGTTCAACCTACCTCCCCGCCCTGCTTTTTAAAAATTCTGTCTTATTATTTCTGTTTATACTCTTCTGTATCATCCAAAATAATGTCCTTCCAGGAGCACCATGAGTTAGCTTATAACACCAAAAGGCTGCATTCCCGAGAAAGAAGAGCTTTGCTTCATGCTGACACTGTCTTGAAGTAAAATGTGTACTTTTAGCTACCTGACCAGTTGTTGGCCCATAAATCATTGTTAGATAACTGTCTCAACTGCAGGTAGAAGTTTTGAGTTGGCTACCTGCTTTTTCCCTGTCTCTAAAACTGAGATATTCTGCATGAAACAGATCCAAGAAATCAGTAGTATGAATCCTTAGCATTTTTTATATTTATTTTCTGCTCTGGATCTTTTTTCTTGCTTCACATTATCAATAGATGCCTGTCTGTAAAACATGTCCTTTTTCATTGCCTTCTTCCCCCACTCCTAATCTTAGCACTAGATCATGATTTGGTCAGGGTCCTATTTAAATAGTTTTGGGGTTGCCAACATGGTGTGTTCTGATATTCAGATCTCATAATCCAATTTTGAAATTAAAGAGCTTGGGGCAAAAACACTCGCACAACTGAAATGCATGTTTTTGAGCACTGAGCCAATGTTTTCTTAAGAAAAATATACCAAATCTCCTCTTTCTCATCCCAATTAATATAACAAATGTCATGCACAAAATCTTCCTTTTTAACTTGTGCCCCACATGGGGACAGCAGACAGCAGAAATTTGAGCTGGACTATGGTTCCAAGCAAGGTATCTGAATTGCAGCTGAATACAGAAAATATGCAGAATAGCAATTGATTTATGGTGCTTCATTTTCTGTCTTAACAGAATGGTGTTCTCTGTATTCCCAACAATAAAAGCAACAGCAAAGGAAAAACAAGCCTTTTTATTTTTTTCTTTTGCTTTCTCGCCCCCACCCCCCTTTTTCTCCCCTTTGCCCAAGTCATTATTTTAAGTTTCTCAGTATTAAATCTAAAGGTTCATCAACTCACATCTTTACAGTTCTGTCTTTCTGTATACAGGACCCTGTCTGCCTGTTTCCTCTATTGCACTATTTTGTTTGTACTACTGTAATCATTTTGCTGGCCCAGATCTGTGTGGGTGTGCTGGCAGCTTTACAACAAAGTTACATGGGAACTGAGTTAAGGTTGAATATTTATTAGAAGAAGCCATCTGGCGTCAGGCTGTCTGTACAGGGGGGCTTATTTCTTTAGTAGTCTCTCCTTTTTCTTTCTAGCTCTTCCTCCCTCTCTCTCCGTTTCTCATTTACGTGCCGCATATATGTGAAAAGTGGAACACACATCTTGACATATTGATTTGATTCTTGATATTTATAGCAATTAACCCTGCTCGTGTGATTTATCCTTGTGCCCTCGCCTCATACCTCTCTTTCTCCCCCTCTTTCCCTGTGGTGGGGGATGCTGGGGCCGGTTCCCGCGGTGGCAGCCCCACGGATGCTGCAGGGCTCCTGCTGCAGACCCTTCCCGCTCGCGCTGCTTCCCATAGGCTCCGGGCAGCTATCGCTTTGCTTAAACATCCCTCTCCTGCTCCTTCCACACTTTCCCTTCTCCAGCTTGTGAGCTCATAAAAGAGTGCTGGGCTCTGAAAACTCCCGACTCACCATATTAAACAAGCTAGCCGGCAGAAGGGTGTCCGTGCTATTTCACCATTTGTATGACATAGCCAGGCTTCAAAGTGCACCACTAAATTGCCAAAAGATGTTTACTTTACTTGCTTAAGAGCTCCTCGTAATTCAATTGTTCTCTCTCCCGCAGTAGAAACACACATGCATCCTGAGAGCCGTGCTCTTGTGAGCTCCTACTAGTTATTTACCCACGGGGTTTCCTCCGTTGTTTTTTGCAGAGTGGTTGACACTTTTTTTTTTTTTTCTTCTTCAGGGGCTTATGGCTCAAGGTAGTTTGTTTTTTCTGTTTTTCCTGGGGTGCTCAACTGCAAGGACCTTGAAAGATACAGCTGTCTGGCTGCCTTTTTTTTTTTTTTTTTTCCGCAATGATAGACTTTTAGTGGTTTTTCCAAAATAATTTTTTTCCTTTTTTTTTTTTTTTAAACACATATGAAGTTGGACATCCAAAACTGATGGTCACCTTGGAAAACCTTGACCTATTTTTCCTAGCAGGCCAGGGAAGCTGATGCAGTCTAGCTGGCAGCCCTTTCCCACCATTTCTGACTTTTGTAAGTTAATATTCTGACCTCGCAGCCTTGCGTAACCTCCTTGTTCGTCGGTGTGGTGGTTTTGGTGGTGATGCCAGGTGGGAAAAGGGGAGCACTGGGCAGCAGAGATTCTTTCCACTGACAGAAACAGTGAGTCACTACTGTCCTGTGATTATTCCCAGGCCTTTTTTCAAAAGGCTGCCTGCATGGACGAAAGGAAAGTCCTTTCTCCATGACCCACGCTGGGGGTTAGCAGCCTACCAAGCTCTGGCAAAGCATAAAACGTGGGCTGATTTTGAGCAGCGTAAAGCAGGGAATGAGGACTGTGAGCCACAGTATCTTGAAGGACAGAAACTGGGAGATATGGCAGTTCCCAGCTTCAGCCTCCCACTATTTCTCCAGCAGCTGCTGCCCCATGATACCACTGGTCAGATGATTGGCAGCATGTTATCTCCTCCCCCAGGTAGCATCTCTTGGCTTGTCATGTCTCTTATTATGGTTAATCTGGGAAAGAAAAAAATAAGGATTTTTCCATGCAGTGTGCTAGGATGGCAGAATAAATGTGCTGGTGGTGGGAAAGGGATGGGGAGTGGACCAAGGAGGTGGCGGTCCAATGTGGGAGCAACGCAAGGAGGAGGAGGAGGTTGCTGTGAGGGGTGGCTGCTAAAGGAGGCTGGAAAGAGGTAGCTGCTGAGCTGACCTTCCTCTTTTCTAAGCTTAAATGAAAAGAGGTTGCTCATCTTAACTAGCCCACAGTTATTCTTCCATCTGCAGTACGGAGAGGGGCAAGACAAGTCCTCTGGTGAGCTCCAGTGATCTTAGCTCCTGACTCTCTAGCAAAATGGGAGAGGAAGAAGGCGAATCATGTAGGCTTTGTTTTACATGCCCTATGCACGGTGAAGCAAGCCAGCCCTGGCTCTGAAACCTACTGAGACTTTTGTTGCCCAGCAGACTGGAAGAGTTGTCTTCAAGTCACTGAGCAAGAGATGTTGACTTCATCACTGCTCTTATTCTGTTTGTCCTTTGGCAAGACACTTAAGTCACCTTGTCTCACTTGTAAAAGCGTAATGGTAATTATCTTCTCCCAGAAGTATTGCAAATTAAAGATTGCTATTGGTAGTAAAATTCTCTGAGATGCTTAGAAGAAATGTTGTGCCAAGGTGTGTAGCTTAGTCTCCCTTGTCAGACCTAGATGTCTGGCAGCTACGCTTTTTCACTGATACAAAATCTATTTTATGTACAAAAGAACAGGCTGAACTGTTAGTTACTGGTCTGAACAAAATAATAAAAAGGCTTTTGAATTCAATTTTGCTTTAAAGCTTGTTGCACTTATCAACTTTACATGCTCTCTGGACAGGCAGCGTAGGTATTAATCTCTGGTGACGTGTGCCAGCGCTCACCCCGGGTTGGCGTTACACTGACCAGACCAGATACTGCCAGAGCAAGGCCAGTAACGGGGCAGCAGCTTCTGACGAGGATGAGAAAGCAGCCGTGAGACAGGATGAGCGTTCAGGATGGAGCAGGACATGGGAGAACATCGGTGCCAGATTGAGTGTGTTAAGCAGTGAGTACTGTCACCAATTAAAATAACCATAAAAAGCCAGACATTCCTCACTGAAATAACTCGTAACAGATCCCAAGTGCCGTGTTACCTTTCAGCTGAGCTCTGCGAGGGAGCCGTGGCCTCTGCAACATGTAGATCTGATCTGGAAAAGGGACAGGGAAAAGCTTGTTCCCATCTCCCTTCCCATACAACACCACCTCGTTAGTGTTATTCCTTGAGATGGCCCTTTCTGAGGCTCTTTCTCTACCTCTAAACCCCGCACAGCTTTTCAGTAATACCTTTTCTGGTGTCCCCCTCCCTCTCCGTTAGCACAGATGCTCCCAGAGTATAACCCTTCTGGCTGATTTGGGGGAACTCATAAAGCTGGCGGCTTCACCTTCCAGCTCTCATGTCCTACTAAAATATCAAATTTGGCCCGCTGTGCTCCAGGCAGGGATTGGGAACTCCTCCAGTGCAGAGGTAAGGGGACCTAGAAATGCAAACCAAGAAAGCGGGACCACCTGAGGTCCTCTGCTTGTCTCACTGGAGAAGCCCCCTTAGTCCTTTGCTTAAAAAAAATTACGATCAGGAAACCCCAGCACAGCTAATCTAATGTGTAAGCACACGGTAAGGGAGTGTGTGTTTTAATGTGTGCCTTTGAGCTGACAAGTAGCTTGTTTTTCAGTACCAGAAGTGAGTAAATTCTTTAGATTTGCCTGCTCTCATCTTTCCAGGTAGTCACTAAAAAGTTACAGTTCAGCCTTTTTTGCTGTTTAAGAATAACAATCAAACTTACCTGTAGCCAAATATATTACATTAGTTCTTAAATACAGAAGTGTGAAAGCACTGGCATGTATTTGAATGAAAAATACAAGTTGAATAATAATAACAAAGTAAAATACAGACTTAAAAACATGAATCCAAGCACTGTGATTTATCTTGGAAGAGGAGATGAGTATCTGACTTGTAGTAGGAACACGTGGCCCCTGTGGTAGAGCAAACTCATCCTCCCAGCCCAACAGTTATTCAGAGACAGAGCCAAGTGACACAATTTAAATAACTCTGCTAAAATCCTCATTGGTTTAGTATTTTGCAAAAGGAGGATGACGACATGACAAAAATGAATACATTTGTAATTTTTAATTATGAAACTTATTGACACCGAATCCAGTCCGTACAGTATGCATACTCTGTTTTAGAGAATATTTTTTTACAGGAGTGAAGGATCCTTAGGACCCTAAAATTGAACTTTTCAGGTGTCAGCAAGGACCTTATCATTTACTCATTCTGCATGCTTGGCCCATGCAACTTTTTTTAAAGTTTTTTTGGGTGTGGGAGTGGTTTTTTTTTTTCTTCCCCCCCCCCAGTCTGTATAAGCTGTTTTAAAATTCAGTCACTATTCACAATAGGCAGCTGCCTCTCTAAGCCTTGCCCCATGGCTTCAGTGTGCACGTAGGGGGGAAAAAAGCCTTGTGGGTCAGGTGTGTGCTTGTGAGGCCAGGGCGGCTGCACACACTTGTGCAAACACACACGTGTACACACCCAGGGTCTCTCTGCCTCTTTGTCCTTTGTGGCTGTGAACGGGGGACGCTCTGCTTCCGGTGGGGGGGCTTATTAGACGTTTTCCAGTATTGCCAAAACAGGCGTGCTACAGATAAGATACTTGCATTAGAGGGATTTATGCTGCTCCCCCAGTTACTCGGAGGAACCCAGCTGGTTGAATGGGGCTGCATCAGACCCAGCTTATGAAATAGCATATGGTTTAAAAGCCCAACTCTTCTCTCCACTGCTCGTTTAGTCAAACAAAATATTTTTTTATTGTTGTTTCTTGACTTTTTCTTTTCAGATACAATCCCTCTAGGCTATTGTTATTTCAACAAAAGAGGGGGAGGATAGGCTCTGCTAGTTACTCTGTGGCTTTCTGGTGAGGAATTAAGAAATACTCTAACAGTTTAATAATGATAATCTCCAAATAGTTCATAACGGTATTAAGGGTAATTAATGACATTTGAACAGTAAGAGTACTTAATCCCTAGGGAAATGTGATAGCCACAATTTTATTTACATCTGAAGGTAAAGAGAAAAAAAAAATCCGTTTTTAAAATGGTTTCATACTCACACTGTTTCAGATTTTATCTTAATTTATTATAAGCAAATAAAAATAATAGAGTTTTTGCTAATAATAAAAACTGCATTCCATGTTAGATCCAGCATTAGGTTAAAAATAAAGAGGAACTCTTATATGTTTCTTGTAGGATTAAGATTTTCTGAAAATTATAAATCACCAATGATACTGTGGTTTACAAAGAAGGATAACTTCTGCTGGAAGACCCACATATTTACATTTTAAAAATATTTTTCATAGCCTTTAGAGCCATTAAAAGAACTTAAATAATTTTGATGATAAATGCTATGTACTGTAGCTTTTATGTTTTAGTAGTACTTTTTATTTTTTCTTTGCATAGCTGACCCCGCTAAACCTTTGAAAAATGCTGTTACATCCTTTTACGTTTTCACAATTTTACAATGAGGGGAAAAATAACTCCTGTGATAGTTTTCAAGATAATACTTGAACTAGGCTGATTCAGATGTTTAGGTTTTGAAAGTAAACAGAAGGAAAAGGGTTTAGTTGACCTTGGGTTTTGAGAATAAATAGGATAACACCTGATTCAAGGCAGGAAGTTTTAGTTGGGGTAAATATACAGGGCGAACCAGAGTGTGTCAATCCAGTTTAGCATTTGAATGCAGCCTCTGCTCTTTTGGTTATGCTCTGGTGTCTGTTTCTACTTTTGGCTTTTACATTCCACAGAACTTCTGTAAAATCAGCAGGGACAGTGCTAATAAATTTATAATGTTGTTTTGTATTTCTGAACATAGTACCTCAGTAATTAAGTGAAATATTTATGATGAATATAAAACAATGCAAATTCATTTGTTTGCCTGAAAGCTAGCTTGTTATTTATTTAGATTTATCTTCCAATGATTCTTTAAATTGAATCACAGTGTGAATGAGAGTGATATATAAAGCAGAGAAAATTTGCTATACTCTATTGATGCATTACACTGTATTATCTAGTGTTAAAGCTATGCAGAGGGTGATTAAAAAAACCCTAGAAAACAAAAAACTTTGACCTAACAAGCATACTTTAGGGTTTTTTTTTTTTTCTTGTAGAAATTCCACAAGCTAAATCATTTACCAACATCTGAAATCTTTAATGAGCATTATGCTTTGTTATAGCAAGCTGTACCTGTGCAAACTGGATCTTGAATTTTAGGACAGGTAGGAGTAGGTTCAGCATAATGTGATCTGATTTTTTTCCTCATCTGGCTGTATTTTTCTTCATGGGCTACTACTTCCAGTAGTTTTTTTCATTTACTATTTTCAATCCTCTAACCAATTCTAATCCCCACGAATTTAGTGACCTATGAAAGGAAATGTGGATGCAAAGTGTCCCTGTGTTGATGATTATGAACTAAATTGTTTACTTCAGTTGGATTTTTTTTTCTCCTTCCCTAAGTAAAAATTATCTTCCAAAAATAACCTCCTTTACAAATGTACTACTGTTGCTCTCCTCATCTTTCTGTTTGACAGTCATCATGTTTACATCATGACTAAGAAATGGTTATCTTAATGTAAAAAAGGGAAAATACGTTTGTTTAGTTTAAAAAGGATATTTTATTTCGAAGCTGTTACATGATAGTGTTGCACATCCATTAATAACAACAGCTATATGTAGTATTTTACTTAACTCTGGATGGACTGATAACGTGCTGAAAAATTGAGACTCATAAGTGGGAAGACTCCCCTAAGATTTTAGAAAACTTTAGCAGCGTATGGTATGCACGTATCTTCTGTTTCTTGTTTGATCTTGCTTTTGCCAAAACAACCCTGAGCAATAGAAGGTGACCTGTTCTTACATGAGTTGACAAATTACAGCTTCCATAAGGTTCTACCTTACTGGCACAGCGCTGACCTGCAATGTCTTCTGCCCAAGGTGAAGGGAGGCACCTGCAAGGATTTGTGGGCTGCCATTTCTTTTTGTTTGTTGGCTTCCTAATGGCTCAAGAGGGAGAACATTAGCAAGGTGTTATGAGATATCGAGTCAAAGATGTGCTGCGCTGGCCAGGAGCAGAACAAGGAGTTTTGAGTGACTCTATTGACATCTTTAAGAAAGTTTTGTACGCTTTTTTTTTTTGTCTTTTAGAGAAAAGCAGAAGCTTAGAATTAGCAGAAGGACTTCCAAATTTGCTTTTATTTTCTTGGTGAATATATTTTATTTTTACACCTCTCATGCCTTAATATTGGTAAGTTTGTCTATTAATATATGCATCACACATGGACTCCCAACGATGTAAAATATAGCCATTAACTCTAAGATTTAAAAGGGTAAATTTTCAATAAATCCATCATGCCTGCTGCTTACTTTCTGGGCTCTTAGAAAACTATTTGAAGCATGCTGTAAACATAGAGGAGGGCTCAGTGAGTTAGTTGGCTTGAAATGTGCTACTGTGTGTGTTACTATAAGAATGCTGTTTGGAGTCTCTTGCTGCCGCATACATTTTTTGGAAAACCATTTCCTTTTTGGAAATGAAAATCAGGCGCTATAGTTTGATGCCATAATAGGGCTGCAAAGTCAAAGAGTAGGCCTCCATTGATACAGAAATATTAAGCAGAGGGGAAGGAAAAGGAGTGCTGTGCTATACCATTTATTACTGCAGAAACTTAACTTCTGATTATGCCTTGGAAAGTTAAAATCCAGACATCATGGGCAGTCTCTGTCCCTTCTCCTGTTCCTAGGTCAAAACGTCCTGCTGGACTTTCTTTCTTTTCAGGCATTCCCGGGAAGAAGATGAAGTTGTCAGCTTCAGTAAGTAAGGCGATGCTCCTCTTTTCATTCAAACCTCAGTGGCATGAAATTTTCAGCTCTCCTCATTTTTAAAATATAAAAATTTATTTCTCCTGGTGGATTTCCCATGCGGAGAGATTTAAAGATATATATGAAGCACATTCATAACAAGGAACAAGCAAACATTCCCACTCTCGCAATTACTTTTGATTAAAAAAAAAAAAGAGTTGTATTTTTGAGCAAATCTCATAATTTGAGGGCTGCCTCAAGGCTCCAGAGCCCTGATATGGTAGTGCCGCAGAGGTAACGGGGTGTGCTGTGGAAGGGCACGGCAGGGGGAATCCTGCCATCATCTCAATCCAGCTTCAGAAAGGAGGCTAAAAAAACTCTCTTTGAAGGGATATTTTTGTTAACATTATATTTCCTTCTATTCCCAGATTACATGTACAGTAGAGTCAAAAATGTATTCAAAAGTCTCAAAATAGAACTCAAAATACTCAAAATAGGACTCCAGTAGCACAAATAGCATTTAAAGCAAGGTGCAGAAATAGCCCATGCTCAGCTCCTCGCCGTTCCTGTGCTGAGCCCAGCGGTGGTGGGGCTGTGATGGCACCAAGGTTCAAACCCACGTTCTCCACCACTTCTTCGAGCCACGCCACTCCTTTGGGCTCCTCAGACTCGCTCCGGATCACAAGCTCGTCCTTAGACTTCCTAGCCGTTTTGTTTGTGTAAATAGTAATACTTTTATGTCAGGTCTGAGCGGGCGTATTCAGTTTTTGGCCTTGGCTTGCTGATGTCATTTTAGAAAAGTAGTTGGAAAAGGCCCATGAGGAGTTCAAAGTGTATGTATTCTGAGGAAAAAAAAGAATATTAAAAATATAGTTTTTTACACTAATGATCTGAAACACATTATAATCTCAGAAGGGCTTTTGCTATTAAACCTTGCACTATGTTTTTAGTAAAGGGGATTACTAGTTCTTCCCCCACCTCCAAAAAAATACCCCAAACCCACATTGATGTTGTCAGTAGTACAATTGCCTTAGTCCTAAGATGTGTTTCTCTGCTGTGGTTGGCAGTGCTGGGGAAATAGCTGGCTAAGTGATTCTTGGATTTTAAACCACAAAAGGATGATCACGAGTCCAATATTCACTTTTCAAACTTGGGAGGAACATGATTTTGACCTCAGAAAAAGCACAATGCCTGTGCTTATTAATATCCTCATAGATATTTTTTTCTTTAAGGGAGCCTCCATAGGAATACTATGGTGTGCCTGTAAAATCGTCTCCTTTTATCTCTTTTTTTTTTTTTTTCTTGTTTTTTCAACAGTTGCAGGTCATGGCCTAAAACTAGTGGCCTTCCAGAACAGGCTCTGGGTCTGCCCATGATAAAATGTAATATATGTGATGAAGAGCAGACCCCAACTTTGCTCCAGTGAATGGTAGTATTGTCTGCTTTTGTAGTGATGTTAATTATTAGGAGCTTGGGGTATGCAAGGTAATTTTTGGTTAGGAAAAGAGAATTTACGGTGACCGGAATGTTCAATTTCGGGGTGCTTGGTAGGCTTTAATATGCACATGACTTTACTGGATGCTGTAGGGCTGTCAGTGAGCCCCCCGGCTGTGGGGATCAGGTGGATCGAGTTGGCTCTCTGCAGCACCCGAGAGTGGCCCAAACCCCCAAGGATTTAGTGGGGAGCAATAGATTGTATTTCAGGCACGGTCTTGGAGGAATAGGTAAGAACTAAGGAAACATGCAGTCTACTAAAAAATCAACACTGTTATGCAAAGAGGCAGGTCCAAGTGGTACCTCAGTAGCACACGAATAGGTATTATAATTCTGGAAGCATTGCTAGCAGACCATAAGACATAAAGCCAATTCAAGTGATAGACTACGTGTAGGGCTTAGTAGTAAAGTTGTGGTAATAATGAAGAACGGTGAATCAGTAAAAACAAGAACTGAGAAACCAAGTCTTAGCTAGAAATTCAAATGCAGATATTTTCACTGTTCTTACTGGCTTTCTGAAAGCCACTTGTACTAGCAGAGTTTTATCTCCACACATTTAAGTGGAGATCAGATACCATGCCAGTAGCAAAAATTTGCTTTAATTATGAAATGAAAATAATTTTTAGTGGAAAATGAAGTCATTTAGGTCTCAATCCTGCAAAGAGTTTTATGTTTGTGTTTAATTAGTGTTAATGTCTCTAAGTAGTCCCATGATGAATCCTATTGATGAAAATGGTGCTGCTCAACTAGGGTACAGCTAAGCACATAAATATGTCTTTGCAGGGTTAAGGCTTGGTTTACAATTGTACAGATTCATTTTCACTAGAGAACTCAAAAAGAGAAGCGTGAATTCAGAGTTAAAAATACATTTTGCTTTCACTGCTTTATTGCCCCAGTTATTAAGAAAAAGGCTAGATGTCTTAACCTGTTGCTCCATACGCTAAGCCATACACAGTGCTTGCTCCTGTGCATAAGAAAAAGTTTAAAATCCTTATCATTCTGCTGGTCTGATTTCCACCCTCTCGTAGCCTGTCATTCGCACCAACTAAAGTATTTCCACTATCCCTCAGAGAAAAGCAAAGCCAAAGCAAATTAATCAGAGTAGCCACCTGCTTATATAGCTTAGATCATCTAATCAAAGAACAAGAGCACTACAGTGATGGAACATTTTTTTCAAATATCAAATAACACATATCAAATATTGAGAGGAACAGCGTCTCAGTGCTTTGAGAGAGAGTAATCCCTGCTTATCAGTTGGCTATCATGAAATGGTCAAATATACTGAATTTTAGATCACACGCTGCACTTGTTGTAACCTAATACTTTTCCCAAATAAAAACAAATGAGGCAAGAAGATGTTTGTCCCATTAGCAATGTGTAAGTGAAAGGCTGCAAATAATTGGATATCTAGGACACATTAAACTGATAAACATTTTAAATTATTAAAAATATTAATAAGGAGCACTAAAGAGGTTTTTTTATTTTCAATTAAGAAATGTTTTTCTGATGAAAGTGAGAAAAATTATTCTGTATCAGTAGAAAAAATTTTATGTGCTGATGCTGAAAAGTTCATGAAGTTAAGTAAATTTCCAGTTTATCAAATAAGATTTATTTTCCTGGAAGAACATATGTACTTAATAGACACATGCACACACATATTCTTACAATCACTTTTGAAATTTTGAATTTGTATTACGAATTTTCTTAAAATTCAGACTATCAAAGTGACTTCTTTCACTAGGAGCACTAAGATTGCAAACACAAGGTTGGGAAGCATTGGGTGTGCACATGTGTCTGTGTGTATGTATGGACGAGTTATGCCAGATTAAGAGCAGCGCTTCCCCTGCCTTGTCCCCATCTACCTTTGCTCGGTTATGAACTCAAGGAGAGATGTTAACTTGCTTACATTTTAAAAATGCATTCAATTACGGTTTTGATACCCGATGAAGGCTGGAGAAAACTATTTTAAGTCTCACTTTAAGATCATCCCCATCTTCCCTTCTCAACATCTTCTCTGTAGGTTTTACTAACCACCAGCATTGATTATTTGTAACTACTTGCTTCTCTCCCCTTTCCACCAACAGCAGCATGTCAACCAAATCCATGGGAGTTATTCAGAATGAATCCTTTCAAATATTAACATACATTCAAAATGAAAGAAAAAGCTTCCTTAGTGCCTGGCCTACTTTTACACAACTGGTGAGAGCCAGTGCCCTGAAGAGGTTTGAAGAAATCAACGTCTTCTAGCGACCGTCTTGTGCTGACCGTTGTTTTGCTGTGACTCTCCTGATGGACCTGCCCCCAGTCTCCTCTGTGGTCAAGAAACGAATTTTCCTTACAAAACTTTATGCCTGCCACTGCACTTGCTGCCAAACTATGAAGGTTTCCTTGGACTTTCATGGCATATTACTGACCCGATGCAGCGTAGGATGGTACTGGAGAAGAAATGTGTATCTCTGTGCTGCAGTGAGTATTGTGCTGAAAGAAGGAGCAATTTTATCCCTTTTCTCTCTTTTATTTTTTTTTTTTTCTCCTAACAGGAGCTTCCCAACATGGATGAAGAAATGACTTGGTGTCTTCCTCAAATAAAAGCAAAACATTAGTGGAATGAAATGCACATTTGCCAATGATGCTCAAAGTAATGTAAAATTGCAAATATTGACAAGAGACACCATGTCCTGTATTGGTGGGCAGGTGAAGTCACAGAGATAAAAGTCATGTCATCAGCTTTGGTTAAGATGTTTGGATGAACCTGGCTGAATGGAAGAGGTGATACTCCAGTGGTGAAGATCTGGACTTCACTCTCTGTTGGCTTATTTTAACTGAGTCAAGTTTAAGAGCTTTGTGCTTTTCTTCTAAGCCTCAAATTCAAGGTGAAAATCTTGGTTCTTGCATTTCAGGTTTTAATAAGCATTCCATGGGTAGTATAAAATAAGTCACCTGAAAATTGTTTGCCATAGTTACCATTGTTTTTCCATGGTTGCTACAATCATGAAAAAAAATCACAGAATATCCTTGTTTTTCAGTTTTTACTTCCTCAAAGTGGTAAAAATAGTCCTCTCCTCGTCTGTTTCAGAGGGGCATTGTAACGACAAATATCTTGAGTCTTGCTGACTATTAAGATCATTCTGTGTGCAAATATCCATAGTGTGTCTTCAGAGGAAATTTCTGTAAAGGCCTGCGAAAGGGCTTTATCTTATCTGACCACTGTTCTCTCGTCACATACTGCCCATGCTATCCTACCTTTGCTGGCCACAAGGTACTTGCAGCGAGTTTTTTAAATCTGTTTTTCAGCTTAATCAGTGTCCATTTGCTGGTACTTTTGTGCTAGAAGTTTCCACCAAAGGCTGAGATTGATGCTTGGGACAGAGTTAATTTTCTTCATAGTAGCTAGTATGGGGCTATGTTTTGGATTTGTGCTGAAACCGGTGTTGATAATGCAGAGATGTTTTTGTTACTGCTGAGCAGTGCTTACACAGAGTCAAGGGCTTTTCTGCTTCTCACGCTACCTCACCAGCGAGGAGGCGGGGGGGCACAAGGATTTGGGAGGGGACACAGCCGGGACAGCTGACCCAAGGGATATCCCAGACCATAGGACGTCATGCTCAGCGCATAAAGCTGGGGGAAGAAGGAAGAAGGGGGGACATTGGGAGTGATGGTGTTTGTCTTCCCAAATCACCGTCGGGCGTGATGGAGCCTGGCTGTCCTGGAGATGGCTGAACTCCTGCCTGCCCATGGGAAGTGGGGAATTAATTCCTTGGGTTGGTTTGCTTGCATGCACAACTTTTGCTTTCCCTATTAAACTGTCTTTATCTCAGCCCATGAGTTTTCTCACTTTTACCCTTCTGATTCTCTCCCCATCCCACCGTGGGGCAGTGAGCGAGCGGCTGCGTGGGGCTTGGTTGCTGGCTGGGGTTAAACCATGACACAAGTGAAGGAGGAGGGTTTGAAGATCAGTCCCCTGGTGAGATGACATCCTTGTGAGCAGAATGAAAATCAGGAATACATTCTGCAGGAAGGTTGGGCTGGTTTAAGGGAAAATGTGGGGAGACAAAAAGCAACCACCACTGGGTGATGGAGATAGGAGCAGAAGGGGAATGAGGCGCTTTGAGTGGGAGGAATAAAATGTAAAATAACAGGTTCAGTACTGTTAAATCTCACAAGACTTTGTGTTTGACTAGGCATATCAAAGGCTGTGTCTTCTAGAGCATGATGTGTGCTCCTTCCTTCCCTCACTTGGTATTTAGCCTTTGCTTGGGATGGTGAATCAGGCAGGTCATTCCAGTGCATCCAGCCTGTCTTGCACACAGCATGGCACCAAATTGATGGCTGCTCCTCACCCTGTGACTCCCAGCTCCTCTTGGCTTTAGCACAGCGAGTTCCCTCTGATCTGAATGTCTTCAGCTGTTGTCCTCCACGCAGGGTGCCCTCATGTTTGGCAGCTGCTGCTGGATCAGGCCCGTGCAACTGCTACCATAGCTCGCCTTCTCCAGCTTAGCTCCAGGTTATCAGAGGCTGAGGATGAAGTCAAAGATCTTTGATCCTGATGAAGCCACAGCACATTTGACAAATGCATTGGTAGCTGGAAGGAAGAGGGACCAGGATGGGTTTCATCAGGAAAGTTGATCAGTAGAGAAGGAAACTGTGGCACTGCTGGTTAGAAGAGAAAAACATTCTGGGGAAGAAAAAAAAAAAAAGTTTTGCAGTTGATTTATATTTCTATTATAGGCTTATCCTGTTAGCCTGTTCTTAAAGAAGAGCTGTTCCCTGAGGTACAATTTATCCTTTTTAGAAACTCTCCACCCCCAAGAAACTTGCAACAGTGGAAAGAACAAAAGTTGGGGCTGTGTTTGAAAGAGAAAGCTAGTAAAAGCGATTGAGCAGCTGCACTCAAGGCTGCATGCAATGACTAACTCTTCTGGGGTGCAACTGCTTAGTGCAAATGTTGAGAAATGCTTGTCCCTCAAAGTGAGGGACTTCATGAGAGCTCTAATGGTCATTTTAGAGGTTTCCCCAATAGCAGCATTTCCCCCAAATTTTGTTAAGGCGATGTTTCAAGAGCTAAAAAAAATTAGGAATGATTCTCTAATAATCAGATTTGTTTTGGTTTGGTTTTTTTGCGTGAGTGTCATGGGGAAGATAGAGGATGGTAAGGGTAGGAGGGGACTGGATGGGTGCAAGAGATGTGAAAGACAAAGTCAGGCCAAGAGCTTGCAGAATGCAGGAGACCTTTGCATCCATGAAGACACGGCTGCTGAGTCAGTCCTGTGGCTACGTGCACACCCAAGAAATACACATGTGCTGATAGAAAACAGATTTAAAAGGTAATCGTGAAATCGCTTTAGAGCTCTGAATGTGTTTGGAAGTTTGTGACTGGTTGTCAGTGATGTCATAACCATATTTATTATAGCTCATAAATGGATGGGTCTGACTGTTTTCCTTATTTTAATGTATAAATTGCAGTTTATAATGGCAATAAAACACTCCAGGCTGTGCATTTCAGGGTGATTATTGCATTTCTCAGGTGGTTAAAGTTACTCTAACTGCTTTTCAGCTCAGATTTCAATAGTATTTGCCCAGTGTTCAGGCCATTTTTACTTGTATTTTTATGTACAAACCTCAAATTAAAGAGTTTTATTGCTTTTTAATTAAAATGTTGAAGTGTAAAGAAGGAAGGGTCACAGGCAGATAGAAACTCGCTGTAGTAGATGTTCTGATCTAAGAGGGGAATGTATAAGGAAGATGGGGAGAGGAGAGGCTGCAGGGCCTGTCACTGCGTATGGACGTTTCATAGGTACCCACTACTGGTTCCAGTAAACACGTGGTTGAGTAGAAACATTTGTGAGCCAAAGGCGTTGGTGTCTACCTTGTAAAATCTAGAACAGAGAAATTACTGACTAAATGGTTGTGATGCCTTAATTAAGTGCTCAGCACCAATGTGCCCTCCTGGTTGAGGCTGAGGGGTGCTGATGTTCCCCATGCGGTACCTTGAGACACCTCAGCTCATGGTGTTCCTAATTTTTAAGAGGGGAAAAAAATGCTCTGGTCTCCTGTGCTCTCACTCTTCGAGACACTGACCACCTCACATGTGGCTGATTGTGCAGGGTAGACTCCAAATCCAGTGGCAATGGTGGGCTTTTAATGGAAAGTAGTTATTCTGGAAGAAATAATTTCCTGGGTATATGAAAGAATTAATTCACAAGTTTGACCCATGTGCAGGGTGAAATGTTTGCTCATTGAAATCCTTTTGGCTGATGTCATGTCTAAGTATCTGCTTGCTAAAGCAAAGCGCCAATGTCCATGTGTTACATGTATTCGTTGAGCGGCAGCTGCTGTCTCCCTGCTAAGGGAAGGATGGTCCCATGGAGAGGTAGGGCTGCTCCCTCTCACTGTGGGCCTGATGGACCCACAACGACGGCGTTCCTCCATGCCTTTCTTAACACTGTGCCACTTCTCTTACACTGGGATGGCACCGAGCCCTGGACCAACCCACTGGTGAAACACCCTCTTACTGGACATGCCTACCACCCTGTGGCCTACTGAGGCCCCTTCCTAGCTTGGTCCTACAAACTTCTGAGAGGGCATCGACGACGAGTGGTGCAGCAGGACGCGGCACCCGCGAGGCTCCTGCTCCTTCCAAAGGCCCCAACACTGACAAAAGTTACGGCCATGTCTCAGGTTTGAGGTCATATCTCAGTCTGCGCGAGCTTTCTTCTTGAGGCTGGGCCATTGCAATGCTTTGGTGGGCATCTTGCTGTTTACAGTCATATACCCCTTTCCATGGTTGGTGTGGGGCTGGATAGCTGTATGTGCCGGCCAAGCTCTTTAACTGGGATTATCTCTTGCGCTACATCTTTACAAGAACTAGTGTCAGAGTCCTCTAGTTCACATCTTGTGGGTACTATTTAAAATAAGTTAAAAAAGGAAAATCATGCCCTTACACATATGTCCCTGACAGGCAGGGGCATAAGTATTATAAGCTTTGTGGAGGAAAGTTAAATTAGGAATTGAGACTTCCACTAAGGCGGAAAAAACCTAAAACCAATCAAAACCCAACTGGTTGGGGTGTCTAATTTTACACACAAAAAA
This sequence comes from Aviceda cuculoides, assembly GCA_035590195.1. Classification (NCBI taxonomy): domain Eukaryota; kingdom Metazoa; phylum Chordata; class Aves; order Accipitriformes; family Accipitridae; genus Aviceda; species Aviceda cuculoides. The sequence goes on from JAVJGG010000001.1 coordinate 49,924,487, forward strand.
ATGTACATACAATAATATTTTCAAAGCGGTTTTTGCCATTCTTTCCCCCATCTCTATTTCTATTTCTCTTGTGCAAAATATCCCTCTTGTATACCTCCCCTTTCTTCCCATACAAGAGTGGAAGAAATGCTTAATGGGAAGCAAAACACTTTAGGAATATTAAGGAAAAATTACAGTATATACACTTTGAAATGAAATGCATCTTTTGTGAACAAATCCCCCCAGAAATCTTATATTTCCAGGCATCCACTCACATACCTTCATGTAGCAACTTATACATTCGTAAAACATTCATTGAAAGCAGCTCTGCAGTTTTATAGAAAACAACATGCCAGGGATGCAAGAATCTTGCCAGTTCTGTGAAAAATGACACCAATTAAAGCTTAAATTGCTTGTTTTCTCATAAGGTACATATTTTCATAACTTTGAAATCAAATAATTGCTGCTTTTATATTAAATACAATAAAACAAAAAGCATGCTAGTTTAGAGGAACTGCTACAAGCATTTTAATATAATTTTCCCACCATTTAAAGTCACAAAATATGGAAAACAAGTCAAGTATGCAAAGTTCCAAGGAGATAGAGAAACTCCTTCAGATTATTACATCATTTGTCTTTTGTGTCAGGAAATGTGTATGTGATTTCATTGTTTGATTAAATGCCAAAAAAGGCATATTGCTCTTATCTAACTGATTACAGATTTTATTCATCTGAAAAAGTATTTGTTCGTACTTCGACATTAGAAGGCAATATTTTTTTTAATGGTCTGAACAAGCATTTTCAAAAAAATATAATCCTAACTTCCCAGGCTTGCTTTTTATTTTGTATTAACAATGCACTGTACTAAAATTTCCCATACTGGAACAGAGTCCCTAGTGGTTTTCAAGCTATAAACTGAGTAAACAGTCCCTTTCTTATTGAGTGTCTGTGTGAATGCATGTTGTTTCTGGAATACATCATATTCATTTGCAGAAACCCTGCGTATGGATCTTTAACACTTTTTTTTTTTTCTCTTTTTCCGAGGTACCTAAAATAATAGCTTTTTAAGACAGTATTACAGTCATATAACTTGTTGGGAAAAGCACACTCTATGGCTCACAATCTGAATTAAGCGTGTGTCATTGTGGGTAAGTTTCATTTAAAATACCTATATCTGCTAATTATTTAATATGCTAATGCTATGCTGCTGTACTATCTCTGAATTATGTTAGCATGTTTTCAGAAATTCTGCACTAAGTAGAATATAAGAAAATCAACTAAAAATATTTCCATATTGAGTTCCCTATTCTTTTTTGTTTTTGTAAGTGCATATAAAGGTGGCACTTACCAGTGACATTTTTTGGACTCTCACCATATGGGGATTGACAAACTTAGCTTTGCATTCTGAAGAATCCTTTAAAAAAATACATAAATAATCTGAGGACAAACATGAAGCTTCATCTGGGGACTTTAAGGTCAGTTACCATTGGCCTGGCCTCCATTAACCCCCACAGGAAATCTTCCAGGATCCTTATTTTATCTTGAGTGGGTGTTCCCAAACTATCAGTCTTTTATTTCTTTTCCACCAAAATAGAGACACAGTTTCCTTTAAAAGACATGAATTTCATCTGATAGAACATTTTAAAAAACGTTTACAAGTCAAGGAGAAATTTGCAAAGAGAATGGTGATATTTTAAATTGCTGTATTATCAAAACTCTGCTCTGCCTAAATTTGGAAGAAGGAAAAAGAAAGTTTGAAAACTTAGTAAGCAATTAATAGTAAGATATTAAGAGACAGCTAAGCATTCTCAGTCACTAGGGAAAATAAACTGGTATGGCATAATGAGATCCCTCCAGTCTCATGATCAATCCAAAGTAACAAGAATGTAATACCAATGGGTTAACTAATTTTACGTATGTATTTAAAAAGTGTCTCAGTAGTCTGAATCATGTCCAATATGAATACTGAAGATTACAACATCTGTTATTAACCCATTAGTATTATGCTTTCGGTGTGCTTTGGCAATGAAGAACTCTAACAGGAGTAAACTGTCTGAAATATGTGTCTTTTTAATAAAGTAGGTAATTTGTTTGTTGAGGAGGGAGAGTATATCTTATTTATGGTGTCATTTTAAACTCAAGTTGCAACGTCTTTAGATTTAAGAGACAGGCCAGTAATGCAGGCAAGGGTGTCTCCTGCAAGGAGACAGAGATTAATGCCATGTGTCCTGATGATTCTCCACCACAATTTAGGATTCTGGTGGCGCCATGACGCCCCTGTTTTTTATGGTGGTTTGCCAAGAGAAAATGACTTAAACCAATTGTGAATGCATTCCTGTTATACTTTTACACAACCACATTTATGTACATAAATAGCATAATGAGTATTTTTTAAATGATCTTTCATTCCAGATTCATCTACTTTGCATAAAATGTCAAGCGCAGGAAGGAGGGGAGTTGGGGTTTTGTTTGTGTGTTGTTTTTTTTTTTTCTTTTTCTTTCCTTTTTTTCTAAATGAGAAAGGTTTTCACATGGGAATATACTTCTTTTTTTCCCCTCCTTTTTTCTCCATGACAACTGACCACAATTGAAGTAGATTTTTCTTAACATACTGTAATGTGAGAATTTTCTTCAGCTGGAGGGTGTTTTATTCCCTAAATTGAAAGCTGTTCTACTTTGCTGCATAAAATGTGAACTCGAAGATTAGGATGGGTACCTTTGCCAGGTAAAAACTGGTACAGGGAGAGCTTGAAGGCCCTCAAAACCATAACAAGCTTTTAAGACTTTACAGGTCTGAGGTTGAGAACAACTTGTAGGCTGAAAT
>JAVJGG010000001.1:49945531-49964956 GCA_035590195.1 Aviceda cuculoides
CCCCCCCCCCCCCCCCGTCGCGAGTGACACCCATTCTGAGTATGCAACATCCAGCCTGCTTTATTTATGTTTTTCACAAAATATTTATCACTGCCATAGTGATAACTAACTTAAAAAAAGAGACAACGTTTCAAAGCAATTTGACCTTCTCTAGACCCTATCTAGAGACATCTCTATTCTTACATGTATATTATTGGCAAATGTTTTGAATTTTGAGTTTGTAGAGGAAAATGTTCAACATCTCAGGGATTCTTGAGCCATGGGAGACTGCTTTCTGCCCAGCACTAAGTAGGTTACCAGACAATACTTAATTTTAGGTGTCAAATACGTTGTAACTATCCCCGGACCCTAATGTGCAGTGAATTAATAATATTGCTTCTCTTTGCCTTTTCATTATTCTATTTATTATAAGACAAGCTGGCAGTTGTGGCAGTATGTAAGTGGGTGACTTCCAAGAAACTCCATTCAGTGAGTGCTGGAGGAAGGGACTTGGGTGCAGTTGTAGAGCTGATGCTCCCCCAGGACGTTAGCACCAACTGGCATTACTGGCATTCATTTTTTGGGTGAGTCTACGGCTGGAGCCCTACCTCCCAAAGCAAGCACTGCAGCAGGGCTCTGCACATGAGCTATTCTGAAAAGAACTGATTTAATGATAATATAAAACTCATGGTTAGACATTTTTTTTAATTGAGGCTGCTAGCTGAGCACTGCTGGGTGCTGTGGAATGTGAGCAGCGCTATGAATATTAGGAATGCTAATAATGGGGTCCCATTTTTAACTTGGGAACAAGAGTTTCATTGCGTGCACATAACTTCCATGGGCAAGCATTCCTCTTGTCTTGCTGGATGTGGGGTGTGGTTCTTCGTGAATAACCCCGGTCCTTTAAAAGTGTACTGGAAGACAGTCAAAGAATTGTTTCTTTGCCAACAATTGTACTGTGGGGAGGAGCGAGGCTCAGGTTTTAATCCTGCAAATGACACCAATGCAGTGAAGGAGGCAAATATAGAGTGCAAATCAAGATCTAGGTCTTTGTTGCTTGGGGGGGGCGGCACTGTTTAATTTTTTAAATTATCAGAATTTTCTCTGGAAATGTTTGACAATTCATAGTGCTGTTTGTTAATAAGGCATTAATTGTCTTAAGGGTATTTAGTATGGAGTGCTAAAGCCAATAACATAGGTCAGAGGAAAAGTATCAAAAGACCATGTGTATAAGCATCTGCATATTTGATTTTGTTTGCACCAGATTCCTGGCTATCACTGTCTTAGGATACCCAAGATGGTCGCAGTTGTCATAAGCATGTCTTAAGTGGGTGCTTCAGAATTGTCCTAGGAGGGTATTGAGCCAATCTAAGGGCTTTCTAGCGTGAACTATGCGCAGTGGAAGAGGGAGAAGGAATGTGTGGTATTCCCCTTCGTCTTTCTGGCACAATTGTCCTGGTGGTACTGTTTCAGCTGGTGTAATCAAGACCAGCCCTGTGGCTATGCTACAGCACGTGAAGCTCCTTTTTCTGTCCTTTTGCTGACCCTTATATGGCACACGAATGCAGCACGACTGGCAGGGTTTGCAGCTCTTTTCCCTCTTTGCTCTCTTCAGCCACAATGAGCACAAATTTGATGTGTTTAGGAATCTGGCCTTATATTTTAAAACTCCATGCAAATATGGTAATAATAACTAAACTGACATTTGCTTTTGCTTCTGTATAGTATGTCTTTAATATGATTACTACCCTTAACATTTAAAGGAACTTTGACAGTTATGTAATCCCTTCAACATTTAAGTACAACAGGAATTTATTATTAAGTGCAGCGGCTGGAAATGGAGCACTTTTTTCATTCACACTATAAACAGTTATGTTGGATTAGTAATCCTGCTTGTCAGAGTTGTTCACTGTTTGATATTAATCAGTAGGTTTATGAAAGGTGCAATAGAAGGCAGAAATGAATGGTGAAGAAGTTGTAAACCTTGCTTCCGTAAAATCAGACTCTATCTAATACTTAGGTTCACAACACTTCTCGCAGTGACCGTTAGGCTAAGGGGAAAGGAAATACTGCATTATGGTAATGGTACCCTTAACTATCTTTTCATAAACACATATTTAGTTTCTCACTATATAAGTGCAATAGCAGGTAGTGATGAAAGCCAAGACTTCTGAGAACATTTGTAGGTTGTTTTGTAAACAGCATGTTTTTTCAGGCTGTTGTATAGATCGAGTATGATACAACCTAGCAAAACACTTAATGATCAAATATTACATGACAAAATGAACAGCATCTCCTTTTGGTGCTTATCCACTATTAAGATCATGTGCAAATCACTTCACCTGAATATTTCTACCTAATTTGTAGGTTGTTATCTTTGAGCTACATAATTAATTTTTGTCTCTTGCACACTGTGTTGCACTGCAGGTTTGGTTTGTTTGGGTTTTTTTTTAACACTTCTGAATCTCTAGTACATGTTCGTGCAGCATGTACAGAGGAGCCAGGTCCTTTGGTTGCAAATGTCATCCTGCAAGATCTTTAGATGATCAAAGTGAAAATGACACAATTGTAACGCAAGATGTCTTGAAACAGTGCATAATAAATTACCATGACTGGTTAATGAACATACATGATTAATGAAACAAAATATAGACATATAATAAAGGCTTTTCTTGTAAGTGTCAGTGATCTTCCCTGTTCAAGTGCTTCCAGATAAGTCCCTTATACACCTAACATAATCGTTGACACGTATCCATATGTATATAGTAATATACCGTAGTGAAATCAAATTGCAGTGTATGACCTCTCCATTAAAAGTGAAATTAAACTTTAATAGCATATTTGACATGTTTCCATACATAGGTTTGTTTCAAGCTATTTTTTTCCCCCTTTGTTTTTAAATCCTGCTTGTTAGAGATTTGTTTTGGGTTTAAAAAAAAATCTTCATTGAATAACATTAGTCTTCGTTAAACTATGTATATCTTTCACTGACCACTTTTAAAGCAACATGGTATTAGTTTTTTAAATTCTCATGTCTAAATTTAGTGTTTGCTTGTGGTAGGATCAAAAGTGTCAAAAATCTGCATCACTGCCTGATCATCAATCACTGTGATATTTTTGGAGAAGCCATTTGATTTGCATCGTCGGACCTCCTACCTAGCATCACAGAAGGCTGTGCATCAATAAAATTAACTTTTGTCACTCAAACCAAATTGGGCTGAGGCGCTCTTGCCAGAACAGCAATGTGCGTGCAGGGAGGATGGCTGATCCCAGAAACATTCAAACCTTCTTTGGGAAGGCAGAATAAATGAATTAATCCGATTCTGGGTGATGTCCCAGAGCTTTCCTTATGTCTCAAACGCAACCCACCAGGAAGGCAACAGATCACCCCCACCCACAGCCAGTAAAACAAAAAGGCTGCTATCCAGCCGGAGGTGCAGAGTGACGGTGACGAGGCGGACCAGACTCTTGCTTGCACCCCCCTGGTGTGCGAATCCCTGCTCAGCTGTGCCTCACCTGCAGAAGCCTGGAAGCTGTGATTTACTGTGCAGCCGCTCTTTGCTAAGTTCCCTGTTGCTCCAGAGGAAGCTGCTGCATCTTCTTTGCTGAATACAACGTACCTCTCATCTCCTGCCAGCTCTGCAGAGCAGTTCCTAGTGGCGGGATCACCACCGCTGTCGCCTCCTCCCTCTCTTGCCCAGCAGGAGCTGCTCTCCTTCCAACATCTGGAGGTCTGGTCTGCAGCACGGGGTGCCTTGGGGTTCACACGTTCCCCTTACTCCCATGGATCCAGTTCCAGCCATGCTGGGAGCCTTTGCCAGAGAAGGCCAGCGTGGCTGGTTGTCCTTGCTGCCAGCAGGCCACTGCAACGAGGCAATAAAAAGACAAGAAGTCCCGGCCTTCCTACAACGTGTATTATTTTTTGCTGGTTGTTGTGTTAGCCAGAGTCAGTGGAGGTGGATGTGTCCTGCCTGGCTGCGTCCTGCCTTGCAGCAAATCCACACAAGAGACAAAGTTGACTTTGCTTGGGCCTTTTGGCAAAAGAAGCAATTCTGCTAAGTTTTACAGGCTCTGAAACACTTTGTGTAGTTTTAAGATAGAAAGTGAGGATTTGTTCTCGGGCATCCGTATCTTATTTTTTTTATAAATGCCTGCTCATCATCCAGTTATCACTTTTTTTCCTCTCCTCTCCCAGATTTGTTTCAGGTGCACTACATTGTACTGTAATTATACATGATATTCTCTGCTAAAGATATGTACTTGGTGCATCTAGTCCTCCTTCCTCCTGTGACTCCATCAGTAGCCCATTGATATGTCCCTCATCCATATTTACCGAAAGATTTTGGTGTTCTCCAAATTTGCGATGAAGACTGCTAGGAGTTTTGTGCTTTTCTGAGGTTTTCATTTGTTTGTTTGGAACTTAAGCTGTTCCATAGCTGCAGTTTGTCACAGGAGTCACCTGGTCTTTTTTTTTTTTCTTTCCTCGCTGGTGGATATAATACCACAAAGCCCTCAAAGAACTGAAGAAACCACTGAGCTTTTTATCCCCTCAGGAAAAGGTAGCAATTTATGGAGAGACTGTAAAAAGGCAGGATTAGGGGATTTTAGAAAATGTAAACCTTTTCCTTTTTGGGTTGCGTAGTCCTTTCCCAAGATGTCAGTTTTAAGGAAAACATGCTACTGTAGCGTAGATGGATGTAAAGTTTAAATTCAACTTTGAACAAAGTCAGTACATGTGAGCTCTAATGTGCTTGGGGATGGATGCTGTCAAATCTCTTAGTCATTTAAATGACTGTTTCAGTATTGTCTGTGATACAAACATTTAGCCTTTGATCTACTTATAAAGCCAGATAGTTCTTGAAAATTTTCATAAGTATTTCCCCATTTCCTGAGCCAAGGAAAGGATTCTTCAAAGCCAAAGTCAGCTTGTTTTATCTCAGAGGAAATAATGTTATTTTAGTGTACCTGGTGACACCACTAGAATATGTGCGTTTCAATGAGAGAATACCTCAAATGCTCAGGTTTTTGCAAACGTTTCTGAAAAAGGAAAATCCAAACAGGACAAAATAATTTTTTAAACCCTTAAGCAAATGAAATATAGATATTTGCACTGTCTTTTTTTTTTATAATATTCTTCAAATTCTAATTAGCAAGTAAGACTGGCCACATGCAAATTCAAATGAAATTTTATTAAATTTTATCAAATTAATTGTATGGGACATGAAAGGAAATGATCTTAAAAACATCAGCAGAAAGCTAACTGGTAATAATGCTAATTGGCTTCTCTCTGCTCCTGTGGATGCTTGGATAAGTCACTTGTAAAGAAATAGAATGTATGAATTGTACTCTGTGCTGGGTAAGAAATAGTTTCAAGAGGCTGAACTATTTCGTTTCAAGATCTGGGCCAAAATATTAAGGATGACAACATTTTGTAAACCAGCTATTGTCCTTTTAATGTTTAAAACAACCAAGTTTCAGTTTGACATTAAAAGAAAAAATTGCTATTTTTTCAACCTTTTTGAATTTTAAAATTTCTTGTTAAATTAACTGCAAGAAGAAAGATGGGGTACTCCAGCAATTTGTTAAAAGCTTGGAGGAAAATTATTGAAAAGAAGCCGGATTCCACAATCGATTCTGGTGTAAGCAGAATTTTTATTACTACAAAAAAAAAAAAAAAAAAAAAAAGTTTTATGGAAAAAAAATCCATTCATTTTAATCTTCCAAAATACATGATTTTATTGTAAAACAGACCTCACATAGTCATAGTTATTTATTTTAAATATAAATGCCATTTCAGATGGGGCTGTCGCACACGGCCGGTTATTTGAATTACAGCAGGTGGAGCTGGACCAGCCTGCGGTGGTGATGCCGGATGCTGGGAGGTGATGCAGGCACTGGGGGGAGACCAGTGTCAGTATTGGAAGACAACTCACCACCACGAGGAGAGTAAACAGGTACCATCTGGGTGATGGGGGGAATCCCAGAATACATGGTTTCTTTCCTTGAATGATAGAAAGGCTTTTGCTACAGCAGCTCCGTTTCTGGACGTGGGAGAGCAGTATTTTTGTCAATAGCGAAAAGCATCGTTTGGCTCATCTTCTTTCTGTTCATTGACGGCCTCTGACATGCCGTGGTCCTGGTGTAGGTCTTTATGTCTAATCATGGGATGTGCTCTACTCTTACATCGACTTCTAGCCAAGCTCCAGACCTGAATTAGTAGCATCATCTTGAAACAGATTTTACAGCTGAAAGTAAATAAATTGTGAAAAACCTAGTCCAGAAGACAATATTAATTAGTATGAGAGTAAGCTATCAAAGCATCCATAGAGGTAGAAAACCATCCACTTCTTTGAAACAAACAGTTCTTTCCTTTCCCTTCACTGCTTAGCCCTTTAAAACACAAGATGAGTAATATCTAACATTTGTGTACTATATTTTTTTTCTTTCAATTTATTCCTTTGTGGCTGACTCTACGTAGCCTCTCTGTCTGAAAGGCAATTGTAGTATCACCTAACTTCTCTTTCTTCAAGGTTAAGAATATTGGTAGGTATCAATTCAGGGCATATTTATTCAAAGGTTAGAAAGTACACCGAACTGTTGTCTAGTGTAGACTTTATTTTAGGAGCAAACATAAACACAAAGAAACTATAATCCTGGTGTAATGTAGGAATCTAATTAAGACTAATGAGGCAACATTAAATTTAATGTATGATGCATTTTATATGCCTTACCATTAGAGCTGCAGCAAGCTGTTCTTCAGAGCATCAAACTTTGGTGAATAAGCCCCTCAAGGCATTGTTAAACAATCTGGGCTCAGGCCTTTTCCTGCCCCTTAGATTGTGTTGGGCTTGCAAAGATCTAGATATAAATGGAAATTTGGTGGGGGGAGAGAAAGGGGGAGGACACAAGAAGTTCTGACCATCTTTGAAGGGCTCAGTGAGCTGATAAAAAAGGGAAGATAAATGGACGGCTGCGTGCAACACCCTCCAGGAGCTAAGAGGCTGGGGACAGAAGGGAGGAGGGTGAAGGGTAATGTGTGAACTACTGTTTTAGAGGCACCTATAACAACGGGAATGTGAAAAGGCTGGGATTTAAGTGATGCAGCATATCAAGAAGAATGGTTGTGGTGATTATTGCTTAACAACTTATTAATGGTGTGGTTTGTTGTGGATTTTTTCTTTCTTTCTTTTTTTTTTTTTGTTAAACTTGCTAAGTTCAGTAAGTTCCTTATTTGTATTTAACTGTGCCGAAAAATAGGAGTATAGCTCCAGTTTAGATTTCATTCTCTGAATTTCTTCCTCTCAGTACAAAAGAAGATTCCTTCCATAACATGAACAAAACTTTTAACAATGATTTACCAAACAGCATTTTGCAGACTCTGTTGAAGAAAAAGATGTTCAGAATATTGTCATGGTGCATGAGCAGCGGCTTTGCAGAGTAGTTCTTGAAGGTGATGGATTTGGGTGGCTCTGAGATAAACCGAGGACCAGTGTTTGCCTTAATGGGTAGGGAAGCATACATGGCACCATGGAGTTAAAGGTGGGTTTGAATGAAGACTCGGTGCTGAGGAATGGAGAGATTTTTGGAGGAACATGTAATGAGTTGACTTCGTGGGTTTATAATATAAACTGACGCTACGGTGGTTGGCGCGCATGGGTCAGAAGTGCAGACTGAGCTGTAGCTTGGACAAATTCGTGGGCTCTGGTGTCCATCGGTGATTGCCAGCTGCTGTCAGACAGGGCCAAGCATGAGAAGGAGATGAGGTAAGGAAGAGTTAGTGGGTGCGGGGAAGGGGGAAGACGGGGAGGGCTGGTGTCATAGTGCACTTCAACTCTGCCGCTCCGAAAGCTGCGTTTCAGGCTACTACATCCTGAACATTCATTCCAGTTTATATTATTGCATGTGTTAGTGATGGCTTGAGTGTTTGAGACTTTGAAGTATTTCATCTACATATGAAATTGGAATTTTTTTTTTTTTTCTTGTGGAATATAGCCATGGAAACCTGTAGTCTGCGTTGGAAAATAAATGACTGGAAATGTTCCTCAGTGACTAACTTGCTACAAGATGTTATTGTAAGTGCAAACACAAAGTTATACTTTTAACAACAAACAAATGCCGTGTGCTAGTTTTGAATTAGAGATTCGGCAGCGAAGCTGGTCTGAGGCAGAAGATACTGTCGGTATGACTGGCAGTGGTGTGGTGGGCAGACCAAAGGTACCTATTGCACAGGTTTGGGCTGGGGGAATGAGTTATTCCTTGCAGGAATATCAGAGAGCACCATGAAAGCTCAGCTGGGGGCAGAAAGGAAAACAATGCTGCCAGAGGGGTTTCAGGGGGGTGGGAAGGAGTGATATGGCGAGCGACGTGTTCACAAGTGTTTCGGTATTGACCTAACTCTGCCGCCACTGAAGTGTGTGGTGGCGGGATGACTTCAATACAAGCAGATGTAGGCCAACGCTGAGAATTTTTACAGTCTCCTGGTGTGCGAGTAACATGCTGGGACCACCCGATCGTACCTGACCCATGCTGCCTGAGAGACGGAGAGAAAAAACACATGTGAGGGGGGTTGTTTTCCTACCATAACCTGCTCTGTGCTTTCCCATCCTTACAGGCATGCCTGTGTGTGTCTACCTGTAGAAACTTGAATGCATGCTTATGCTGTTTGCATTTGCTCCCCGTTCAGTGCTGAGCAGAATGTAGGCGGACGATGCATTTAAACTGGGAGCTGTGAAGGTTTATGGAAGTAGACAACTCTTGTGACCCCTCCATTCTTCATTCCCTTGTGCTCTGTGTTCATCTAGTCATAGAAAAATCCAAGAGCAAACTGTAGGAAGTGCAGATTTATTGCTAAGTGAGTTCATTAATTTATTTTCATTTCACTTTCCCTTCTCTAACCTCTTTCTCCAGTGCTTCAAATGGAGAAGGTTTCAATAATGCCGAATCCTGACCTTTCTCGTGCCTGAGCAAGAAGCATGCAGGCTTTTCCTAGGACGTGTATGGGTCATGTTCTTTCCCTTTAGGATTTCATCTTTTCCTTGAAGACACATCACATGTTCTGCTCAGCTTTTGCCAGCTGGATGGTCTCTTCTGGGGCTCCTGTGTTTCGGTCTTGTGGAGCATGGTGCTGGGATATCTTCCCAGCTCAGGCTCACTGAAGCACTGGCTTGCGCATCGGTCCGTAGGGCAGTGTATGCCCCACTGGGGTTTGTAACACAGGCAGTTAAGCACACACTGCAATGAAAGCAAACAGGGTCAAGACATTTGCAAGGCTCCTAAAATCCCACCACTTGGTATTTAACCTAATTCTAGGCAAAGTGCAACAGATAAACCTACCTGCTTTTCCTGGTCATGTATGAGCCTTGCTTGGATTTAGTCAAATTCTCTGAAGGAGCTAAACATCCTTTTTCTCTCAGTGTCCTGCTGCAAATGGATTTTCCTTTAGAAATGGATTTCGCCTTCCTTTGCAGCCAGCTCCCTTCTGCTCTCCTTCTGAAACTGTAGTATTACCATAGCTTGGGATTCCTGTCTAGTGTGTTAGCACAAACAAACAAGGATGGCGTAAACCTCGGAATGAAACCAAAGTGTTTGGTCTGATAGAAAACCACCCAGATGAGCCTGGAGTAAGATTCGTAAACCATACATGGATCTGGTGGTTGTCAGAAGTCCTTAGTCACATTTACTGCCAATGTGGCCAAGATGCGGTGGGAACTGCTAACTTTGCTAGTGGAGCCTTTTTCCTGCTGGGGTGTGGGTTGTGTTCTCAAAATCCATCTGGCTGTTGCTTGTTTCCTCATCCCAATAAGTAGTCATAAGATACTTTTTACATAAGTATCCCTCTGAAGGAAGAAAATAGGTGTTTCTTGCCCAAAAGTATTACCGGGCTTTATACACCTCTCCCCCTGTGGCTGTGCTCAGCTCTGTAGGCACTGAGCTGGCAGAGCTAAGGGTTAGTTTTAATCTGCTCCCTTCAACCTCCTCCCTCTTTAAGGAGCCTCTCTTTTAAAAAGTAAATCATAAGTGATGATCTAGCAAAGACTGATACCCCCCACCTCTTCAATAGGTAAATTGCCCTTTTAGAAGACTGATCCGTGCTCCTGTCCTCATTTTTCATATCTCACTTTAAAAAAAAAAAAAGAGAGAGAGAAGAAAAAATAATCTTCTAGGGACTTTGACTTAAGAAAAGGCACTTTAGAGTCTTTTTCTAATGTCATTCTGAAGTTAAAAAACAATTTGACTTCAAGGGAGATACGGCCCAATTTTTTAAAAACTTAATAGGATTAGTCATGGGAACTATTTTTAGCAAAAGTTCAACTTTATCCATGTATTTTAATGTGGGAAAAGTGTGTCCTTTTCCCTCTGCTAATGTTTGATGTATTCCAGCCCTCCTGCTAGTGTGTTTGAGTATCTTAGGGGCTCTGGAGTGGAGGAGAACTTCCTCTTGGATTCTCTCTGTTTTCTTTCGTGAAAATGACATTCCTAAGCTGTTTCACTTTCTGACAGGAAATGGAGCCTTGCCAAAAATGATTAAAGTCCAAGAAAGCATAACAGTTCCAAAGCTGCAGCAGTTCTTTAGGAGTCCCGAGTTTGACATTGTGTCAAACAAATGTGAAATATTGTTTAATAAATTTGAATAATACAGGGAAAGGGAAAAATGGTTCTTGGCTTATAATGCTGGTGCTCTTTATTAAGTCTGTAAACGACTGCCTAGCTCTAATAAATTGAAATATATACATAAATATACTTGTGCATGGATAACAGTTTAATACTGTAATATATAATGAACAGCGCACATGCACCTCCCACATGCAGACATTGATTTATACATATGTACGACTAATATATATATATAGATAGATATGTGTGTGTAGACCTACTCACAAGTTTGTATATGTTTGTACATGGAATTATGATTTGCAGGCAACTCCTGTGCCTGCTTCATATAAGAAATACCATAAGTATTATTTATAAGGTGAGGCATAACATTATGACTTTATAAAAATACTAATCTAATGCTAGATAAAATACAATTTGTTAACAGTTTCTCAATGGTTTTTAATTCAACGTTTGTTTAAAGGCCCTATTGTGCAGTCTTCACTGATGCCGAGTAACACCTTATCGTGTAATTCCAACATTATTAGAAGGGCTGTGCTGAGGCTCACTAAAAGCAGTGAGAATTATATGGCACCCAATAGCCTGGCTCTGCCACCTCTTCGCATTTAACAACTTCTTCTGCCAGAAGGGCTACCAGCCACTGAAAGTTTACAGTTTTCAATATTAGGTTATTAACACAACAGCTGTATCAAAACGAGCCAGACTTCTAAGAAGTTCCCATGCTGTCAACCCCAAGTGTGAAAACGTCCTGGCAGGCTCCTGTAGTCCTAAGATTACTTCTCAGAACCCCCCTCCAAAAAACCAAAACCCCTCAGCATTTTTAAGATGGTTTCTAATTTCTTTTGGCTTTTGATTGTACTTGGTTCACTGAAATCACATTTCCAAGTTGCTCTCTGACCACAAGGCCGGGATTTTCCTTTCTTTTTCTTCTTGATTTTAATACGAAAGCTGAATTACATCATCACCAGATTCCAGGAGCTCTGAATTTAAAAATGAATCTAATGACTCAAGGCTCAACAAAATCAGGACAGTTGGCAGCTTTACTAGCAAACATGAAAAGTTGCTTTGTTGGTTCTTGCAAGAAAACTCCACTTGTTTTCCCTTTGTCAGATACATTGCTTCTCCAACAAAATATATCAAATATTCAAGAACTTATAAAAGAATAAAAACGTTCCCCTGACAGGGTCTCAAAGACAAAGCATTCTTTAAGTGAGGTGCATTTCAAAGCAAAGCTATAGGAAAGGTTACTATTTTTCATTCCTTGTACAGGACTGTAGTGTTATTTGTTTGAAAGGAGTCATCTTTATCAGTTTTCTAATGGCGTTTGAGATTTCACATTGGTAAAGTTGAACTGAGACTGTTCGTACCGTCATTCAACAAGGACAGCAATTCACGGCTACTTTTCAGACAAGCTAAATTGATCAGACAAGTCAGTCAATGTCATTGAGCACTATTTGTCACTTCATAAGCAGCTACAATCTGCTGTTCTATAAATGCAGAAGGACCGTCGAATAAATCACATCAACCAGTGGGAGTAGATAGTATCCCTTCATCCATAATTGGCGCGGTCCCCTCCTGTCACATTCGCTCATTCCCTGCGATTCTGGCCTCGGATTGACACTGACAAAGAAAGAGCAGCCGCTGTCAAAGGCTCTGGAGTCTGTCTGCTACTCCACTCTCCCTGCTAATAGATATCTATCATAATATTGCATTAACATCACAAAAAATCAGACTTATAACTCCGTTATCTGGGTATATTGATGACACATGTAGGGGTCTCTCTTAGGTTATGGGGAAAGCTGATTGATGCAAAAGGAAAGCTTCAGATCAAAACCACATACCAAATCCATCAGTGGTAGGAATATTTACTGCTGCGTGTGCTGCTGCTAATTTCACAGACAAAAAAAGAGTAAAAAACCAAGGAGAATGCAATGATTTGTTATAAACAGCTCTCCTGGAAATTTTTTGATTGTTACTCTCTGCTGGTGCAGGGATGCTTTATGGACTTTATTCCTATGAAGTGGTTGTACAGTTAGATAGTTACCAAAATAATTAAGGAAGTGGAACACTTTGAAAAAATATTAATGACCATTTAGCACATAAAAAAGCCCCCCAAACCTCTGTCTGGTACTGGGTTTGCTAAAAAAAGTGATGAAATTAGCAGAGGATATTTATTGCAAAGGTGTGCCAGGCTACAAACTTTTTTCCTGGAGAAATGCTGGACAGTTTCTACAAGGAATATGTTAGGTTAATCAGCTTGCTCAGCCCTGGTGAGAAATCACTGTGGAATACCCAAACTGCTGTGTAGTCACATGTAAATCTCTCTGACAACCTGGAAGCATGGATCATTTGTTCAGCACTCAGTTCCAACAACATGCTCGTGGAGGAAAATACCTTGTTTGTTTATAAAAAAGATCGTAGCTGAATATGTAATTGCTGAAAGTGGAGCACTGGGATCCCAGGTCTCCAGGATGAAAATCTGGATCCTTTCTCTTTAGTTTTGGGGAGAAAAAGTCTTAAGTCAGTTTGCTTTTGTGTAAACAAGGCTTCATGTTGCCTGTTGTGTGGGAAAGTAGTGAAGTGCTTGCTTTTTAAAGGTGCTCGGTATAAACGTCATGTTCCTGGCTGGAGTCTTTGCTGGGCCCAAAGGCAAAACGTATCAAATGATTCTTACAGTTTTCAGTCTGGGACATCTCTTGACCCGTGTGCACAGATGATGAGCAATTTTCCTTTCTGTGTTGGCTTCTTTGCCTCCTGGTGCAGAAGAAGTTGTCCTGAGAGCATGCCAGAAACCTAATAGGTAAGCAGTAGAAATTATTTTATCTACAAAAGACTTAAGTCTGTTAATATTTATATAAATTCTGCTATACAGAATTGAACAGCTAGTGTTCAAAAGAAAACACAAAGCAGTAGATCATAAAAGTATATCTCACTAAATGCAAGACTTTGACTTGTTTTTAAATGAACACAATAGAAATGTTAGGCCTAAAACTAAAATGTGAGACAAATCAACGTGCAATAGAGAACTGAACAGCATCCGGAGGAGGCAGCTTACATAGGAGCGCATTCATTGTCAACATCTGATACTGAAAAGGTCAATAGTTAATTAAATAATCCATCACCTTAGGATAGAGAGCAGTCCTCACTTCTGACAATCAATGACAGAAATATTAAAAGGTCAGAAAATGAGTTACTATATATTGTGTTTTCTTACTGTGCATTATAAAGATGTGACTTGGGTTGAGCCGCATGGGCACAAAGATAGGTAGGAAGAAATATTAGCTGTTGCCCAAATATTTTCTTAAATGATCTTTTACCAGGCTTCTGTATGTGTGGGCTTCTGCAATGATGGGCCTCAAAGATATAGTAAACTTTTAGGATGATAATTTATTAGACTATATCACAGAATTTATAACACCCTTTGTTTAATGATCGGGGCAGTTTGGGGAGCATCTTTTTCCTGTGCTGCTTGAGGTTACACTGGAGTAAACTGGGTAAGTGTTCTGATATTCAGGTTTTGTTTAGATAGGGGTAGAGTTACTTTAGGAGGCCAAGAGGCAGTTTTTTTGTGCCTGTTTTCTAGACTTGATGAAAATGGGTTAGGGGGGTAAATGAAGCCCACCCTCTGTCCCTGTGCACAGGCTGCTGCTTGCACTGGACTGCCAGTGTGTGGCACGCACCTGGTTCCAGGTTTACCCTGATGAATAATTGCATTACTTAATAGAGGGTCATGTTTTGGGTACTGAATGTTCATAAATAATTCAAGTTAAATACAATAATGGTGACACCATAAACATTTTTTGCTTTGCTGCCCATTAAGGCTCTTCTTTTGTAGAAACATTTCTCTCCCAGGTTGCGGGGCTATTCCTGCATTGTGTTTGTCAGATGATGAATGTTAGTGACACGGCAGGTTTTTCCCACCCTTTCTCAAGATGGGATAAAGTTTTCTCATTTTCTGAATGGAAATTGTGCTTTACATATGGGGGAAACCATTGACTCCTTTGGGTGATGCCTTCCTCACCCTCTCCAGCAGCTCTACTGTCCTCACCATGCTCACCCTCCTCCTCTGTGGGCATCTGCAGAGCTGGCAGGGACCTTCCTAACTAAAGGAAGGGTGATGAATGCACCGTAACAGGGATCTGCTTCCCTCTTCTCATCTCATCAGTGTGGAAACAATGCATATTTATTAATTTCTCTCTGTTTCTAAGTTTTCAAAATTTTGCTTTGCTTGGTATATAGCTTTTACCCTGAGTGTATGAATGTCACCATGCTGAATTCTGGCAAGTGTTATATGATTATTTTATCTCTCACTATAAAGTGTTTTGAAAGACTTTGTATGAGAGGCAATATAAAAATAAATTGAATTGAACTGTGGCTTCACCTTCCCACTTTTTTAGTGCAGAAACCTTTAGAGCAAAAACTGCAATATAACGACAAAGGAGGAGATTAAGAATGTGTCATGAAAGAGGTGATGTTGGATGACAGGTCCGACCCTGTGTGAGCAGTTTGGCGGGTTTGCAGTCGGCTGTGTATTAATTAGATTTTAAGCACGTCCACAACTGGGAAAAAGCCTGTTTGTGTTTTTAGTGGGAAGGTTATTTTAAGCCATGAGAAAGGTATTAGATATTATCTACTGTGGTGTATTTATATAAACAAAGGTCTACCTGATGGTTGTGCAAACATCTGTTCAGTTCTTACCCAACATTGCACGGTTCATTAAAACTTACCATGTTGGCCTCTGAAAGGCCGGTTCTGGAAGCACATAATCTTACAGAATGCACGATTGTAATAATTTGTCTTTTAAAAGGAAATAATCTTAGCTTAGGCTAATGAGTTTGTTTGGGTTTGAGTTCTCCTCCCGAAATATGATTTTATGTTTTACAATGCAGGCTCAATAAATTACATTAATAAATGACTCCTGGTTCATGAGAAGTGCTGTATTTTGACAGTATCAGCCAGCCTTTCCATTTGTTTAAGCAGGAAAAGTGGGGAGCCAAAATAAAGCTGTTACAGAAGAAATCTCAAGAATGTTTATGAAACTCTGCTCTAGCTACATTTATTAGGAGTCGAAACATAGTCTTAATTTGTCATGCAGAATTCCAGGGGAGTGAGTAATTTCTAGAGCTTCTCTAAATGCCAGGACTTAATATTTTTCTGTAGCAATTTGTTTGTAAACATGGAGTAAATTGTATAGGTTGCAATGTGACAAAAAGGTATCTAGGATTTGTCATCTTCTGCTAGCAGCTGTTGGGTTTATTTTATAGCATCTCATGGGGTTTTTCAGATAAATGCACTGCTGATGGCAAGCGAAGGCACCCTGAGGATCTCTGATGGTGGGCACGCACAAAGTTTAACTGCTGTAAGCTGTTTGTGGGGGATTTAATCTCCAATGGATCGTCTCCCCTGCGTTGCCGTGGTTCCCACCAGGGTGTCTGTGTGTCACCTTCAGGGAAACCCACGCTGAACAGGAGGTAAACTCCAGGCAAGATGGTAACCTCCCTTCTGGGAAGGATGCTTCTAGCATCATTCTTCTGATGTGAAGAGGGGAAGCACAGCTTCCCAAGGAGGACTTTTAGGAGAATGGAGTTCACAAATTTTACTTGCCAAATTCCCTAGTGTTGCAGGTACCCAGGATATTTGTTCCCTCTCTCCCACTTATCTCTCTCATCTTGTGACATACTGTAGTTGTGGGCTTTGGTCTTTTATTTAGAGGTCTGAGGCTACGTCTACGTTAGTGAGCAGTGGAGTAGTAGGGATGGATCTGAAGAGGAGAGCAGCTGGTGCTGTGGACCTCAAACCCACCACATTTATGTTTTAGGCTCAGCCTTGGACTGAGACTAGTGTGGTCCCATGGAACGATCCCCTGTTAGTGATCAGACTGCGTTGGCTCTGCCCTTGGTGAGCACCTGCATTTTAGTGCTGTTCCAAGGGTACCTAGTGCGGGGGTTTCCAGGTAGCTCTTTTCAGTAGCTCCTGATATGGTGGGTAAAAGGGACTGGGAGGTATTTGTCCAGAAGTTCACTCTGAACTCAAATGAAAATGCTTGCAGAAACACACACCTGAATGTTAGACAATGTTTTGGGTCCCTTCCTTATGTAGCATGACAAGTCATGGTCTGCAGACTCTTCAAAATTAGATGTTTCCAGCATGTTTGATGAAGACCTCTTCCACGCTTCTCTGTCCTCCTTCACCCTTCATGCAGTAGGCAGGTGAACATCTCCATAAGTGCCGCCAATGCTCTGTCACTCCTTCCCGAGGCTCATCGTGACCACACCAGTAATCCCAGAAACTAAAGTCAATTCACTGAGACTGTTTGAGGCACATATTGCCTTGGGAGGGACAGGAGTCTGCCTTTGATAGACCTATGTGTTTTTGTATCCTTTCAGAAGTTTTCGTGGTTTTGAATAATGTAGCAGAAACTGCTCGTCTGAACCAGTGCATCAGTTCTCATGGTCTTCTGCTCACCAGATCGATTACACCATGTCAGACAGAGCAGAAGTCATCCTCCAAGGGGAAAACCCACTCGTTTCTCACTGCATTCCCAAACACTTCAGAACCTCTGCCAGCACATGTTAACTCTGATAACATTTTAAGATACTGCTTTAATGAAATGAAGGCCTCGCTTGCAAGGCCACGCTGTCTGAAGTTCTCCCATCCCTCATTTAAATCCAATATAATTAGTACAACTACAGACTTTGTTGTTATACGTGCTGAAGTATAACGGCTGCTATTATAGCAGCTTGCAGGAGCAAAGATATATGATATTGAACGATATGTCAAGGAAAAATAAACATGTTTCATTTCTTCATTAGATAATGTTTATTTATAGCACAACATATATCTACCTCCACTGTACCATTAAAGTTTTGACTGCTTTTTAACTATAAAATTTGATATTGTTGTGGCAGCTGCACTACTCAAATGATTGCTATAGTACAGCTGTTATCAAAGAGTAAGATTTATAGCTACACTACATGGTGTAAAGATATGTGCATATTTACTTTGTGTTTTACTACTTGTGTCCTATATTTTAATGACACAAGGTGAGATGAAATAGTGAAATAATAAACTCTTTTGCTGCTGCAAAAGAGAATGGCACAATTTGTTTTAAGTTTGGTGTTTAATTTTCTATTGTGCTAACAATAAAAAACATTCTTTTCTCTGCTAGTTTGCTTTACTTAGATATAGTTTATGCGTTAGTAGAAATCCTAAGTTTTTTGTTCTGTTTTTACTTTTCAGAGAAGGGCGTTGGAACTGAAGTGAGAACCACGTGCTCGATGAAACACGTCAAGCTATGTTATATTCTAGGTAAAGATCAATATTTTAACCCTTGGTTAGATTGTTAGACCACAAGGAGGGGCAGCTTCCCACATGGGTGCTTTTCAAGGAAAATTATTAGATGACTGTGAAAAGGACACCAATATCTACTTTTATGGGGCTGCTGCCCCATATGGCCTGATTGCAACAGGGTTCTGAGCCCTACACCAGGTGTGAAAAACAGGCTCAGAAGATCTCTCAGTAAGGGAAGGGATGATAAAGTCTGTCCAGCTCAATGGCCAGATCCTGACCACCAGTACAAAGTAATTTCTAACCAGTGCTGGGCTCTCCTACTCAAACTTTGAGCTGATTCACAGGGCTGGTCTCCGTAGGATGAAAGGCTTATAACCGTAGTACAAAACATTTGCAGGGAGACACTTTTGATTGCAATTTCAATTTTGTCAGGGGCCAATGTCTTCTATATATCCTCCCTTGTTTTCCACTAATTGGATCTCACTCAACAAGGACTGTCTAATCAAAAGGGCCTGCAAGCAGAATTAGGTTATTTCATGGCAGCTGAGGTATTTCAGCCAAAGTAACATGACATAGGTTGAGTGCAAAGTATAGTCCTGTGTGTAAGAGGACAATTTTAAACTCTAGCATTCTCTGAAACTCCAAAGCCAGTAGGAAACAAAAGGAGAAATTAAACTACAGAGGAATGATGAGTGATACACTTCACATTCTTAATTAATTTCTACAATGTGCTTTGGGTACCTTTTTTCTCGTCCACGTTGAGTCCAATCATGGCAAATTCAATCATGTTGCACTAGTTGTGAGTGAGGGAAGAAGGGGCATCAGTTGCCCCTTAAAATAATCTAGTAAAGCAGTATTTCCTGATGCTGGTCTGCTTTCAGCTGGGTCAATCATGTGTTCTGTTTCCTACTAAACTGTTCTCTGTGTTAAATCTATTGCATTTACTTTTCTGTTGCATTTCTTGTTTTGTTTGAAACAGTAAAATGTTAACTACCGCAACTTGCTTATCTGCTCTCCTTTGAGCATACTTCTGCCTGTTGCCTTGAATTTTTCCTATGCCTATACCATGTACGTATCTCACTCCATCATACTTTTAAAACATTTGAATGAAATCAAAAGAGCACTTGAGATACATCCAGCTGGAAGAGGAGAGCTCTGTGGTACTTTGCTCCGCGCAAAGCTGTGGCTCTGCTGAGCACTGGATAACTTGATGTTAACAGGCTCTCACTGAAGATGTAGTCTGCACATCATGGGACAGGAACGTAAGGACTCTGCCAGGTTTTAATGCATTGTACCGGCTATTTTGACTTGGTAAGCAAAGTAACTCATCATGTTATGGTACATTTTGTTTTGTTAGCTCAACGTACCATTTTCTGCCCCTGTGTACACACATGCTTTGAAAACTATGTAAAAATGTTGTGAAAACAGGCTTTCTCATGAGGTCTCCTGTCCTTCCTGGATTTTCTCATGTCATAAATCCAAGAATAGCCTTTTGTCTTGATATTTTGGTATTTCTTTTTTTTTTTTTTTTTTTTTTTTTTGTGG